>SJYX01023224.1:94147-129105 GCA_006410675.1 Oreotragus oreotragus
TATATATATATATACACATACCACACACATACATAAATATATATACACACACATATATGAAGTACAGTGAGCTCAGTCATGTCTGACTGTTTAAGACCCCATGGACTATAACCCGCCAGGCTCCTCTGTCCATGGGATTCTCTAAGCAAGAATAGAAGAGTGGGTAGCCATTCCCTCCTTGAGGGGATCTTCCTGACCCAGGGATCAGACCTGGGTACCCTGCCTTTCAGGTGGATTCTTTACCATCTGAGCCACCAGGGAAGCCCAAATATACATTTAATATATATATTTTAGAGATCCTTAGCCTAAACTTCTTTAAATTGTGTGCAAAATTTTGTGTGCATATATGTATATATACTTTAAAGGAAAAGGAATCATAAATTTCATCAGTTTCCAAAAAATTTTTAAAAATATATGTATATATATATATAGAGAGAGAGCTACATATAACAAAGTATAACATACTTATATAACTATATATATTCCTATGTAGCTATATATATATATATATATTTCCTATGTAGTTTACAAAAATTTAATCATCTACATATAATTCAACAATTCACTTTTTTCCATTTATGGACATTTTTCCATTTTAGAAATACTTTTTGTTCTTGTTATTATTTTATTATCATTTAGTTTTTCTCCCTTTAAATTCGAGAATCCAGGCTCAGAGACAGAAAGATCTAGGTTGGATTCCTGGCTCTACCACTTACAAGTTCTGTAAGTGTAGCAAGCTACTCACACTTTAGAAGTCTGCTTTGTCATCTGTAAAACTGACTAGAATTATAATAGAGTTATTGCAAGGAATGAATAGTAAAATATATTCTAGGCGGTTGGCACTTACAATGATTGGCATAGAGTAAACATCCAAATAAATATTAGTGCTTTTTCTAGATAGAATGCACTTGGTCCAAATTCACATATATGACAGCATCTGGAGAAGGTTTCTAAAATCAGGATTTAGTATGACAATCAAGTGGATTATTGAGAATAAAGCTGAAGCCACACTCTGGGATAAGATGGCATTATCCATTACTTAAGAGTAAGTCAGCAAGCAAATGATGATTTATATAGCCACAAATGTTATAGAGGATCGGATGTCAGTCCTAACCAGCTTGACCAAGGAAACTGCATTTCTCTTAAATCCCAGTCCTCCTTCTCTATTATACTGAGAAGGTCACGATCCATACCATTCTTTGCTGGGGTCTGCCTTCCCATTCTGGGTCTTATTACTAAGCTCTAAGAGTTTGCATCTGCAAATGGTGCAAGTCTCATCAATGGATCCACAGAATTCCATTTCCCTTGAGGATGCTGGTGGTCTGCCTCATTTATCAACACAGGAATAGCTGTGGTCTCAGGCTGGACCTTCAGCTCTCTCTGCTCCAGAGCTCTCTGCCTGGCTGTGTCCACTCTTTACCTCTGGGGTCCTGGGCAACCCAGAGCAAGCACGAGGCCTGGTGTGAGGTCCGACCACGGCCACCACTCTCGCGGGAATAACTATATGCCAGGCATGTGTACACCTGCACATTTTATTTTTATTATACCAGTTTTGGAAGTCATCTCTTTTAGTACAGAAATTAAGGTTCATTAAAATAAGATGTTTGTGCAACGTTACACACTTAGTAAGGGGCAGATTTGGTATTTGAATCGCTTTATTCCACAGTCCTGGCACTGCTGAGAGCTACCACAACTTTCGGTTCTGTATAATGAGCTGCACGTTACACTCGGAAGACTTTGGTGAAAATGGAAAAAATATCAGCTTGGTACCCATTGGGAGTTTCCCTTGGACACAGCAGATTCCTAGGCACCAGAAGGCCTTCCTGGTAGGAAGTCCTGCAGCAGGACAGCGCAGTCAAATTCCCAGTCCGCATCTGCAGATCTTAGCTAAGCTTTGGAGAAGAAAATGGCAACCTGCTCCAGTTTTCTTGCCTGGAGAATCCCAGGGAAAGAGGAGCCTGGCAGGCTGCAGACCACAGAGTTGCAAAAGAGTCAGAAGCGATTTAAGAGAATAAAAAGATAAGCTAAGCTGAACTCCTGCAGCTTTGTTGGAGGACCAGTGAGAAAATCGATCTGTGGTAGGCAGAATAACTACCATATGGAACACCGGAGTTACAGCAGTAGGCAGCCACTATGACTCTGTGGAAGCTTCAGGTATACATTCCTCTATACCTATACCTCTTGGGGAAGATGGTGAGCTGCACCGATCATGCCAACAGTTAAAAGTGTTAGGAGTGAAGGTGCCGTGGGTGAGACACCGCCCCCAAAACCTGCATGGTTTTGAACACTGAGTGCAGCACCTCCGCTCGTGCGTGAGTCTGACCCTAGACTCTCCTGTTATAAAGCGAAGAGAAGTCGCTCAGTCGTGTCCGACTCTTTGCGACCCCATGGACTGTAGCCCACCAGGCTCCTAGGTCCATGGGATTTTCTAGGCATAAATACTGGAGTGGGTTGCCATTTCCTTCTCCAGGGGATCTTCCTGACCCAGAGATCGAACCCGGGTTTCCTGCATTGTAGGCAGACACCTTACTGTCCAAGCTACCAGGGAACCGGGTGTTATAAAGTGAGGTGTTCCTTTATCTTGCCAAGGACCTGACTTAAAAGGGTTCTTTGACTTTGGGCACGGGTGGTTCAAGAGAGCAGTGTTCTCCAGCCTCAAGGGAGGGAGACAGAGCCTGCTTGTTCCTTGTTTCAAGCCAAGGGCTAGAGACTTCAGAAAGTTTGCCCCGATGAGGCCAGCTCCACGGTATCCTCACTGCAGACACAGTGAGTGGCTTTGGGACTTCGGAGGACAAGAAGCTCCCCCAGAAAGTTCACTAGTCCAAGGATCCCTGCTCACTTTTGGGCTCTACCTTAGCACTGACGATAATCCTCTCTTAAAAGTGTTTCTCTGAGAACAAGCAGGTTACCAGCTCAGAGACAGCTGAAGGAGGCGGCGTCTCGGCAGTTTCTGCATGCGTGCTGGAGTGCCACTGTGTGGGGGGCAGAAGCGGCGTCGGTGCTCTAGACACACAGAAGCAGCCGCAGCAGGAGGGCCCGTGGATTCCAGAAGAAACAAGCACTACCTCCTGAGACCTGCCGGGACTTGCGGGAATGGTGGTGCTCTCCTCCTTCAAGAGGAAGGCCTGTTGAATCAGGAGCATGGAGTTCAGGATCCTTCAGCGTATCTCTCTTCTGGATTCAGGCAACAGCCTGAGGGATTTCAGTGAGGATAGCTTCACATCAAATCGTCTATCTCACGTAATTAGAGTCGGGAATCATTTATGTGGCTCAGTGGGTACAGAATCCACCTGCAACACGGGAGACGTGGGTTCGACCCCTGGCCCAGAAGATCCCCTAGAGGAGGAAATGGCAACTCACTCCAGTATTCTTGGCTGAAAAAATCCCACAGGCAGAGGTGCCTGGTGGGCTACAGTCCCGAGATCTCAAGAGTTGGACATGACTGAGCAGCGAAACAACAAAGGACAAGGCAGAATAACAGCTCCCAAATGTGTCCACATCCTGATCCCTGAAATGTGTGATACATCACCTTATGAGTGGTGACAGCAAATGAGACATTGCAGATATGAGGAAATTTAAGGATCTTGAGCTAGGAAGGCTATCCTGAATGATCCAGGTGGGCCCAGTCCCATCACAAGAGGGAAGCAGGATTGCTGGAGAGGTAGCTAGAAAATGTGAGACGGCCCAGTGGTTAAGACTCCCACATGCCAGGTAGTGCGGCCAAATTTTTTAAAAAAAGAAGAAAATGTGAGGAAATAGGTTCTCCCCAAACGTCTCCATAAGGCAACTCTTCCTTGCTGACCGATTTTAGACCTCTGACTTCCAGAACTGTAAGATAACAAATTTGTTGTTTCAGGCATTCAATTTGTGGTGACTTGTTATAGCAGCAACAGGACACTAATACAGCGCCCACATCCCAAGTTGTCACAACAAATGTTGTCCTTTTCTTTTTTCTATTCAAAAATAGTGATTGATTTATGGCACAGTGAAGAGACATTCTATTAAACGTAAAGTTCTACACACCATTTATCTAAGTTCCTAAGGTTAATGTTTCCTGATATTTCAAACACTCCCTTAATGATGTTCTGATTGATCTGATTCTCCCTTTACACAGAGAAAGTGAATTCTAATTTCTGACCTGGGAGCTTTGACGTGAACATTGCACTGAATACCCTCTGCTCCTGCTGCTGCTGCTGCCAAGTCGCCTCAGTCGTGTCCGACTCTGTGAGACCCCATAGACGGCAGCCCACTAGGCTCCCCCGTCCCTGGGATTTTCCAGGCAAGAACACTGGAGTGGGTTGCCATTTCCTTCTCAAATGCACGAAAGTGAAAAGTGAAAGTGAAGTCACTCAGTTGTGTCCAACTCTTAGCAACCACATGGACTGCAGCCCACCAGGCTCCTCTGTCCATGGGATTTTCCAGGCAAGAGTACTGGAGTGGGGTGCCATTGCCTTCTCTGGAATACCCTCCAGAGGTTTCCAAAACCTAAAGGAGAAAGGCCATTTTGCTTTCCATTGGAAAATGACCTAGACATGCCCTCCTCTGACGGACACAGGTTCGCTCACTGACCCTCAATGTGTCAAATCTGAAACAGGCAGGCGTGACGGGAAGGGAACGGGGATTCTCTCTTCTGCAGGGACACTTGTGAACATCTTCAACACCCACCTCCAACAGCGACTTCCATCAGCTCAATTGTACAAAGGTTAAAAAAACTCTTCCTAATTTTGATTCTAATAAATGACTTGAAGAAAGGCATGTCCTTGTTTGTTTACATATATAAATTTAGAAGCACTGTGAAATCTCAAACAAAATTAGCCACCCAGGAGAAAGAAAATGAAAAAAAGTCAGATAACTTAATTAACCAAGGCTGAGCCACGTACACTCACAGGACCCAGGGTAATGTGGGCCAGCTGGGCTGAAGCAAGGGCAGACAAGCATGGATGAAGAGCCAGAGGCCCAGGAACAGAATCCAAACAACAGGAGGGAAGGTCATTGGCCAACTGATGAGGCTTCTGTTGTCCTTGTCACTGAGCGTGAAGAAGAGTCCTGGAGCCCTGGGAGGTTCCTAACGTCATCGTTATTTGAATAAGCCAGGGGACAACAGGTCCCTGAGAGGCATCCTTTGAGACCAGATGTTTCAGAGAGAAAGTTTTGGGTTTGGGAAACCAACTGTGTAACCCTGTGCTCTCCAACCGGACACCACAACCATTGATGTTTCTGTGCAGGTGCTAGACCGCTTTGGAATAGCCAAAAGAACTCATTCATTGATTCTCCTGTATTATTCATTTCTCCCACAGAGTGCTCTGAACAGCTGAACATGCCCAGCATACTAGACTAACTCCCTTTAAGAAATTCCATCTAGAGCTGGTGTTATATGCATAAAAAATTGTCATAATTATTGTTTCCCGGATTTTTCCCATTACCTATGGCCTCCTATAAACAGGCTCTTTCTGACTATCTGATAGTAACCATTTACACTGAAGAAATGATTAAAAATGCCAGAATCACTATGCAAATGCTTTGCTGCCTTCCTGAAGAGAAGTAGGCTGGCAAATATAGTTGCTATTTCTTTACCAGGAAAAAATAAAGTTAGAGAGAGCAGCATGCCTGTGTGTGCCAGCTGTCATCTGGGACAGAGGGGCCTCTTGACCCACTTGGCAAACAGCACGATCTTCCAAGTCTCTTTCTCTCCCAAGGCACAGGGCAGACATGGCCACAGTCCAGATTTCCCAAGGACCTGGTTTCAAATAATTTCATTTCCAACGCAGAAATTTGTTGAAATCTACATGTGGTTTAATCCTCATGCTGGTTGAAGACTGTTCACATAAATGCTTAAGAAATAGATAAACTCTTTAGACTGGTCTATGACTCAGGGTTAAGAAAATAAGGTCACTATGTGTTCATACATTATGTGTAGTCATGACATTTAAATTTATCCCTCCCAATCAAACATAACTTACAATGCAGAGTTTGGACAAATAAGCTCTTTTTCTTAGTCACTGCAGTTGCGGGTCTGATCTAAGTCCCAATTCCTCCCCCATCAAAGTAGCTTACTTTCCTTCTATGCACCCTTTCCAAAATATAAAAATAAAAATGAAGCGCTGTAGGGTAGGTGCAGATGGACGAGATGCACAAGCAATAACAAGCCCCAGCTCTTTTCCCAGCGGTGCTTTGGTGGCTCTACCTGAGGCAGGTGCCTCAGCAGAGTTTTTGCAGGAACCACATGAAGATCATGGCACCTCCAGATAAGCAAGTTCAGGGTAGGGGTGGGTCGGGGCAGGTGAAAATTTTCACAAAAATGCATCATTCTTCGGGTGCAGCAGCATAAAAGAAACACAACTGATTTGGGAAACTGCTTAAAATAAACACTACCCACTATAAAAGAGCTGAAAAAAAAAATAGCCAATTCTTGTTCCATCTCCCTTTTCCCTTTAAGCTTGCAAAGCCTGTGGTTACAAAACATACTTGGAGGCAGCCTTTGCTTTCATATGCCTACATTTTCCAAAAGGTTCAGACTAGACACTGAAGGGCCTGTGTGCCTGCTCAGTTGCTTGTGTCCACCTCTTTGTGACCCTATGGACTGTCGCCCACCAGGCTCCCCTGTCCATGGGATTCTCCAGACAAGAATGCTGGAGTGGGTTTCCATGCCCCCTCCAGAGGATCTTCCCAGCCCAGGGACTGAAGCCGCGTCTTAGTCTCCTGTATTGGCAGGTGGACCACTGAGCCACCAGGAAGCCCCACTGAAGGGCCCAGCAGACTTTAATAGCTGGAATGAGCCTTCCCTGGGGTCCAGTGGCTGAGACTCCACACTCCCAGCGCAGGGGGGCCTGAGTTTGATCCCAGGTCAGGGAACTAGACCCTGTGTGCTCCAACAAAACCTGCTGCAGCCAAAGAAATACATAATAAAATAGCTGAGACTAATTCCAACGGGAAATATTAAGAACATATTTTGTATCTGTGGAGAGTTTAATTTTTGCAAACTATTTTCATGACTGTTTTGAAGTACGATGGGCAGGATTATTACAAGTTTGGATAGGTGAAACAAAAAAAGTACCAAGTTAGGACAAGCACTCACATCTCCTGATTCTTAGTCTTACACAAAATCACCTCAGCAATCACTTTGCGTCAGCTGAGTATTTAATTCTGAACATTCAAGGTGCTATCTGTACAGTTTGGCATAACTAGATTCATGCATTCACTTGAAGAATAGTCACTCACAAACGGACATTGTTTGGGGCCCCAGTGTGTGCCAGAGAGAAGGAGACAAGTAGGGGCCCCACCTTTATGCTGTCTACAGACTCATCTTATGCCCCTACATGAGCATTCGGGGCCTGGGAATGAGGCCACGTGCCACAGACGGCTCTACACACCCCTGAGAAGTGAGGACGGGGTTTACGGCAGAAGCTCCAGGAGTAAAGAAGGCAAAGAGCCATAGGAGCTGGGACTTCTTCCCAAGGAGAAAAGGGTCTGTGATAAAACCAGTTTGGGAAACCAATCTCACCATATTTTCTCTTAGAAATATACATGCACATTAAACAATTTCTCCAATCAAGAACGTACCAACTTTCACTTACCCAGCAAGTCTGTCTACCATGGGACAGTCCTAGAACAAGCCTTCTACATATCCCACTGTGGGACATGCTCACAGTCTTAGAGTGGAGTCAGCAGGTTCTGATTTAGAAAACATCCTTTCCCAGCTGCACCCATACTTGTCCGTATGACCTGTGAAGATACTCACTTCTGAGACCTCCTAGGCTTAAACAGCTCTTGAAGCAGGCAGAGAAAAAGGCCCTGCTGGTTCCCAACAGTGAATGCTGGAAGGCTATTCCAGAGATGGCTTCCAGCCTTGGGGACATTTTCTAACCTCACAGCCTCTGTAACCTCTGACCTGAAGCTCTCTGTGCCCTTTGAGCTGAGTCCTGTCACAATCCCATTGAGCTTCCTGGTCCTGTTCTAATTCTTTGTGTGTGTCAGTCGCTCAGGCACGTCTGACTCCTTGTGACCCCGTGGACTGTAGCCCACTAGTCTCCTCTGTCCATGGAATTCTCCAGGCAAGAATATTGAGGTGGGTTGCCATTTCCTTCTCCAGGGGATCTTCCCGACCCAGAGATCGAACCCAGGTCTCCTGCATTACAGTTTAATTCTTTACTGTTTGAGCCACCAGGGAAGTCCTCATTCTTTAGCCCAAGGATATCGCCTGACCCTACATCTCTGAGATAAGGGGTTCCTTGCTAGGGCTTGTCTACTCTCATTTCAGAGTCACCCTATTAAGTCACAACCATAAATCTAACCTTGCACTGCGTTGTGAGAATCAGTTACCTTGAAGGAGAGGGTAATGGTCCATCTTCATTTAAACCAAGAGAACTTAACAGTGATCCACTAACCCTTGAAACACCAGGGGCCTCAGATAACTGTATCACATATTATCTCATTGCACTACCCCAGCAAATGGTGAGGTAGTTGCAATTTCTACCTCTGTTTTCTAAGTTAGGATACTGATCCTTCGAGAGGTAGTAACTTGCCCACATCACAGAGCTGAAGTATCAAAGGCAGAATTTGAACCTTCACAGTCAAAGCTGTGCTTTTTCCCATAGTCGTGTATGGACGTGAGAAACCATAAAGAAGGCTGCGTGCCAAAGAATTGATGCTTTCTAACTGTGGTGTTGGAGAAGACTCTTGAGAGTCCCTTGGATTGCAAAGAGATCAAACCAGTCAATCCCAAAGGAACCCAACCCTGAATATTCATTGGAAGGACTGATGCTGAAGCTGCAGCTCCAATACTTGGGCCACTTGATACGAAGAGCCAACTCACTGGAAAAGACCCTGATGCTGGGAAAGACTGAAGGCAGGAGGAAAAGGAGAATGAGATGGTTGGATGGCATCACTGACTCAATGGACATGAGTTTGATCAAGCTCCGGGAAATGGTGAAGGACAGAGAGGCCTGGCATGCTGCAGTCCATGGAGTCACAGAGAGTTGGACACAACCGAGTGAATGAATAACACAAAAGTCAGCCCTCAGAGAACATGCTGGTCTGAGTCAACAAGCCTCCCTTGATCCCTGCCTCTTACAAAAGTACTTGTTCATCTTCCAGAATCACTGCTCAGGAGCATGGCATTCCTGTGGGGTCAGAATCCTGGAGAAGCCCTCGGCGCCCAGCACCAGCCCTTCCCCACTGGTCAGCGTACCGTACACCCTGGCTTTGTTCTCTCCCCGTCCCTCTGTCAGAGCGATGCATTTCTACTGGAGTTCACCCTGTGCTAACGTTTCTCTTCTGGTGACAACATGCTTTAACCCAGGCTAAATGTAGACTTTAATGGTAAGATGGTGGAGACCTACATGGGGAGACTGTTGAGTCAGGTGTGGAACTTAGCATCCCACGATCCCCTGCTCACTTTACTTGTCCCAGCATTCTCAACCCTCCCTGCACAGAAGCATCGTGGAAACTTTTCATCTGTTTGTCTAATTATCTATCTGACAAAAAACTTATGTCCAGGTCACACCACAAACCAAATGACTCAAAATCTCCAGAAGTGGGGCCCTAGTACTGGCATGTTCTTAAAAAGCTCTGGGTGATTCTATAACAGACTAGAGTTGAATACGGAGCTAGCCATGTAAACAGAAACCCTGTGTCTAAATTTCGGTCTTTGTACATCCCACGGAGGCTGGTGAAAGATGGCAAATGTGTTTTCTCAGAGGAGGGAAGAGGCTTTAGAATCACAGGCCTGATGCTGATTACCATGTGTTCTTGAGCCAGAATCAACTTCTTTAGGGTTTGGTTTTCTGATCCAATAATGAGGGGTTAATGCTAACTTGCCTCGAAAGTGAATAATGAGAAATGACTAACTCAGGCGGCCATGAGGTATGACTTAGGCAAAGTTAAAATGCTTTTGCGACAAGCAAGGATCTGAGTGATTTGCCCCTTAAACACTGTCAAGACAGCCCAATAATTATAAATAAGGAGCCAGCTTGAAGTGCAATGAAGCAGGCAGCATGGGCTCGCTGATGATTGCTTTTCTTTCTCCCAGTAACTTCTTCCCTCTGGATAGCAATTTGACAATAAATCAAAAGTAAAGAACATAGTATCTTGAAGCTCCTTTGGCACATTCCTACAAAGCCAATACTGTCCTGCTGACAAACTGTCTCCTAGAAACAGGTGTGCCTCAACTTAGAGAAAGTGGATCCACAAGGAAAGAAATAACCAAAGTGTTCTTCCACTTTAGAAAGCTTTCTTGCACTAGGAACCTCCCTTGTGCATAATTCATTAAATTATTAGTCTTGGAAGAAAAAAAAATCAATTCAAAATGGAGATATAGCTCTGAAATGACCATGTTAACCAGTGAGGAAATGTGCTTTAATTTACAAAGCCTTTACAGTAACTCATGACATTTAAAGTGAGGCTTATTGTCATGAAGCTATAAAGAGCTGTAAGAGGAAAAAGACTTATTTATACATACAGTGTTCAGCCCTTTCCAATCACCAGCTTTTCTCATAAGGGATGGAGTGATGGAGAGCTTGGTCAGTGGGTCAGGGTAGAGGCAGGTACCACTATGAGGAGTTCTACCATGGCATGCCAATTCTACTAGGCAGGCTCTCCCCTTAAGTGGCCAGCACTGAGGTTAGCCTCCACTGAATAAGAACCATTTAACACTGACACTCCACCCCCTTGCCATGTGTCTATTATAAGCTGATGCTATTCTAGGCTTACTAAGGAAGGTGAGAAACCTATATGCGGGTCAGGAAGCAACAGTTAGAACTGGACATGGAACAACAGACTGGTTCCAAATAGGAAAAGGAGTACGTCAAGGCTGTATATTGTCACCCTCCTTATTTAACTTATATGCAGGTTACATCATGAGAAACACTGGGCTGGAAGAAGCACAAGCTAGAATCAAGATTGCCAGGAGAAATATCAATAACCTCAGATATGCAGATGACACCACCCTTATGGCAGAAAGTGAAGAGGAGCTAAAGAGCCTCCTGATGAAAGTGAAAGAGGAGAGTGAAAAAGTTGCTTAAAGCTCAACGTTCAGAAAACTAAGATCATGGCATCTGATCCCGTCACTTCATGGGAAATAGATGGGAAAACAGTGGAAACAGTGTCAGACTTTATTTTGTGGGGCACCAAAATCACTGCAGATGGTGACTGCAGCCACGAAATTAAAAGACATTTACTCATTGGAAGGAAAGTTATGACCAACCTAGATAGCATATTCAAAAGCAGAGACAGTACTTGGCCAACAAAGGTCCGTCTAGTCAAGACTATGGTTTTTCCTGTGGTCATGTATGGATGTGAGAGTTGGACTGTGAAGAAAGCTGAGAGCCAAAGAATTGATGCTTTTGAACTGTGGTGTCAGTCTTGGGTGTTCTTCGAAAGGACTGATGCTAAAGCTGAAACTCCAATACTTTGGCCACCTCATGTGAAGAGTTGACTCATTGGAAAAGACTCTGATGCTGGGAGGGATTGGGGGCAGGATCAGCCACGAAATTAAAAGACATTTACTCATTGGAAGGAAAGTTATGACCAACCTAGATAGCATATTCAAAAGCAGAGACAGTACTTTGCCAACAAAGGTCCGTCTAGTCAAGACTATGGTTTTTCCTGTGGTCATGTATGGATGTGAGAGTTGGACTGTGAAGAAAGCTGAGCGCCAAAGAATTGATGCTTTTGAACTGTGGTGTCAGTCTTGGGTGTTCTTCGAAAGGACTGATGCTAAAGCTGAAACTCCAATACTTTGGCCACCTCATGTGAAGAGTTGACTCATTGGAAAAGACTCTGATGCTGGGAGGGATTGGGGGCAGGAGGAGAAGGGGACAACTGAGGATGAGATGGCTGGATGGCATCACCAACTCGATGGACATGAGTTTGAGTGAACTCCAGGAGTTGGTGATGGACAGGGAGGCCTGGCGTGCTGCGATTCACGGGGTTGCAAAGAGTCGGACATAACTGAGCAACTGAACTGAACTAAAGGAAGGTGAAAATAATAGGGCAAGCTCCCTGCCTCTCAACTCTTATCAACTTATGGTGAATAAATACCCAAATCTGATAGCCATGATCTTTAAGAAGTATCCCTAAATAAGCTTAGAGGTAGGACTGAGAGCTAAAATATAAGGTGGCTAGTCAAATCTGAATTTTGTATAAACTACCAATAATATTTTAGCACAAGTTTGTCCCAAATAAGGCTCCCCAGGTGGCACTAGTGGCAAAGAATCCACCTGCCAATTCAGGAGACATAAGAGACATGGGTTTGATCCCTGGATTGGGAAAATCCCCTGGAGGAGGAAATGGCAATTCACTCTAGTATTCTTGCCTGGAGAATCCCATGGACAGAGGAGCCNCCCAAATAAGGCTCCCCAGGTGGCACTAGTGGCAAAGAATCCACCTGCCAATTCAGGAGACATAAGAGACATGGGTTTGATCCCTGGATTGGGAAAATCCCCTGGAGGAGGAAATGGCAATTCACTCTAGTATTCTTGCCTGGAGAATCCCATGGACAGAGGAGCCTGGTGGGCTACAGTCCATAGGGTCACAAAGAGTGGGACATGCCTGAACACACATTTGTATTTTTATTTGCTAAATTTGACAATCCTACTTAAGGGGTCTATAGAGTCTCATGTGAACTTTGTGAATTAGTCACACCCTTAGGTTGCTCCTCACAAATCGGCAATTTGGCCATGTTTTCCAGCTGTGGTAGTCATCCCTGGGCTGTGACTTCCTATTTGCATCAGATCTCTTTGTGACATGCAGTCACAAAAGGAGTCTTCAGTGATAGTAGGTGGTCCTACTGGGTTGAGGGTACAGATTATGACTTCACAACTTACTAACTCCTAAAAGTAAGACTTGTCTTCAAGGCCTGAAGTGGTACATATGTTCTAGAATCACTTGTTAAACACAAGGACACAGAACTTGCCTTTTCTAGTTATGTACTGACCAGCCACATGTGTGACTGCAGTTTCTGGTGTTGGGCAGTCTGCAAGAGATTCCTGGAGAATGAGAGGATTAGGAAGTGCAGGTAGCTCTCACAGTTTAGCTGGTGTGAGTTAAGCATCACCTAGAAAGTTGTGTAAAGAGGAAGACCCCAAGCCCCAGCCCTCTAGAGTCCCAAGTTCTGAGTTCAGTCTCAGGATCTGCATCTGTGATTCTACCCCCAGAGGCCAGGAATCTGTGTTTAGACCTTGTGTCTCTCCCCTCAGGCTCCTGGGATGATTCTAGCCGAGTGCCCTTGGGCGTCAGTTTGGGCTGCTTTTCTTCTCCACTGGCCCAGCAGCTCAGATCCAGCTGGAACTTTGAACAGTGAGAAGACTTGAGCTGCTCTTCCTGTGTGATCTTCAGGCAGTCACTTCTCTTCTGATGTCTCCAGCCCTCACTCTGGAAAGGGCTGCCAAAAATGTGTCCCTTTTTGCCAGTCACCTTACACCGTTAGCATTCCCCAGACCTCATTTTCCTATGAGCTTGGCCTGGCATTTCACTGATGATTGCCAAGGCAGCTCCTGAGTCAGACCACTGGGAACATCCTGCTCTATACACTTCACATCCAACCCTGGACCTCCGAGGGGCTGCCCAGCTTCACTCTTAACAACAAACTCAAATCCTTTTCTGACTTGCTTCACTCCTTTTGATGGTGAGAAGCTGGTGTGTGAGAGATTGCCCTTTGAAGCAGGGTCTCTGCCATGAGGAACAGCACATCCCCTAGACGATCCTGTGTTATGGACAAATAAAAGGTCCCTGCTGAGATGTCTTTAGTGACATTCTAAATCCTGGAATGAATTATCTCCCAAGATGAGAGATGGATGGTGTACACAGTACATGATGGCTGAAATGGAAAGAATGAGTGGCCTGCAACCAAAAGCAGATCCCTTCACTCACTGGGGACAGTTTCCAGCAAATGCTCTCCTTCACTCTAATTTCATAAAAGGCAAACCCCATCTCTCCTTGAATGTTTCATTCATTCTTTCTCCCCGTTGACAAATATTTAAGGAACACCTGCTATGTGGGTAGAATAACACATCTCAAAATTGAAAGGCTCGTCTTAATGAAGCAGGAATTGAGAGCCTACTTGCTTCTGACAACTAGTAGTTTTTAATTAAGTACCAGACATAGGAGGTGAGGCCCTCAGACTTCTGGGGAGGACTTTTAGGTGGCGACTGGAGTCAGAGGCGTTAAAGGAAGTTCTGCTAGGAAATCACGGAAGTGACAGAGATCTGTAATTTCAGTTCTGAGCTGCATTAGTTTTCAGCAGGCTTCAAGAGTCTGAGGATGATGGCAAAGCTTCATTATAAGTCACCTGGGGTTTCATTTTGTTCCAGTGAAGTGAAGGCTCCATACCGTTCATGATACTTAATACAAATATAAACAGATCCTTTAGTGTAAATGTGGGAAGACCCCATTGGTGCAGTTTCTAAATCATGATTGTGAAGCACCTTTATTGACACCTAAAGAACTGAGGCACCAGTGTTTCTGCTAAAACACAACTGTTCTCATGAGACCTGTACTCATTGAACAGGCAAAAGTTGAAGAACTCTGGGATCAGACTATAATCAGAACAAAAGACAAGGGAGAGATTAGAGATTGGATGTGGATGAACCTAATATCTACAGCCCTCTGGGAACAACCTCCATCATTCCCCCCAAAAGCCATGTCCCAGCTTGCCTTCAAGCTTTCCCCCCATACTGCTCTTTCTGCCTGAAACAACCTTCCAGAGCTTCTCCTGCCCAATGAGCAGGTCAGTGGCCTCATTTTCAGCAAGGAAAGATAACACACCTGTTTCCAAGGTCAACATCAAGCTTGCTCATCCCCTTGCTTATGCACTCAGTTACTTGGTCATTTGATCTGTATCAGATACTTAATGCGTGCCAGCCCCTGTGGAGTACAGTGAGGATACAGACCTGAAATGTCACCTCAGTTACCTTCAGGGAGCTTAGAGTTTAGCAGAAGAGACAAATAGGAAATTGTAGAGAGGTGTGGCTAGTGTTGGATTTCCCAGGTGGCACTAGTGGTAAAGAACATTCCTGCCAATGCGGGAGACATAAGAGATGCATGTTTGATCCCCTGGTCAGGAAGATCCCCTGGAGGAGAGCATGGCAACCCACTCCAGTATTCTTGCCTAGAGAAGTTCGTGGACAGAAGAGCCTTGCAGGCTACAGTCCATAAGATCACAAAGAGTCTGACACAACCGAAGTGATTTAGCACACATGCACAACTCTTTTAGATTTCCTGGTGGCTTAGACAGTAAAGAATCCTCCTGCAATGCAGGAGTCTTAGGTTTGATCCCTGGGTTGGGAAGATCCTCTTGGAGAAGGGATGGCTACCCGCTCAGTATTCTTGCCTGGAGAATTCCACGGACAGAGGAGCCTGGAGGGCTACAGTCCATGGGGTCACAAACAGTCGGACACAACTGAAGTGACTTAGCAGGTGCACATGTGGTTAGTGGTACAATCGGGGTTTGTATGATGTAGGCGTACTGGGGAACTTAAGAAGGCTTCTTGAAGAAGGGGGGCCTGTGCAGTGTCCTGAAGGATGAGGCAGTACCTGCTGGAGGCAGATATGGGTCTCGTGACGGAATTGGCTAATGTAATCCATTCTTTTACTTTTTGGTGGCAGTTTAGTCGTTCAGCCATGTTTGACTCTTGTGACCTTATTAACCTCTTTGTAAAAATGATCTGTGTTGACCATATGGTCAACCAGTGTTGGGAGTGCTGTCCAGAGTCATAAAAGAAAAAGAAATGGCCTTGTGCTGAGTTAGATGTGTGCCACAGCCTCAAGTTGATCAAGGACTAACACTCCGAATGGGCATACAGTCTCACTTTAAGATAGCAGACTAACCTTGGAAGTTTAGCTATCCTACCTCTATTTTTCAACTATGGAGGCAACAGGAAGAGCTATAAAGATTTAACTCTTCTGCCATTTTGAAAAAAATAATTAAAAGATTTACTCCAGCAAAATTGAAAATGAATCCAAGAAATAGGGAACCCTTGAAACAATGGAAATAATCCAGTTCAGATGAAAGAAACCCTAGTGGGACTGCCTATAGTTAATCCAAACTGGAATAATAGAACAGAGCGCCTGGCGAAGAACATCTTCAGCAGAGCAAAGGGTCATCATGACCAAACTGGATGCTTACGAATCAAGAAGTGAATCATGAGGTGTCACATAAGTACTGAAGATTCAAGTTTTTCCAGAGGAGAAAAAGATAGTTAGAAACTCTAGAAAGATAAACATACATAAAAGAATTATGGTCTTAATACGAAGCAAACTAAAACACAGTTTGTATTTAAACAATTAATGGAATGTAAAACCATTGATGTATGAAGCAAATAAAGTCAAACTTTTATGGTCAAGGGAGAGAGTCAATAAATAGAGTGAATTCCTCTAAATTCTCTGTGAGTTCCAGGCCACTGGGTAAAATACCTGCTTCTCTACTGTATGACTTTATTTTTCCATTTGAAAGTGGGTTTGACTTTATAGACTGTTTTCCTTACATATTATCCCTTTTAGCTCCTTCCCCTACCCCCCAACAAGTAGGTGACTTCTGGTTAAAAACCTTTTATTTTCCCCAAAGGCATTTTTGCTTGGTTATCCCTGATCTTTCCTGATCTTTATAAGATAGTTAAGTAAGCTTTGCTAACTGAAAATATAAACCTAAGCTGCTGTGCTGTACTTAGTCTCTCGGTCATCTCTGACTCTTTGTGATCCCCATGGACCATAGCCCACCAGGCTCTTCTGTCCATGGGATTCTCCAGGCAAAAATACTGCAGTGGGTTGCCATGCCCTCCTCCAGGGGATCTTCCCAACCCAGGGACTGAACCCCGGTCTCATGCACTGCAGGTGGATTACTGACCGACTGAGCAACCAGGGAAGCCCAAATCTATACCCATTAAGAAATAATTAGTTTTGAACAAACATTGATTCCTCAATCTCTTATTGCTTGGTTGAATTTCAATTTTTAATTGGCAATTCAATTTAGTTAAAAATCATTAATTTCTGTTTTAAAGAAACAGTTACCTGAAGTTCACAGGCTTGAGTTTGTTTGTTTTTTTCTTCTGTTGAAGTAAAGTAGGATGAAATATAAAGTAAAATGAGATATACTGCTTTTTAACTTTAAAATATTAATAGTGATTATTTAGGCAGTAAATATTAAAAGTAAGTTTTATTTTCTTTATTTTTCTGAATATTCTCTCATAAACATGTACTGATTTTCTCTCATAAACATGTACTGATTTTCTCTCATAAACATGTACTGATTCTATACTTAAGTTTCTTAGAACAGAACACTAATATAGGACTATTTAAGTATATTGCTGCTGCTGCTGCTGCTAAGTCATATCAGTCATGTCCGACTCTGTGGAACCCCATAGATGGCAGTCCACCAGGCTCCTCTGTCCCTGGGATTCTCTAGGCAAGAATACTGGAGTAGGTTGCCATTTCCTTCTCCAATGCATGCATGCATGCATGCTAAGTTGCTTCAGTCATGTCTGACTCTGTGCGACCCCATGGACAGCAGCCCACCAGGCTCCCCTGTCCACAGGATTCTCCTGTGACCAGAAGATCTCAGGTTTCATGGCTTTCTTTTTGACAAGGGAGATGGCAAAGCTGAGTGATAATACAAAAATTGTATTGACTATGGTTTAAGTAAGTGAGCTGAACACATTTCAACCATCATCTCTGTTTTATGTCTGATATCTCTACATCATGGAACTCTGCATAAACTTTGCCCACTTGTATAAACCTACAAGAAATTTCCAATTATTTGGGGACTTTTTAAAATATAATTTTATTTATTTATTTCTGGCTGTTGCTGCAGGGGCTTTTCTCTAGTTGTGAAGAGTGAAGGCTTCTCTCCAGTTGCAGTGCTCGGGCTTAGTGCGGTGGCCTCTCCTGTTGTGGAACACGGGCCTTAGAGCACGAGGGCTTCAGAGGTTGCAGCTGCAGGACTAGAGCACAGGCTCAGCAGTCATGGTGCACGGGCTTAGCTGTTCTGCAGCATGTGGGGTCNGAAGAGTGAAGGCTTCTCTCCAGTTGCAGTGCTCGGGCTTAGTGCGGTGGCCTCTCCTGTTGTGGAACACGGGCCTTAGAGCACGAGGGCTTCAGAGGTTGCAGCTGCAGGACTAGAGCACAGGCTCAGCAGTCATGGTGCACGGGCTTAGCTGTTCTGCAGCATGTGGGGTCTTCCTGGATCAGGGATCGAACCCGTGTCTCCTGCATTGGCAGGTGAATTCTTTGCCCCTGAGCTACCAGGAAAGCGCCTATTTGGGGACTCTGAACAAGGACTTTATTAATTGAAGACTCTGGAGTCTTCAAGAGAAACTGCAAGAGAAAACCGCAAGAGAAAGGGGAATTGTAGGTTTGTTTTAAACTTCCTTAAAATGTACCTTAAGAGAAAGAACAGTGATGGTTGCCAGGGACTGAGATGGGGGTGAGAGTGGTGGGTAAGAATGGGAAGTTAGTGTTTAATGGACACAGAGTTTCAGTTTGGGAAGATGGAAAGAGTTCTGGAGACATATGCTAGTAATGGTTGCAAGAATGTACTTAATGCCACTGAATGGTACACTTAATGTGGTTAACATGATTGATTTTACATTATGTATATTTTATCACAATAAAAAGTCCCTATTTCTTAAATCTAAATATGATTCAACATGACTTCAATGAGATTTCTTCTTCTGCAGAAAATGTTATGAAGGTTTGAATTTTCAGTTGGTTTGGGTTTTNAGGGCCATTTTTGGGGAGTATAATCTGCCACAACATGTAACTTTACTTCTAGGAAAAAATACTCTATGTTTGCAGGCATGCTCAGTCACTTCAGTCTTGTTTAACTCTTTGACCTGTCTCTTATACACATCCTTTGTTAAATAGAAGATTATATATATTTTAAAATATGAAGTTAACATAGCTCCCCCAACAGGTATCACCCAACTAAAGTTAAAAGAGCCATCTACACAGTATTGAGAGCAAAATGAGATTCACATTTAAAAACAGATTTGCTTTAATTTATTTGACTGCATTGGGTTAGAGTTAAGGCTTAGCTGTGGCATGTGGCATCTAATTTCCTGACTAGGGATTGAACCGTGGCCCCCTGCATCAGGAGCAAGAGTCTTAGCCACTGGACCACCAATGAAATCCCTCACTCTTTTTTTTTTTTTTTTCATTTAAAAAGTTAGAACTTTTCTATGAGAAAAATGGAGGAAAAGGAAACACTTAACATATATTCATAATTAAAAGAAGTTGTCTAAAGCAAAGGGAAACAGGGTTATTAAACTATTATAACATCATTTGACACAGGTATCACTTACCTGCTCCCAAAATTTCACTAGCTTCTTGTTGTCAGATGAAATCCAGTCTGTTTTAAATTGATACAATCTAGGTCCTTCACAGACCTACCTTATGGGTTGTACGTTTTTCCTTTTCCCAGCTATTTTCTTGATCTCAGATAAGTGGGTGTCTATTTCTGTTACTAGGAAAGTATTTATGATGTCTCTTATTCATGGGCAATCCTTTCACTTCTGGGTCATGCTAAATACTATATATCCTTTGAAACTCAACTCAAAGTTCACTTCCCCTCTGAAGTCATCTCAATGCCATATACCTACACTTAATCTATTCACTTCTCACCTACCAGAGATTTAATGGGCAGTTATTATGTGTCCAGCTCTACACTAGGCACGATGAGAATTGGTACCCAACACGGAAGATATAGTTCTAGATCTCGGCTGCCAATGCTGTCCAGCCTCCCCAGTTGGACTGTGACCCTTTCAAAGACTAGCTGCTCCTGTGTTACGCTACTTAGCTGGGACATCCTGGGTGAGGTGGGACGTGTGCTGGTCATTGAAAGGTCTAGGTGACTGGACCACATCTGCCCGGTGTTAGTGGTGAGCGAATGAGAGACCACTGGAGGAACTTTACCAGTCCCTGAACACAAAAGAAATCTTTATACTTAGGGGCTCAACAGCAGGAGCCACTGTATGGAGTGAATATATATTGAATGAATACATCAAGGTGAACATATCGGTTAGCCTTCCAGAGGGAAAACCCTCAGGGTGAGGGGACGTTTAAGCAAGCAGGAGGAAAGTCAGAGGTACTGATTTCTCTGCGGGAGTAGAGACAGAGATTGCTCCTTTGAGTCAGAACCTAAGGACTACATTTCTGAGGATTTCAAGAACTGGGTTTGACCAACACGTGGAGCTGCACACCAGTGGGAGGGCTGCCCTTTTGGCAGCTTTGTCAAGAGGAGAAAGGACGGCTGAATGAGCTAAATCTTACCTGGCCAAGAGAAATTCCCTAGCTTTACTATAAATCAGTAGAGCAGAAAAAATAGGTTTAGAAGCATTGGAAACAGGCCAAAAAAGAGAGTCAAGGAGATAGCAGGATCTAACAATAGAAAGTAGGCAGCGGATTAGACAGAGTAGGCGTGAGAAAGAAACAGAAGCAGATAGGCCAAGCAGTGACCAGGGAAAATGGCACAAGTCCTGCTGTCTGTACGAGAGTCTCCTGTAGAGACGGGCCCAGCCAGCAGGAGGCAACGAGGAAGATTCCACTAACGCATACAGACCATCTCTGTATGGAGCCCACATCTCCTAGAACCAGCAGTAGCCTTACTATGTAGGGTCACTCTGCCAAATTTATGAACAGGATATGTACCTAAAGCCCATTTGTAATTTAACTGGCCAACAAAGATCTGTCTAGTCAAAGCTATGGTTTTTCCAATAGTCATATATGGATGTGAGAGTTGGACTATAAATAAAGCTGAGCGCCAAAGAGTTGATGCTTTTGAACTAAGGTGTTGGATAAGACTCTTGAGAGTCCCTTGGACTGCAAGGAGGTCCAAACAGTCCATCTTAAAGGAAATCAGTCCTGAATATTCATTGGAAGGACTGATGCTGAAGCTGAAACTCCAATACTTTGGCCACTTGATGTGAAGGACTGACCCACTGGAAAAGACCTGATATTGGGAAAGATTGAAGGTGGGAGGAGAAGGGGACAACAGAGGATGAGGTGGTTGGATGGCATCACTGACATGAGTTTGAGTAAGTCCCAGGAGTTGGTCATGGACAGGGAAGCCTGGCATGCTGCAGTCCATGGGGTCACAATGAGTTGAACACGACTGAGTGACTGAACTGAACTGAAACATATTTTTCTCCATAAAACATTTTAATTAGGTTAGACACTTATGCCAAATCCCCCAAACTTATTTAATCTATATGTACCCGAAGTCCACATAGGTACAGGTATTTCAGTAATTTCTAATTACCCCATACATTCCAGTTACTCCGGTTGCCTAAGAAATAATTCTAAAATATACAGACTTAAAGCAACAGCAATTTTTATTTTGCACATGAATTTGTCATTTAGGGCAGAATTCTGCAGGGATCACAGTGATAAAGAATCTGTCTACCAATGCAGAAGACACAGGAGACACAGGTTCGATCCCTGGATCGGGAAGGTCTCCTGGAGTAGGAAATGGCAACCCACTCCGCTATTCTTGCCTGAAAAATTACATGGACAGAAGAGATTGGTGGTCTACAGTCCATGGGGTCTCAAAAGAGTCAGATATAACTGAGCGACTAAACACGCAACACGGCTCAGCAGAGAACTGCCAGAGACCTGGACCATTTCTCTCCAGTTCACCTGGCATCAGGAAGGGCAAGGGGGACCTGCGGCTGGGGCCTGGAATCCTCAAGAGGCCTGCGCACCCACACATCTGGCCGCTGATGCATGTTGTCTGGCTGAGATCTTAGCTGGAGGTCTTAGCTGAAACCTACTGTGGCCCCTCTATATGGTCTGGGCCTCCTCATAACATGGTGGCTGGTTTCTAAAGAATAGCTGAGAAAAAAAATAAGTTGAATGCTTTTTATAATCCAGCCTTGGAGGTCACCTGGCATTGCGCTCTATCAGTTGGACAAATCACAAAGCCTGTGTGGGTTCAAGAGGAAGGTAATACACTCTACCTCTTGGGGAAGGTTAGCAATACTCCAGAAGAGCATGGGGGACGGATAGGGTAGATATAATTACAGGGCCATTTTTGGGGAGTATAATCTGCCACAACATGTAACTTTACTTCTAGGAAAAAATACTCTATGTTTGCAGGCATGCTCAGTCACTTCAGTCTTGTTTAACTCTTTGACACCCTAGGGACTGGAGCCCATTGGGGGTCCTCTTTCCGTGGGGATTCTCCAGGCAAGAACGCTGGAGTGTGTTGCCATGACCTCTTCCAGGGGACCTTCCCAACCCAAGGATTGAAAATGGGTCTCCCACACTGCAGACAGATTCTTTACCATCTGATCCACCGGAGAAGCCCCAAATACAATACATTTCAGCTTAAAAGGTAATACGGCACAGTGACTCCGGAGCCAAATACCTTGCGCTCTGCTATACGCTGTGTGTTAGGCTGGGCAACTGGCTCTCAAGCTCTCCTTTCCTCAGTTTTCCTCAGTTTTCCTCAGTTATAAAACCAGGATGTTGTGAAGGGAAAAATTAGTTATTTTGAAAAGCGCTGTCAACTACAAATTGGCACTTTCCATCTACCTCTACAAGCATTAAATCACGTGCTGCTGCAGTGGCTGAACTTCAACACCCCCACCAGGAGTTCAGGGTGGTACTTCAGGGAAGCCCTATTTCCTTTGTGGGGAAAAATAGCAGAACAGGTCTTTGGATAGTTAGATATTTCCAGGAGCTGATTTTATGAGCCCAATTCTTGAATCCCCTCATAGCTAGCAAAGCACTAAAATCTCTCTTGGTGACTTATGACCAGCAAAAAGCTTCCTGAGACTAACAGAAACCTTCTGGAAAAATATGGACTTGATTGCATGTGCACTCCCTTCACCAAAATCACATATATATTGACCTACCCACCCCACGGCCCAACCTTTTGAGAGCTCTCCGAGGTGCTGTCTCCCAGGCTGTAGTCCTCATTTTGCCCCAAATAAAACCTAACTCAAAACTCTCACGTGATGCTTTTTTTTTTTCCTAGGTGCCAGAGCTTAGAAGACTGTCTACCTTCCTAAGTGTCAGCTGTTACCATGACATGGGGATACACCTTCTCCAGATTTGGCACCGGGACTTCCTGGTTCCTGGGGTGGAGGGGGGACACTGATGGTGGCAGCGATAGAAAATGGGTCATACAGCTCACACTGTTGTTACCTAACACTTGTCAGTTACCAGGCCAAATGGGCTGACTTCAGAATCCATGAGGTAGGTGGCAGTTTAGTCGCGAGGTCGTGTCTGACTCTGCGACCCCATTGGCTGTCTCCCGCCAGGCTCCTCTGTCCATAGGATTTTCCAGGCAAGAATACTGGAGTGGGTTGCCGTTTTCTTCTCCAGGGGATCTTCCTAACCCAGGGATCAAACCTGTGTCTCCTGCATGGCAGGCAGATTCTTTACTGAGCCACCAGGGAAGCCACATAAGGTAGGTACTAATTACTATTATATTAGCCAGGTAAGAAACTGTGACCTCGGTAATTTGCCCAAAGTGACACCTGTAAGTGGTAGAGACAGGATTTACCTCTAGATCAGTTAAACTAGATGGAAAGAGCCTGAATCCCTGGATTACTGTGTGGAGTGGAGCCCTTCTCCCAAATTGAATTCATGAGTGGCTGAAAAAGGAATAATCCTGCATTATGCCATTGGGATTTGGGGCTATTTATTGGAGCAGTGAACCTATCTTGACTAGGTTAGTACAGGGAAGACAGGATTGATACACTCGAGCACAACTAACTTAAGGATTTCCTTTTATAAGATGAAATGGCTCTTGCTATTTGCATAAGGCAGGGTATGTGCATAAAGGAAAATTGCTCTCTAGGTCAGTCCCTACCAGTATCATATTTTCTCAACTAGGTGGACAAGTAGCCTTTGGGAATAGGGCTGGGCATACTGATGTGGAATCCTTGACACTGATATGAACAAGTGCCTGCAAATTAGGCTCGGTGATCACCAACTGAGGAATGCTTCTTCTAAGGTTTGACTCTGGTGTAAAATCCAGTGGTTCCTAGGTTCTTTGCTTGTCTCTTTTGATTTTTTTTTACCTTAAGGAGAAGACTCTTTGACTACACTGGCCAGCATGGCTGTGAAGGGGAAACCTCGGCTGCTGTCAACACTTAGATCTCTGGGCAGGTCCCCTGTATAATTAGACTGTAAGTTCCATGACGGCGGAGACCTTGTCTCTCTTGTTCACCACAGTATTCATAGTGTCTAGTCTAATGCCTGGCACACAGTAGGTGCTCAAAACTTACTGAATGCATGAAAGACTATAGGTTTGAACACAAGCTCAAGCAAACAATAGTCAGAAGTCCATAAAGTGGCAGCTATTTATGCCAGTGGCAGCTATTACTCAAGGGCCATTGAGGGAGAAGCCCAAAATGCCTGCTATGAACTGTGGGTTCAGTAGCCACTTACTAAAATGCTTGCTGATTGAGTGATGCTGCCTCATGCTGAACCTGATCCATGGTAAAACATGGGAAGGCACAGAATCGGATAACCACTGTGGGATGCTATTTTTTAATCTATCTCCAAGGATGTCGTAAATATGGTCGTCACAAAATTCGTCGTGGTTTTAGTTGTATGAATCAGATGAAAGTCTGTGGGAGTCAGCAGAGCAGCGAGCCAAAGAATACAACACTCTTCTCAGCATTTACCTCTAATGGATGGGGTTTAAATTCATCAAAGTAAAAAAATTCTAGAACAAGCCTTCAAAGAATTCATCTTTGCATAAAAGCAATATGCAGTCTGGTTTTCCTACACTCACTGGGTTCTAGAGAAGGAAATGACAACCCACTCCAGTATTCTTGCCCGGGAAATTCCATGGACAGAGGAGCATGGCGGGCCTCAGTCTATGGGGTCACAAGGAATTCGACACGACTGAGTGACTGAACATGCATTCATTGGGACAGAATTCAGAAAATATGGACAATTCTCCCATTAGGACAGGCAGCAGCTGGGATATCTTGCAGACTACAGATTTCTTTTATTGAAAATCAAATATTGAACTTTAATGTAAGTATACTATGTTTTCCATTAGTGCCAACTAAATTTTAAAGGGATGCTATGTCTCTAATTAAAGGCATTTATAAAAATATGTCCCCCAAATCCCTAAAGCTCACTATAAAAATAATAAGCACAGACTGCTTTTGGTTTAGAGTATGTGGCTCCAGTGAATTTAAATATTTATCATATAATTTTTTTATCAATGTGTTAATGAGCATTAACTTTCATGGCATCACTTCTGGAAACAATAAAAAATACTGTATTTTGGGATGCTATTTCTGGTTGGATTTCCATCATAGGGCACCATTAAAATAAAGGTTGATTTCATGAAAAATAATGGCACATTCCTTTCTAAACTTGAAATTTCAAACACCAGCCATGAAAGAAGCAAACAATACAGCCTGGAGTCAGAGGTTTTCAACTTTTTCTCAAGTTTCTTTATCAAATTGCCACAGAGACTCAAAGCCCCCAAAGCAGGTGTTCTTTCCTAGTCCAAAGAATAAGGAATGTTTGAGAAAATCCTCTTTTGTAATTCCCCTGAGAATACATGCAGAAACATTGCTAAGCATCCATTTCAAATGTTAGGGATTTGGATTGAGTTTAAACACAAGCTTGTACATAATGTCGTAGCTCCAATTTTCTTAGGCTAGGGTGATGGTGCTGATGTAACAGAAAGGATGTCTGGGACTAAACACAGGCTGGAAACACAATAATACATGACATCTGCTAGCTAACTGCAAAGGCACCTAGTTAGTTGGGGAGGAAAATTAGGCAGTATCTGCTGCAAATTAAGAGTGACATGGGAAATGAGGCAATTCTTATGTAAGTCACTCTAAACAATATTAATATCTCCTATATTGTTCTTGAATATCCAATAAATCAAATAAAATTTTGCATTCAGATTACTTGGGAAGTATCAGCCAGCATTCCCTATTTCATTTTGAATGTGTCCTGTTCTAAGAACCTCTGATAGGTGAAGCTGCAGGCTCTATCCAGAGTATCTGAGATTTACATTACAACTGATCAATTTACACATGTGTGTGCTTTACATCAAACTGAAAAGTGACATAGGTTCTCTAATGCTCATTTCAATTGTTATGAGCACACAGAGTAGCTTCTAGAATATTCCTGCAGCTACGATCGATTTCATATAACATTCTGCATTCTTCATCTGAGTACTATCGCTTGTTTTCTTTGACTGGATAAAAGTCCCTTTCTAAATAGCTATAGTCTTACTTCTTTGGTCCACGGCTTTAACTTGTATAAATTGTATTAACACTATAAGTTTTCCCTCTTAACCCCTATTTAACCAGGCAGGAGGTTAGTCCAAGTATACAAGACTACTTAAGGATTAAGGAGGAAAACAAAAGAAATTTACAGTTTGGTAATTCTGTGGATACCATCCCTTTCACAGGGAAATTAGAGAACACTGTGAAATTCACACACAGAGAATAAAATCAGATGCAGTGGAACTGATATGAAACAGTGGTGTGGGTTTTGTCCAGTGCGGTTCCAAGACCTTTCAGCATCACCCAGCTTACATATCATTTAACTCAGAGGTGGATAGACTTCACAGGATCCAGGAACTTGGATGGGAAAAATATTATATCTTTAGTTTCACTAACCTCAAACTGAAATTTAGTATCTTTCAATTAAAATGTAGGCCACAAACCGCCTACCACCGTTCCTGTGATTTTGTTGCCAAGAGAAGTCACAGATATTCTCACATCCTATTACAGTCACTGTAGCCATCTCAAAATACCTTTTACACTCATTACTCCTTCACAATTATAGTAGTTATTATATCTGCTGCTAATTTGGTTTATTTAATAATGAATTATTAACAACACACATTTCACAATTTTTAAAAATCTGGTGAATGTATTTCAATAAAAGTAGTTTCCTTTGTAGTCCTGCATACTTTATTATGCATTTAAAAACATCACTCTAAAAAGAAACTATAGGCTTCGTCAGCCTAACAAAAAGTCTATGACATCCAAAAGGTTACAGTCCCTGAAACTGAAAGTAGTTGACAGGCAACATCCAGGTTTCTAGAGTAAATCATTCCTTGCTAGTATCTTTTGAAGTTGAAGCAAACTTAACCTTGAAATCAACACAGTCTCAACGCTGTAAATAGATGATTCCGATGAGAGTCCTTCCCCCTCACCTTATTTTGCCATAAGGAAAGACCTGTAGATTCTGAAGTATCTCCGCTATTATTAGAAAGGCTGCTTTCTTCTAATGATAAACTTTGTCATTGACATTTTGCCAATCAACATTGAATTGTTTACTTATTTTGTGTTGCTGAAATCCAATCTGTTTTATTAGAGCATTGAATACAATTATCTTATAACTCTAAAGCATATAGAGAGCATCAAGAAAATCATTGCTTCCTGGAAAAACTATAATGATAATTCCTAATTTTGAATAAAAGAAGCAAACATCAAAGTACCCCATCAAAGATACTGCTTTTAAATGACAGTGTTGCTGGCTATTGGTCCTATTCGTACTTACTGGAAGTATTGCAAATCAATGAACATATTTCTAGGAGTGTTAAGAATATGACCTCTGAGGTATTATGAGAGAAATTAAACAATGAGATAATGCCTCAGTAGTTGTGCCTGGAGTGTAAGCACATTAGATTTTTTGGAAAATCCTCCATGGAGACTCTGGCCAAAAATAGACATATCGAATGCCAGCAAGTCAAATGAATATTTACTCATTGAAAGGTATTGAGAAATTATTTGTGCACTTACAACTTACTTTTGAAGCTAAATACTGTTTAAAGTATTCATCTCTAAGAGTAAAATAAAGGTGATCAGAATTCAGAAACTAATAAAGAATACAGAAAAGAACAATATTATTCTTGCATTAAATTGATATATAGCTTACATACTATAGAACATGTATTCTTCATTTAAATGGTCAAATCATTATTTTCTATTCATCAGTAGGTATATTAAATGTGCTGCTCTAAAATTTTCTTTTTTTCCAGTTACATCTATAAGATTTAGCTAGCTGGTTATAAATCTTCAATACCGGAGGTTTTATTTGAGTTACAAGCTACAAACATCATCCAACTTATATGCACTGACAGAAAATTCAAAATTATTCCACCTGGGAAAGAAGTGAACTACAGCAATGCAAATCCCCCCTCCTCCAATTTGCAGTACATATTGTTATAGGACTAGAGATAAAAAGCCTTATTGATCACAGTTATCAAATTACTCGTTCAAGCATTAAAACTATTTTTGGTGACTATTCTTATCTGTGTTTGAATTAAAGTAGATCTACCCAGATAATTTAGTTTTAGGGCTATTGCTTTCTTCTCTAGGTAATTATTTCAATTTTGAAACACAAAATTAGCTTACATGATGCCTTAGTGAAGACCATCCAATGCTTTCCTTTTCACAGCTGAATTTTCAGAGGAAGATACTGCAAATGTTCACGTTTGCTCAAACAACCAAAAAGCAACTGCATGTGCACATGTCAGGGGTTCCACCCCAACTTCCTTGGCATAGTCCAGAGTATTTTTCTCTAAACAGGAAGCTGTTGACAGTTTTCCCTGGTATTTTCAGAATACTTGATTTACTAGAAAACCCTCAACTTTTGTTTCAAACTATAACGTTCTTTACCACTGTGCCTATTGTTGCTCCTTATGAATGCTACAAACAAGACAGAGACCAAATTCTGAACTATTCTAGGCTGATTCAGAATACGGTAGCAAATACATACATATACATATATATATATATAAAGGCAGACTTAGCCACATATTGCCAAGCTGTGCTGGCGTCTTTAAACCCGAAACAATACTGAAGGGAAGATTCCTGGAATTCAGCGGGGAATATCTGGCTAAGGCTGCAAAGTCTGTATCCCTCAACTATGTCACGTTAGCAAGTACCGAACAAGGGAGGAGATTATATTTTAACCTACTTCCCAGAACATGAATCCAAATTTAACCAAATGCCAGAGATTCCGCCCCAAATGAACAACTAGAAGCTGCTTCACATTTTTTTCTCCGGGTACAACAATAATTGCTCATGAAGACAAACTTGTAAGAGGTGAGAGAGAGGGGAAAGCCACTGTGATTTATAAACACGTCTTACTATTGTATATAAAGCAAACTGATTACCTCACACAGCAGAAGTGCAAGATTTAACAGTCCATGCTCCGCAGCCCCTGGGATGCAGAAGCAGCAGCGTGGAGAGCAGCGGCGGCGGCCAGCACCCACCCAGCCTCTCACAGGCCTTTGACTGTGTGGACTCAGCCACAGGCTCTGCCTCTAGCTGACGTCAAAGTCCCTGTCACATGGCCAGATGAAAGCCAAGAGAGCATTGGTTGTCGTAGCAACCACAGAACAGCTCTGAAATTATTTCAATAGGTCATCTGTCACTGTGGTGTGTATGTGTGTGTGAGTGCGTGTGTGTGTCTGTGTGCACACCCCACCACCCATCACGGACAGCTCCCCGACAACCTCAGCCCCTGAAGTGGTGACTGCAAAGTGCTTACAACTTTCCTCTTCGGGGCTGTGGGGGTCTGTTCCTTACAGTTCCCGGCAGGAAAAGGCATGCCCCTCTCGAGTCCCACTAGTCCCACTGTTACCAGCATGAAGCTCGTGGCTCTCTCTCTCTCTGTAGAACAGAAGGAAAGAACTGAGAAATTCTGGGAGTAGTATTCCAAGCTAATTAAATCTGTTTGTCAGTAAATGGAATAAAAGCTGAAGCTCAAAAGGGAGCTAGAAGAAAAGATATTTTTAAAATGATCTAAGAATCCACATCCTTGTGCTGAGACGATGCTAGTCATGGCAAGACAGAGAAGAAACATGGGGTGTGGTGGCCCCGAGTCAGATCCCAGTCTAATGAGCCTCACATCAACTAGGATGGGGAATCAGGTGGGATGAATTCGGGACCCGTATATTGTGAACTGTCTATGCAGGAAAGAACGACTGAAAGAGCTTCAGAGCAGTGCTGCTTTAAAATACTTGACACTGAAAACTGTTTTTGGACTTTTATTTTAGGGGTCACCATACAGTTGAGAAATTCTCACCTTCAAAACACTCTTGTCCATGTCCCCTTGGGACTCAGCATGGAAAAAAATGGGTAAGTGTCCCCAAATACAAACCTCAGTGAAAGTCTCGGGTAGCAGAAGAAAAGGACAGCCCTGCCTGTTTCCTAACTTCAGCTTCGTTTCCCTTAGGACCAGCCTCACTTACTTCTAATACCACACACAAGCTATTTCCCAGTCCCTTCTCCCTTTTAATTAACAGGAAGTCCATTCAATAAAATGAAATGAAATCCAGAGGAAGGTCTTCTGAAAAATACATTCAGAAAATGTATACACATTCAAAGAGGAAAGAGATTAAAAGGCAAGGAGAAAAGATTGCTCTAAAAACCTGAAGGATCTTCCCATGCTAGAGTTATTGGGATGTCTAGTCTGGCTTCTTTAAAAAAGAAAAAAAAAAGTCTAGGGTGCTACAAAATACAAGTGGAAGTTAAGCCAGCTGAGCAGATTGCATTTATGTCACTGCAAAAGAATGAAATTTCTTTGGTTCGAGTCAGGAATTGCTTCTAGAACAATAAGACTAATGTTCAAATTGTCTGTCCATAGAATCCTCCTACCCATCTCCCTCTTCCTTCTGTCCCAGCCCCAACTGGGAGAAAAGATACATTTTTATTTGAAAAGATAGCTTCCTAATGCTATTATTAGCCATAGCACTACAAAAGTAACATTAAAGTGTAACACTGCAAGGAAAGCCCCCCCTTGCATTTCAGATAATGATAGCGGGAAATTTACCTATTAGCACCAGGACCATTGGCTCATTGATTCCAACGTCTATCTCAATGTCTTAGATGTTGCACCAATGGCAGATTTAGGCTGCAGTCACAATTAACAAATTTGTGCTTTGTTCCAGTGGAGGGTTCTGGTTTTCTGTCAGAAATGCACATCACAGCGATGAGGCGGGTGGGAGGAGAGGAAAGAAACCACTGCCTTCTAGACTTCTAGGGCCCCGTGTGCTCTGAACGGCCTGCTTTAATCCACAGCTGCCTGATCAGCACTTCCTTTATGTAGACAGACTGCAGTACCACAGTTTGCCTGTAGGTGATGTCCTCTGAAACAAGAAGTTACCAGTTCGAAAAATCCCTAAAATTCTGGCCTTAAATTAGTTTAAGATTTAACCAATACCCACACTTTTTCATTTTGAATTTTCTATCACTTTTAAGACTTAGAATACTTTATTGTATACTGACTTAGGCACTCATTGTAAGTTAAAATTATCAGTGGACTGACCTTCAAAATGAGAAGTGGATGATGTCATTCTTTTCTCTGTAGCACGCTTCCAACCTGCCATCATTGATTTACCTTTGCAAATCATCTAGAATTAGAGATTCCTCTTACAGCAAAGTAAGTTACTGGTCTTCTGCAGGGTTGAAATTGTGGTAATGATCTCTTTGGGGCTCAGTGGAAGTGTTGTTCGCTTAGTCATGTCTGATTCTTTGCGACCCTGCAGACTGTAGCCTGCGGGGTCCTCTGTCCATTGAATGCCCCAGGCAAGACTACTGGAGTGAATTTTCTTCTCCAGGGGATCTTCCTGACCCAAGGATTGAACCCGGGTCTCCTGCATTGCAGGCAGTTTCTTTATCATATAGGCCACCAGAAAGTCTAAAATCGTCGTGCATGCGTGCTAAGTCACTTCAGTCGTGTCAGACTCTGTGATGCTGTGGACTCTAGCCTGGCCAGCGCCTCTGTCCATGGGATTCTCCAGGAAAGAATACTGCAGTGGGTTGCCCTACCCTCCTCCAGGGGGTCTTCTTGACCCAGGGATCAAACCCGTGTCTCTTTTGTCTCCTGCACTGGCAGGCGGGTCCTTTACCACTAGTGCCACTTGGGAAAGCCCAGGCTGCTACCAGTCTGGCTAATTAATGCAAATGTAGCTGAAAATATCATAGGAAATACACGTGAGGGCCTTCTCCAACACAACCCGCCATGTTGAAGAGAATATGAGTCATTTTCTTTTTTAAACAAAAACTCACTTTTTTAGGTGAACATGATTCACTGAATTTAAAAATACCCCTTCCAAAATAGCACTGTACCATAGCTTTCACTTGCTATATGAATGTCAAGGTTGCCTATTATTAGTTTGACCACTTTGCCGGAAAAAACTGGTAAATGCCACTAAACAAGCAGTCTAACTTGGGTTCACACACTTGAATTAACAGGTGGTTTAGACCATGAGTAGACAACTATAATTAGCCTTTTATTTCTAGGTAGAAATGTTGCTGTGTCACTATCTCAACATTAGTGGGAAGGCCATAGACCTTCCCACTTTCAGAAGTTTTTAGAAGCACTGGGTTCAAACCTCATCTGGGCAAGTCACTCAATGTCTACATCCTAAGGTGGTTATGAGGATTATAAAGTTAAGGTTTTCTAAAATTCTGACACCCTGCCACAGGGTAAGTGGCTCAAGGTATATGTCAATTCTTATTTATCTGTCTGATTCTGATAAGTTTACAAAGACTTTCAGGAAAAAGATGAATCTTACTCGTCTCTGCAGCTCTGTGGTTAGCACAGGGCGCAGAACACAATGCGTGCTCAATAAATGTTGTGACACCTCTGTGCTCAGTCATGTTGGACTCTTTGCAATCCCATAGACTGTAGCCCTCCAGGCTCCTCTGTCCACGGGGATTCTCCAGGGAAGAATACTGGAGTGAGTTGCCATGCCCTCCTGCAGGGGATCTCCCCAACCCAGGGATCAAATTCAGGTCTCCTGCATTGCAGGAGGATTCTTTACCAGCTGAGCTACCTGGGAAAACTTCCTCTACTGGGAAAAAATGCAGAGAAAGAAATCGTTCTTTTTTTCTTTCTGCTAACAAAAGAAAGCCTCCCTTCACCCCCTCCCCCCCAAAAGGCCAAGGAAGGAAGAAAAAAATACTAAGTAATCACAAAATTTTCTAGCAACAAATAAGTTTAAGTAAATTTCTCAAATAAATCAAATTTATCCCTACTAAATCATGTTTATTATAAGTGCACATAAGTTATATACTGATGTATTCTATGGCTATTGCTGTTGATATTGGGTAATCTTTACATTAACTGATCAGCTGAGCACCCACTATATCTGGAGTATCTTTCTAAGTGCTATAGGTGTATTAAATCATTCATTATAGTAATTATGAGGTAGGAGGTATTCTTTTCCACATTTCAGAACTAAAGAAACTTAAGCATAGAGCAGTTAAATAACTTGCCTGTCTAGTACATGGCAGAGTCAGTATCTACACCCAGGAAATCTAGCTCCATGGATTTTGGAGATAATTTACATTCGATATATTTTTGAAAAGCATTGGATTATTTCTTATGGCTATTTTATGCTTGGGGGTTGTTTTATTTTTAATTTCTTATGAGTGGGGGAAGCCCAGCTGACCTTTTTTGCACTTGAGAACTCTGCTTATCTTAACTGAGCTTTGGCCTAAGGAGTAATATGGGCTTCCGTGGTGGTTCAGACAGTAAAGAATCTGCCTTCAATGCAGGAAACACAGGTTCAATCCCTGGGTCGGGAAGACCACCTGGAGGAGGGCATGGCTACCCACTCCAGTATTCTTGCCTGGAGAATCCCCAGGGACAGAGGAGCCTGGCGGCCTACAGTCCACGGGGTCGCAAAGAGCTGGACACAACTGAGCGACACACACACAAGGAGTAATATGCCAAGAAAGCTTAATCCAGAAGGCTTGAAGCAAGGAAAATGGGCAAAGTAGATACTGAAAATATCCAGAATAAAATCACCCAGATTATTATAGTCTTAACCGAAGCAAATATTTGGGTCTCACAGGCTTCAGTAATTTTTGTTTCACAGTATAAAGGCGTTTTTTGTGTTCAAACTAATATCCTCACTGGTAGATTTTTTTTTTTAAGTGACTGGAAGGCATCAAAGAGTAGAAAGGGCAGCAAAATCTTTAAGTACCAAGATCTCAGATAAAAAGAAAATATATTGATATAAGCCCAACAGTCTCCACATCATCTGTTATGTTTTCCCTCAAACTACTTGATAATCCCCAAGTGGTATGGGACTCCTAGCATTCTCAAAACTGGAGACACAAACTTTGTGTACCTTGATTGTATTAATGTCAATATCCTGGTTGTAACACTCTACTACAGCTTCGCAAGATATTAACTTTAGGGGGAAAGTGAAGAGAGAGCATATGGGTTCTTCCTGTATTGTTGCTCACAACTGCATGAGAATCTACACTTTCACAACTGCATGAGAATCTACACTTATCTCAAAATAAAAGTTTAATTAAAAATTTTAAATGGAAGTGACATAAGACATTTCGGTCAAAAACTAAGGGTATTGTTTCAATAGGGTTAGATACATTTCTGAAGTATTGTTTAAGCAGAAGAAAAATGATCTTAGATGGAAATATAGAGATATAGAAAGGGCAAATATATGAATTTAAATGAATACTAACTTTATAAACCCCAATGTATTACAGGGGTTAACATGTGTATAGATTCAAAATATAGGGCAACATTAGCACAAAAGGTAAGAGAAGATGAGAATCAAAGTTTTCTAAAATTCTTATATTCTGGTCAAAATTCTAATTAATGTGCATACATGCTACGTCGATTCAGTCATGTTAAACTCTTTGCAACCCCATGGACTGTAGCCTGCCAGGCTCCTCTGTCCATGGAATTCTCCAGGCAAGAATACTGGAGTGGGTTGCCATGCCCTCCTAGGGGATCTTCCTGACCCAGGGATTGAACCCGCATTTCATTGCATTGGCAGGGGGGTTCTTTACCACTAGTGCCATCTGGGAAGCCCGTCCTAATTATAATAGTCTCTAATAAGGTAAGGTGCACAGTGTAATCCTTGTAGTATCCATTAAAAGATTAACAAAAAGGATGTTTAGCTAACAAACTAATACAACAGGAAAATAATTGTAAAAATTACTTGATTCCCAAAAGAAGCAAAAAAAAAAAAAAAAAAAAAG
>SJYX01023225.1:0-12552 GCA_006410675.1 Oreotragus oreotragus
TGATCCAGTGGATGTTGGCAATTTGATCTCTGGTTCCTCTGCCTTTTCTAAAACCAGCTTGAACATCTGGAAGTTCACGGTTCACGTATTGCTGAAGCCTGGCTTGGAGAATTTTGAGCATTACTTTATTAGCGTGTGAGATGAGTGCAATTGTGCGGTAGTTTGAGCATTGTTTGGCATTGCCTTTCTTTGCATCATTACTAGGAAAAAAACTAGTGGTCATCGCTATTTCATTAATCAAGTATACAACCCTCCATTAAGAGTCTGTTTCTTTGAAAAAAGAGAATTCTTCTCAGAATTATTACAATTGGTGTTCTTCTTTTGAGAGAGTATAATAGTCTCTGTAGATAAGAAACTCAGACATTCTTACTGTACCTTATGCCTGTGACACGACTGAAGCAATTTACCATACACACACCTGCCTGGGGATGGCTGTGTGAAGGTTGAGGGGGGTTTGCAGTTTCTTCTCTCCCCTTGCTGTGTTGTGTGGCAGATTTGTTCCTGTTGAGTGGTATAATGTACAGTGCTACTCCAGTGGGGTACAAGGAACAAAGGCCAGCTTTTCTCCCTGCCTTCCAGGGCAACACAGGCCCTTGTTTTCAAAAGCTATAACCTCAGGACTTCCCTGGTGATTAAAAATCCACCTTGCAATGCTGGGGAAGTGGGTTCCATCCCTGGTTGGAAAACCACGATTCCACATGCCACAGGGCAGCTAAGCCTGAGCACCGCAGCAAAGATCCCATGTGGCACAACTAAGACCCAATGCAGCCAAATTAGTTAAAAACAAAAGGTACAGCTTCAGAACATTAAAACATGAATTATCTGCATTAGAGGATATTGTAGGGCTTATTCCCTTCCAGAAGGAGCCAGGTGGAGGGCAGAGGGGATTGTTACTTCAAAACTTCGTAGTCTTGATTAAATATTCACGATGGGTTGAAGGTGGGTGAAGAAGGTGGAAGGTTTGGCGCATGAGATCTCATGAAAATAGTCCAATTTGCGATCTATATTGTTCTTTCTCCTTTAAGCAGTTTTGTCATCTTAAAAGGAGAGACTTCTTAGACATTAATATTCTCATTCCATTTTATCAAATTGCACTGAAAGGCCCTTGTGGAAATCTGACAAGAGTTACTGTCATTGTTTCACTTTTGAGCAGTTAATCCTGTATCCTGGTGTGTGTCATTTTCTAATAGTTTCTATGTAGATCTGAATTCCTTAGGGAGCTTATAAGTTCCTTGGCAAGAATAGCTAGTGATGCCTATTGGTAGAGCAGCTGACGACCTACATGGTACATTTACAGCAGTGGCAGTACAACAGGGTTGTGGGGGAGACTCTTTGCTCCCCAGGGAACATTTGCCTATGTTAGAGACGTTTTTAGGTCTCACAGTTAGAGGAGTACCACTGGCGTCTAAGTGGGAAAGGTCAGGGTTCTGCTCAGCGTCCTGCAATGCAGAGGACAGCCCCTCAGCATGAAGAATTATCCTGCCCCAAATGTCAATAGGGCTGAGGTTGGAAAACACAGCTTTAAAGGAACCCAGGGAACCACCAGACCTTTCCCCTAGTTCATCCCCTTGCCAGCTCACTGAATCAAGGATTCCAAAGTTAGAGGTTCCTACATTTGGCCTATGTCAGACCTCATTAAAATGGCAACACACATCAGGCTTCCTCTGGCATTATATGTTAGGGCTATGTCAGTTGCCCAAGATCTCTTCCCAAAGGTAGATTTTGTAGAGAAAGATGAAGTACAAGAGCATAGAGAGTATTTCAGAAGGGAGAGGCACTGGAAAGGCCTTAGCAGAACCTAAAGTTAATCAATTTTTGCTAAGGACAGCCATTTTTTGTAAACTGCCCCTGCCATGGGCCGCATGCAGCCACCTCATTGAAAATGAGAGCACAGGGTATTCACATAGAGGCAGTCACTCTTTATTGGAGTGCTGGTCTGCTCCAGCAGAAACCGTTCCAGCTGTCGCTAGCTTACCACCCCTCCTCCCTTGGGCTGCAGACCATGGCAGCAAAACCACATAACCAGCACCCTGGCATCTGAGTGTCATGATCTGTGTGCCCCTGGTGCTGAACCCAGCTTGAAGCCGAGTGTTTGTGCAGTTAACACCGCTTCCTTCTGGATCACACTCAGAGACTCGGAAGTCTCATCAAATATGCCTTATTTATTAGTCAACAATCACAAGGGACTGACTTCCCTGGTGACTCAGACGGTAAAGAATCTGCCTGCAGTGCTGGAGACCCGGGTTCAATCCTTGGGTCAGGAGGAGCCCTTGGAGAAGGGAATGGCAACCAACTCTAGTATTCTTTAGTATTCTTGCCTGGATAACTCCACAGACAGAGAAACCTAGCAGGCTACAGTCCGTGGGGTCACAAAGAGTCAGACACAACTGAGTGACTAACACTTTCACAAGGGACAATGATGGTTATTTTCTTTCTCCCAAATTCTTAGTAGTATACCTTCCTCTTTTGAAAGTGTTCCAACAGTTATCAAGAAAAATTCACTCTCTCGTATGTATTTTGAGTTAATGATAAAAGAACTAGGAGAGTTTAAAAATAAAGTTTTAAGGAAACAAAAGTTTTTCTTTAAAAACAGTCTTCATTTTTTTGCTTCTTACTCATACCAATTTTTTTTTGCATATAATTTCCCACTTTTTAGGTGTATAGTTCAGTGGTATTAAGAACATTCACACTGTTGTACAGCCAACAGTCCACCATCCTTCTCCAGAATTTTTTATTTGTAAACAAGCTGAACCCATTAAGTATTAACTCTCCACTTCCCCTCCCCACCCCGCCCCTGATGACTATTCTACTTTTTGTCTCTAGAAATTTGACTACTCTTGGTATTTCATAAGTGAAACTGAAATTGAAAATCACTCAGTTGTGTCCAACTCTTTGTGGCCCCATGGACTATAGTCCATGGACTTCTCCAGGCCAGAATACTGGAGTGAGTAGCCTTTCCCTTCTCCAGGGGATCTACCCATCCCAGACTAGCTATGGGATTGATCCCAGGTCTCCCGCATTGCAAGCGGATTCTTTACCAGCTGAGCCACAAGGGAAGCCCCAAAATATTGAAGTGGGTAGCCTACCCCTTCTCCAGGGTATCTTCCCAAGCCAGGAATCAAACCGGGGTCTCCTGCACTGCAGGCAGATTCTTTACCAACTGAGCTATCAGTGAAGCCCATTTTGTAAGTGAAATCATACATTATTTGTCCTTTTTTGACTGACATATTTTGCTTAGCATAATGTCTTCAAGGATCGTCCATGTAGTGTGTTTCACAGTTTCCTTCCATTTTGAGGCTGAATAATACTTCACTGTATGTATGACCCCTTGGACTGTAACCCACCAGGCTCCTCTGTCCATGGAATTCTCCAGGCAAGAATACTGGAGTAGGTTGCCATTTCCTTCTCCAGGGGATCTTCCCAACCCAGGGATCAAAGTCAGGTCTCCCGCATTGCAGGCAGACTCTTTACCAGCTGAGCCACGGGGAAGCCACTGTATGTATGCACCACATTTANTCCAGGCAAGAATACTGGAGTAGGTTGCCATTTCCTTCTCCAGGGGATCTTCCCAACCCAGGGATCAAAGTCAGGTCTCCCGCATTGCAGGCAGACTCTTTACCAGCTGAGCCACGGGGAAGCCACTGTATGTATGCACCACATTTATTTATCCGTTCATCCATCAGTGAACGCTTAGGCTGCTTCTGATCTTTGGCCATTTGAATCATGATACTACGAGTTGGGTGTTTGTTGGTGGTGTTTAGTCGTTCAGTTGTGTCCAGCTCTTTGCAACACCGGGGACTACAGCATGCCAATCTTCCCTGTCCTCTCTTGGAATTTGCTCAAACTCTTGTCCATTGAGTCGATGATGCCATACAACCGTCTCATCTCCTGCTGTCCCCTTCTCCTCCTACCCTCAATCTTTCCCAGCATGTAGGTCTTTTCTGTGAATCAGCTCTTTGCATCAGATGGCCAAAGTATGAAATGGATATATAAATATTCAAGTTCTTGCTTTCACCTCTTTTGAGTTACTGCTTTCAATTCTTTCTTCTTCCCAAAAGTGGATTGTTGGCTTATATAGTATTTCTATTTGTAATTTTTTGAGAAACTGTCATACTGTTTCTCATAATGGCTTGAGTATTTTTATTCAAGTATAAGGATTCAAATTTTACTATGTCCTTGTCCAACAGTTATTATTTTGGATTTTGTTTTATTTTTTATAAAAGCAATCCTAATAGATATGAAGTGGTATCTCACTGTGATTTTGTTTTCCCTAATGATTAGTGATGTTGAGCATCTTTTTATGTGTTTATTTGTGTCTATGGAGAAATGTCTTTCAGTTCTTCTGAATCAGGTTTTTTTTTTTTTTTCCCTTATGTTGTTGTGTTTTAAGAGTTATTTACATAGTCTGGATATTAAACTCTGTGATATATGATTTGCATATTCTTTCCCGTTCCATAGGTAATACCAGCTTCTTGAAGTCATTGTTCTTCTAGCATACTACTAAGTGGCACACAGTCACTTTAGTAATAAGAAGATAGATTTGTATATGTCAGTGATAATCATTGTGACCGATTCTGAAGGCAGGGAGAATGATCAGTATGATCTTTTAATGTCTTCCAGTCCTTTGGTTTTTTGAAAATGAATAAATAGTTCTTATTAGCACTTCTGTAAATTGAAGTTCTTATTGCTGTTGACTGTCAAGTCAACCAAATGTCCACTAGATGGTACCCTAGCTAAAGAAGGGAAGTATTTGCATAAAGCTGAGGGTAAACTCCAAAGTTGTCCTGACAAAGATTTACCGCTTCACAAAAATATGTTTTTTTTTTCTTTTTTGACAAACTGACCACATTTATAAAATGTTAGAACTTAAAGTTAGGGTTTACCTCTATTGACTTACTCCTTAAAAATGAGAAAATTGGGATCCAGTGGGGTTAAGTACTTGCCAAATGTCATAGCTAGTTACCGACAAAGCCAGGGTTTTACTCCCCATCTGATATTTAATCTAATTTTCCATATTGCCATTGCTGACTATTAGAAGTCTTCCTAGAGTGTCCTGGAGGGTACTAGGACCTAAGCTAGTGTAACTTCTTCCATGCCTAAAGCAAACTACGAAAATGAGCAAGATACAGTATTGCTCCTGTGAAATATCCATGAGCTATAGATTAAGAAAACAGAATTCCACTAGTTTACCTATTAATCTTGGGAAAATCACTAAATATCCCAGTCTGAGTACACTTATCATTAAATTAAGAGGTTGAATTTACTGTATGTAGATGACCCTCAGGCTCTATGTTATGTAAAAATGTAGTCCAGAAGCCTGCTGTTTCCCTGCAGGCGTGCTAAATCGCTTCAGTCCTGTCCGACTCTTTGTGGTCCATGGACTGTAGCCCGCCAGGCCCCTCTGTTCTTGGGATTCTCCAGGCAAGAATACTGGAGGGGGTTGCCATGCCCTTTTCCCAGGGATCTTCCCAACTCAGGGATCAAACCAGCATCTCTTATGTCTCCTGCGTTGGCAGACAGGTTCTTTACCACTAGCACCACCTGGGAAGCCCGATACTTCCCTGATTTAACCTTTTTTTCTAGTTTCAGAGCATAGCTTTATATTTCTTTTCCACAGTAAAATGGTATGAATTTCTGTTTATCTTTTCTAATGGCTTTGGATGAAAATTTAGGCACCAGCTAACCATTTTTAAACCTTTTGCAATTTTCACATTTACTAGTGTTGGCGCCAAACAGTACCAGTAATATGTAAACCTGCAATTAAAACAGCACTACTAACAAGATGCTATAATACTACTTTATAGCAATGTATTGCAGGATGTATAAATATAGCACTTATGTGGAACATTTCTATGGGCTTCCCAGAGCAGCTTGCAGTCCTCAAGGCTGCTAATCATTTACAGGTTTTCACTTGCTGTTTCTCACCTGTCTTCTAAGTAAATTGTGACTGCATTACCAGTTTGCTTTGCTTTTCGCTCCATGTATGTCTGTTTACAGAATCATCCCACCAAATAGGACATTTTCAGCTTCACATTTGTACAGCTTAGTAACGTTCAGAGTAACAGTTTTTGTTTACCCTGGCAATGAATATAAATGATATCTCTTCACATTTGATCTATCACAATACACTAATCCCTCACCAAAGTCAGAGCTATTACCTCCTTGAAAAGTACACCAGTTAGTGAAATCACAAATGGCAGGATCACTGGCTCACAGAAAACAGGGATGTGGGGAAAACAATTTAAATTGCTTTGTACATAAAATATTATTATCACAGTGTATATAGTTCTTGAAGGCAAAGGGAGGTGAAAACCTTGTTCCTGTTTCATGTACTGTACTCTGATTCAATACACACGTTGCAGTCTTGAGCTTTGTTTTACATCTTAGAAAATTTCCAACCAGCTGCTTTGCTTCTGTGGCTAGCCTTTTCCTTTGTTTCATTCTTCTAGATATCTGGAAAGTATCTGTGTCACTGTCTGGCCTTTTCCTAAGTTGTCCCAAGGTTGAAGGCATGGTTTCCTGGGTTACAACGTGTTGAAGGAGGACACGTCAGTCTGTCCTCTGCCCTGTTCCACAGACCTACCTCCTATTTGCAGTAAAGAGAGCAGTAATTATAGGAACATCCTGCATTTGGTGATTAAGGAAACCGAGCTGAAGAGGGGCTTCTAAATATTTGGCATATAAAGAGAAAAACATGTTATCTCAGAATTCTGATTGACAAGGGACTATCCCATCTTTGTTTTTTGTTTTGAAAAATACCCTAATGAAGAAAGTTCACTTTTTTCTGTGATTGAATTTAACAGAAATGTAGAAGATTTTGGATTTGTCCTGTTCATTTAACACCTAATTTTCTAATTGCTCATTGAAAGGCCAAAAAAATAATGATTTACTAAAATGTGTAAAGATACCGCTGCTGCTAAGTCGCTTCAGTCGTGTCCAACTCTGTGCAACCCCGTAGACGGCAGCCCACCAGGCTCCCCCATCCCTGGGATTCTCCAGGCAAGAACACTGGAGTGGGTTGCCATTTCCTTTTCCAAGGCATGAAAGTGAAAAGTGAAAGTGAAGTCGCTCAGTCATGTCCCATGACTCTTCGCGGCCCCATGGACTGCAGCCCACCAAGCTCCTTTGTCCATGGGATTTTCCAGGCAAGAGTACTGGAGTGGGGTGCCATTGCCTTCTCCAGTAAAGATACTAGAGAGCTGTAAAATTATTATTTCTTTTCTGCACATAATGGCATTAGGTTTGGATTACTGATAACATTTGCATGATGTTGTTTTGAATACCTTATTTTCATTGATCTATAAAACATAACATTGATTTATAAAATCTGAAATATGTAATTTCAAGAGGAGTCTATAGAATTCTTCCAAGAAAGTATGTCTTTAGAGGCTTATACATATCCAGATTGGTTCATATCCGAAGGACACTCTGTAAGTTTTTTTATTTACTTTTATCTGTATATTTATTTTAATGGGCTGTTTTTAGTCTTTACAAATGCCATGATTTGTTTTTTAAATCAAATATACAGCAGGCTCTTTTGAAAGCAATTTGGATGTCTTTCAAAATTTCAAATACACATGCCCTTTGCCTCAGAAGTTTTACTTGTTTGTGCACATTTGTGCAAAAACTTATGTGCAGAGAATGAAAAGACTAGGAAAAAAAACTGAATGAACATCAAAATGACTGACTTAGAAAATTACTCAAACTTTTCAAAAACATGTAAGCTAGGTTTATATGTGCTAACATAGAATAGTCTCAAAAGCATATAATTAAGTGGAAAACAAAGCATGGACAGTACATATAGTATATTTCCATTTATCTAAAAATTATAAATACCTAATAGATATTATATGTTTGTATGTACATACTATTTTTCCAAAATGATAGAAGAAAAAATGGGAGGTACTGTGGATCTGTAATAGAAGGAATTCCTACTTTTCTTTATTTTTGATGTCAGAATTTTTTTACCATGTATATGTAATTTTCATTTTAAAGTCAAGCAATTAGTTTAGAAATGAATACTTTCATACTTAGTAACTATTAAAACAGAGATGTGTCATGCATATCGTTTGTGCCATCCCAGTATACTTCTGCGTTTCACTTACGAAATGCTTCTTGAATGTATTCCCTGACAGTGTGTTTTGAATGTTTATGTCTTCAGGGCTTTTACTTGAGTTGCTGCTTTAACTCAAAGATATTGATACCTATGCTCAGTAACTTTAGAGAAAATCATGTAAAAAACACAGGCAGCTTGTATAAAGGCAAAGATAATTTGGAAATGGATAAAAATAAAATTCTCAAATACAAGAATACCACTGCTGGAGGTAAATAATCCTTTTTACTTGAGGTTTCCAATAAGCTTTTAGACTTTAATTTGACTTAAGTTTATATAATATTTTTAGACTAGGTATTTAATTAAGAACTTGCAATGATTAATATTTGTATCTTTTAGAATTTTACTTTTAGCTCTTAGGGACAAAGGTGAATTTAGCAGGCTTAGAGAATTTCAAAGTAATTCAAGTGTGTATGATATTTATATCTTGGGAGCTGTATGTTGATTGGTAAGAACTTAAAAAGGGCCTCAGTTGTGCCTGGAGCTAGTTACTGGACTCTTGGAAGTTGAAGAAATAATTGGTGTACAGTGGGAGGTATATATACAGTTAGTGAAACTGAAGAACATTTGTGTATTTCATGGACTCACAGAGCTTGTGGAAGCCAGAAATGCAGCTTTGGTTGATAAGGTCCTTATACAAATTGATACCCAAGATGCAGTGAGAGCTTTAAGGTGATAGCTGATGGCTTGGTAACAGTGATAGAAAATATTGTAGTGAATATTTCCTGTGCCAGTAAGAATTGGAAGCCCAAGCCTATAAAAACAGATACTGGACTCTAAGAGATACAGACATGAAAGTCATATTAGCAGTTCTCTTTCTAACAGGCACTATTTATGAGCTAAGGAGGAGGCAGAAAGGGAGAGAAAATGACTTAGTGACATAAAAGTAATTGTAGAAGTAGGGAGAAGAGATGTTTAACCTGGGAGAACGTTGATTATTTGTAGGGCTGCTGAAGGTAAATGGATATTGGGGTAGCCGAAAGTGACAGAAATCATTATGTGATCATAAGTCCTTGAGGATGTATCCTTTACTGGTTAAAAATAAATAAACAAAGGGGATGCAAGTTTATAGTACTTGGGATAGATTTTAGCCTGTTAGAAAACAGTTACTACAGATTTACAGCATGTTTATGTTTTTAATACAAGCAGACCTTAACTTGAAGGTTCTGTTTCACTAGAATAATTTCATGGAGTCCTTGCCTTTCTAAAATCTCATCAATTCCAGTTGGTACCTGAACTTTCGAATAGGAACTCTGTCTTAAGGCTTTGATCCTCAGTAAATGACACAAGCTCCAAGTTGAGATAAAAAGCTGTTATCAGTGTAAATGAAAGCTGTGGAGCAGACCTTGACAAGGCCCAGTAAAAGCAAGCTGGAGGAAGCGGAGTGCTTATTAGGGTGGGCTTGGGTAGGTCTCATGGGAAAGAGAATGACAATGAATCATAGACTTTTGCAGCCAGAAAGGATATCAGTTACCCTTCTTATTTCACAGATAAGGAAACTTAAAGCACAGAAATGTGAAGGGGAAATGAGGCCACCATCTTCTCCTAATTCGTGTTCTCCTTCGTTTATTAGAGGAAAGCTCAGCTTCTATAACAAAGCATCCTGAAAATACAGTGGCTTCAAGAGTTATAGACATTAATTTCTTTTCTAAGGAAGCAACCCAGTTCAGCCCAGCAGTTCTGCTGCTCGTGAACAGTCAGGAGCCCAAGTTCTCTCTGGTCATTGTTCCACATTCCCGAAGGCATGGTTATCATGTGGGCAGGTGAAGCTGGGTCACTGCCCCATCAGGGTTCATTCAACAGGAAGTAGAGGACAGCATGTGGATTACATCTGCGGTAGACCCAGACTCAGACTGGCTCCCATCACTTTGTTCTGTCCTGTTGGTAAGAATTTAGTCAGATGGTCACATGTAACTTCAAGCGATGCTTGGACATGGAGTCTGGCTAGAAAGTCAGGTGTCTGGCTACAATTCTGTTATTCAAAGGAGGAGGGAGAAAGCCGTTTGGAGGGACAGCGAGTGGTCTCTGCCATAGATGAAGACCAGACTCCCAGTCAGGTGTGGGCAGCAGTTTTGGTTTTCAGAAATCCACAACCATGTCACATGGTTTCCATCCAGGTTATAATGTGCCCTTGAAGTCAGTTTCCTAATTTGATATACATGACAAGTCTTAGAACTATCTTTGCTGTTACTAACTCCTATAGATTCCCACATCCTATGCTGGATACTCATATAGCAAAGAGCATCACTTTCCTGGTCATAACATGCCCACAACCCAGAATCACATGGTGTCAACCGTCAAGGTCCTCCTGTTATATCCAAACCTGGGAGGATTTGTATGTTTTTGTTTTTTTTTTAAACTGGGGTCATTAAAATAAAATAGCTGTTAGGATTTGGGAACTTGTTATGAATGTTAAGGGAGATAAGACAGATAAAATGTCAGGAAATACTTACAAAGTGGAATGATCCAAGAACTGTGCTAGAAGCTTAGGATGTTCTTATCTGTAAGATATGGGCCCTGTCCTTAACAACTTCCCAGCCGTCTAGAGGAGACATGCAAGTAAGTGGGCAGGGATAGTGCCGCGTGACAGCAGAGAACTTCATAGCAGTACATGTGGATGATGTGGGGACAGAAACAAAAAGGCACCCAACCCTGGGCTGGAGGGAACTGGTCCCAAGGAAGCATGCCTGGACTGACGCCTAACAGGCAGGCGTTTGCCACACAGACTCCGAGACCTTGAACGTCCTTTTTTAATTTGGCCTCCCCACACTCCTCCAGTGTTCCTTCTCAACAGTCCAGTCATCAGGAGTCACAGGGATAAAAAAGATCGAGATTTTTCTTTCATAAGATATTTTTTACCTTTACTTTGGCATTGTGACGTTGATCCCCACACACAAACAGAAAGGAAAGTGGTTTGATAAAGATAACATCAGGACATAATAGTTCTGGGAGATTTTGCTTTCACTGTTTCAGATTAGGAAATCAGAATTCCTTGGAGGTCCAGCGATTAGAACTTGCCACTTTCACTACTGTGTCCTGAATTTGATCCCTGGTTGAGGAACTAAGGTCCCACAAGCCACGAAGTGTGGCCCCCCCAAAAAAAAATACACACACACACACACACACACACACACACACACACACACACACACAGACTAACATTGTTAAATATCCCAGTGGCTCGTGAACATTGCAGTTAATTCAGATGTATTGTTTTTCAAGGGAGAATATCCACTGGCTTTTCTGCCATTCATGTTATGTAATTGTGGTTTTAGGAAGCATTTTAAATAACGATAAACATAATCACCAGCTACATACCATATCAGTATTTCTAGACTTCTTTAGGGGAGAAAAGTATTTTTATCTACCCCATGAGAATGGCTTAAATTATCAAACTATGTACTTCCTCTCCCTGTCACCCCTAATCATATCACGATATTCTCAAGGATCCTCCCAAAACAATTCTATATTTATATTGAATGTATTTCATTTAAAATATATTTAAATATGCAAAATTTGAATATATATAAATTTGAGTCTATCTGCTGGCATCTTTTAATCTGTGAAAGCTTATTTGTGTTCTAATTGAAGAAACTCTGAATCTTAGCCCTTATTCTGAAAGGAGTGGCATCCACAGAGTCATCCACAGGCAAAATAAGCGTGACTGTTGATTTCATGAAAGAACTGTCCGTCATCAAAGCCAAAAAGACATGTTAGACTAGTAAAAAGTGAATACTAAGATGTACCTTTTGTAGCTATTTCATATTTTACCCTGAATACTTTGTCAAAACACACACACACACATATAAATTAATGAGTATACCACCCCTCAATAGTCATACTGAAGAATGTGTATCTCTAGTATATGAGCAATGTCACTCCAAAACAGACTTAAATTCCCTACTCTACCTATTTTTGAAAAAAAAGTCCTCAACAAATGCATATATAATAGCATTAATTTCAAAATTGCCCTCAATTTAAAAATCACTGTGGAGTAAGTAAAACAAAAATCATAGGCAGAATAACATCTATAGAAAGCCAGCAAGTTTGCACAAGGGTTACAGAGTTTAACAGCAGACACTGTCTACATAACAGAACAAGGAAACAGAGAGCCTTGGAGTGAAGGGTGAGAAAACCAGTTCTCATCTTGGTGTTGCCAGAAATGCTTTGTGGGGTTTTGAGCCAGCTCTTTAACCTTGCAAGTTGCAGTTGGAGCTGTGCTTAACAGAGGAGATTGGGTCTGAATGAACTCAGTGTTTCTTCCCATTTATGTCTTATTGCTTGAGTGGGAGTGTAAAGCTACGTTCACATCGTCCTGTCAAACCTTTATCAGGCTGGCCTATCATTGATTAGGAAACATTTATTGAGTACCTCTATTTCTTTGCATTGATCGCTGAGGAAGGCTTTCTTATCTCTCCTTGCTATTCTTTTGAATTCTG
>SJYX01023226.1:0-17933 GCA_006410675.1 Oreotragus oreotragus
TTTATACTAATTTAACTTTATCAGTATTTAAAGCAACATACAATGGTTATTTACCCATTTTCCATGAATTATATTGCCACAAAAACCATAGCTAAAGCAATTTAACAGGAAGAGGAAAATGGTGTATGGATACTTGACCCCTGAAATATTGGCAAATGATAAGCAAAATAGGAAAAAAGTCAGCTAGGAACTGTTGTAGCAAATAAAAACACTGAATTAAATAAGAGCATGGAATCTTCCAGAATAAAATGAATACTTTGAAAATTGTATAAAATATATTTTTTAAAAATTAGTTAACAAGAGAATTCTAGAAATAACTATGAAAAGGAAAGATTAGCTACATATACAGTCTGGAGGTATGAAATCTTTGTGCTACCCTGGTGATTCTGTTTAAATTTTATTTTCTGAAAGAACTCTACATTTAACCATTCTGCTCCACACAATTTTTTAAAGGATTTTATACCATTCAGTAGATTGTATTTTTCTAAATACCTTTGACACTGAATTTGAAACACAGCTGTTTTATCTTTCTGTTGTCTTAAACAGTTGATATCCCTGGACAAACCATGTTAAAAAAAATAATTGGTTTTTTATGTCCACCACTCATTTTCAATCTTTTTCATCTTTCAACAAAACTCAGTGAATTTTTCCTAATCAATTTTTGTTTTCCCTCCAGGAATTTCTAAGAGAAATATTTCTTCATCCAAATCCTTTGTCATTGTTCACTGTATGACTTTGATTAATGCCGGGTAACTCTTTCTCTGGCAAAGTTATAAAGAAAACTTAGAAAAATAACCTAGTTTAGAGAGGTCCTACAGGTCCTTTGCAGACACAATCAAAGCAAATTAATGTGTGCTTTCACATATGAGTGAGACACATTCAGTATGAAATGAATGTTTGGAAGGTCTCTATACCTCATAAACTATACCATTACCAAACCCTAGATTGTTTTCCAAATTTTGTCCAGATATTAATTTTAAATAATTACCAAAGCTTTCTTTCCATGTGTCTTACCTCAGAAAAAAATATAGTGGCAGTATGTAGAGTGATATTATCCTTTGATAATACTTAAGCAGTGGTTCTCAACTAGGAGAAATTTTACCCCCCAGGGAACATTTGCCAAGGTCTGGAAATAGCTTTTGATTGTTACAGCTGAGGGTGGGGGATGCTACTGGTATCTGGTGGATAAGAGTCCAGGGATGTAGCCAAACATCTTGCAGTGTGCAGAGCAGTCCTGCCTCCTATGACCAAAACAAATCCCCAAAATGTCAATAGCATCAAGTTGGAAAAACTGTGCTCTAAATAATTAAAGATGATATTGCTTTGAATGTCTAATTTTCAAAGACGAATCACTCATCTTTGGAGGTGCATGTCTCATTACTTGCATACTGCCTTAGAATGGTCATTTAATAAATGATTGCCTTAAGGTGATGTGCCATCTGACGATAGTTAAGAAATCTTGTGCTGGCTTGATGTTCCAGTCCTCTATTCGGGGCCCACACCTGCTGGGTGATTTTGGGACTAGTGGGGCAATCCAAGCAGCAGAGGGTAACAGAGAAGTGAGTTTCCCTATTCCCCAGTTCATTGCTTTGTCTAGGCAGTGATGCTGATGAATAGAAGAGTCAAGACAATGTTGATGAGCAAGCAATTACCTCATTTATGACACTGACTTGACTTGAATCGGCGAAAGAGAAAACCATGTCAACAGCATCCAGCAGTTCTCACAAACAGACAATTTCAAAGTATTCGTTTACATTTGACCCCAACTGTGTCTTTAAGTTCCCTTATTTTTACCACCAAACGAATGTAGCATAATTAGTATCTTTCCCTTCCTTATGTTATCTGTTCCTCTGTAAGTTCCTGGTGATCCAGAGCCCTACATTTTCTAACTTGACTCTTTCAATGACGAAAACAGCCTCCAGGACTTCCCTGATGATCCAGTAGTTAACGATTCCATGCTTCCAATGCAGGGTCACAGGTTCAGTCCCTGGCCAGGAAACTAAGGTCCCATATGCAGTGAAGCGTGGCCAAAAAATTGAAAGAAGCAGCCTTGTTTCTCCCCCAACCAATACTATTTACTCAGGATTCCTACTCACCAACAGTACACTTTGTAGGCCAGTTTTTTTCTTTATTTAGCTTATTATCCTTATCACTCCCTTCTCACTGTCTTTCTTCTCACTCTGGGTCTTGGGGAAGTGGAAGTATCAGACATCAAATGCAATCTTTCACACAGCATGGTGGTAAAACATTAAAAAAAATTAATAAATAACTCCCTGCAGTGCACAGGTGCAACTGTCATGGGGATTGCATTCTTGACTATAGTCACCTTCCCCATACTTTTGAATCCATTTCTGCTTCCAGTTCATAAAGCCACTAACTATATCTTGGATGTGATTCCCCAAGACAGATCCTGGTTAAATAAGTGTGCCGATTCGCTTTGACTTTCCATCATCATAGCCTGAGACCATGAACTTGGTCAGTCTGCATCAGTGAGCTAAGACGGAAAATGACTTTCTGATACCACCTTAGTGGTTTGCATTCGAAGCTAGTGAAATAGAAATGAAAAATAGTTAATCTCCTAATCACTGTTGCTCTAGAGAGGCTTTTGAATTTGTGTTTTGAAGTATACACTTTCTTGTCCTTTTAGAGGGAAAAATAAAGCTCATCACTGCTTTTGGGCTTATGTTCTCACTAGACAGAAGCTTACAAGCCATTTGCTGAACTGAATTGATTTATAATGTTAGGCAAACTAAGGAAAACCATACAAAAATTTTTAGTTACTATGACTTGTTACAAATGTGCATGTCAGTGTTTTTGCTTTGTGGTTGACATTTTCTAAATTACTTTTTGTAAAGTATTTAATCCCAGGGAATTATGTCCATCATGAACATACAATTTAGACAGACTGAATATCCAGAAATAATGTCTGCTTACATCTTACAATTTATGTTTATCTTCTTAAAATAGACATTTTTAAAATTTGGCTTCTGGCAAAGAAAAATCAAGAAAACCTTTGACTGTAGTTCTACGATTATACTATAAGCCCAACCAGTTACATTACAAGATTGAGAGCTTTCTCCATTAAAAGATCTCCCTCTTGTTGATGTAGCCTGATATCCATTTTCAGTCATAAAAAGAATTCCTTAATTAGAAGTCTTCAGTATTTTATATCTTCCATTCAGGTAAAACCCTGGCATATATGAACATAAAACCAAAATGAGCCTCTGCATTTCAGTATAACTCTTCGAGATGCAAGTTTTGATGTAAATTCTAAGCACATTTGTCCCTTTCTCTGTCATTTTACTAAAATTGGAATCAGGTGAGGAGAGCAGCTTCAGAATATCACTGGTACAGGCCATGAATTAATCTTTCTACCAGGCTTCCTGGTGATGACATTGCTGTCACACTGGCTATCTTTAAGCAGACATTAGGAATTTCAAGCTGAAATATCTGCATCCAGGCAACAGGTAGATCTATTGCATTATGAAAAGTCAGTGTGCTACAGTACAGCATCAAACCACTATTTAATATTCCTCAGTCCACACACTCTCCAAGTCACTCAGAATCCCAGAGAGAAAGAATCTAAAATATCTCTGCAGAGCAGGCAGAATCGCAATGCTGTTTGGACAGTTTTCTTTTTTGCCATAGAAAACTAGATTAATTGTTCACTTAGAGCTGCAAAGTCTGAAATACTGAAACAGGACCGAGTGAGATGCAGCATTCCAAAGAAAGAAGTGGTGGGTTCCTTCATCAGAGCACATACAGGGGAGACATGCCAGAATATTACGGAGCTGGTGGTGGGCAGGTTTTATGAGCTGTTTAGAGAAACTTCTGCTTTTGAAGGCATAGCCCTCCTAATGTATTGCAATTAATTTTCTTAAATTATTGTACAAGCACCAATAAGACTGTTTAAGTAGTGGCATTTTTACCCTGTGTATTGCTTCAATTAGTAGGCTCGTTAATATTTGTATTGGGTTCTTCGGCTCAGCAAACTTCTATGGTTATAAGAGAGTATAAATTCAAAACTTAATTATACTGTTGAAACAGTAATTAAAATGTATTGGCATGGCATTGTCAATTAAAGCTTTATTCATAAGCTTCACAGGAACCTGCACTGTGTGCCCTGCAGCTGTGGAGAAGGCGCAGTAATGAGTTGGATGCCATTATTATGGGATAAACTATGAGGCTGTTATCCTAGCCTCCTTAAGACTTGATGAGGAGACACTGTATACTTTTCAGAAGGTGCCTGAAGGTTTAGGGAATGGTGTTTCATTAAGAACTATCTGCCCACTTCCTTCTGCCTGACTCAAAGTGTGCCCCGCTTCTCGCTGTAGATAATGTATTCACCTTAACACCAACTCTCCACCATGTGTCAGCAACCTGCTATTGTTTACTGCTGAAACCTATGGCTGGAGAGTGTTCCATATGTTTGCATCGACTTTAACACTCCTGCTTGCATTAAAAGGATCCAGTGGCAAATGGCATAGCTTTCAGTGCTAAGGACTACTGCATTTTAAATCATTTCCAGATCACTTCGCAGCGCATCTGCTGTCTTTTTGGGAAAAATAAGTGCCCCTTGGAAAGATAGTCTTAAAAAAGAACCACAGAGCAGGGAGCTCCTTGGGCTTGTAGAGGTCAGGCAGATTTTTAGAAAATAGAAGAAGCAAAAATCCTTTCAGCCCCTCAAATTTTAATTTTAACACAACTTAGAGATATCTGGATTCTTTCTTCTTTAAAAATAAGGAAACTGAAGCCAGAGAGTTTAAATTACTTATTCAAGGTTGACTTCCTAACCAGCTAGGGCTGGCGATCAAGTGGCCACAGTTCACAGTTGTAGAAACAATTCAGAATGAATTTTAGAGGAAAGTCTGAATCTGAAACTGTCCATCCAGATATGCTCTCGCCTTAACATTAATGAACTCTGATGTCTGGGCCAGGGTACTTCTAAATTTGAACTTTATCTCTTCATTTAAAGATTGGGATTTTTATCTCCACATACTACCATAAAAGTATCAAATACACCTCAATCCAGACCTTCTTTTTGTTCACTAATCATTTGAAACTTGCGACTCCTTTGATGCATTATGAAATCACTAGACTACATAGACTCCTTTGATCTATCAGTCAATAACCCTTGAAGTCCGTCACCCCTCTATTTCGTGTCTTCCTCAGCACCTAGTGACATAGAATCTTGATATTACAGTTGGTATGCAACTGTGTGGGTGTCATCACCGTTGCTGCTCTGCAGGGTAAATACTTGGGATGAGTGAACCTCCCTTTGCAGCCCATCTAGTTGTTCAATAACATGGAAATGAGTGAAAACTCAGAAAAATTCAGTAGACATGATCTGAGGAATATGGTTCCAGCCAACCAATGGGCTTTGCCTAGAAATCAGAAGACCAAATATAATGTCTAGAATCTCCTTTGCACTTCGCCCTCCAAAGCTGTAAGTTTATGAACATGGCCTACTGTTTGGTTTGACGCGTCCCTCATTCACTGTTGGGTGTTGTGCCTGGTTCAGTGGATTTTTGCTGGTGCCGCATGTATCTACCTCATGTTTACAGACTGTTTCTGTTAACTACCACAGGTTTACACCCTACGAATGGTATAACCCCCACCCATGCAACCCTGACTCAGACGTGGTGGAAAACAATTTTACTTTACTAAATAGTTTCTGGTTTGGAGTTGGAGCTCTCATGCAACAAGGTACAAGGTTGCCCATCTTTGTCACACGCATCCCACGGTCTGCTGACAGGCTTTTATGCTGGTAAACTCCACCAAGAAGATAGGGGGTAGCCTAAAAACCAACTCAGAAGTTAAAAAGATAGAACCTGGCTTCCTAGACAGTTCTAAAAATAAAAAAGACAAAAATATGGCAGCAACAGAACTCCTTTGCTACAGATCTAAAATAAACTTCTATCAAGCAACAAATATAAATTTTCCAAAAGGGAAGGAAAGGATAAATTACCTTAGAAATTGTTTACAAACTGGCTTAGATGGAGATATCTATCTTTTCCTTTTTAGTCCTCACAAGTTACAATTTGAAAAGGGCTAAAATTTGAATTCTTTGAAAATTAGGTTGACTTACATCCTTCCGATAGATGACAGTCCCTAAAACTGTCACCTAATTACCACTCTGACAAACCCTACTGGGATTCATCTTAGCTTCCCAGGAACTTTTTTACTATCTCCCTCAGTTTGTAACCATAGCAACAGTAAACTGGAGATGTTGGAGGAAATAAAATTCAAACCACAGAAATGTAATCTATTTTGTACATTTTCTATGATTTGAAGGATTTGACTTTGTGGGGAAAGGAGGAGTGAGTTGTTTTAACCTTTGGAAGAAATCCAACACTTCTGTGGATTTTCCTCAGCTTTGATTTCAGGCGTATGGTCTAGAAAATACTTCTCAAGATTAAATGCATTAATTTAAGAAAATCATCAGTCACAGATGCTGTTGTGTTTGGAATATCTCCTTATTTGACAACAAGCTGCAAAATAAATTGGCAAAGGAAATTTCAACGAGGATATATATTAAAGATGTTTGTTACTTAAGGGTAAGCCCTAAGGCTTCTCAGGAGGGACTTGTTATCATGCTACTTGAAGTGTTTATATTGTGTTTAAAAATTCCAAGGAGAGAGAAAAGGGAAACATCAAATAATTGAGCAAAGTGAGTAAATCATCTCAACACGCAGTTAAGTATAGTTTATTCAGGCAGTGCAAAGTAGGTGTAGACCCAGCACCTGATTTACTGGAAATCACTTGCGTGAGTTTAGAGCGTAAGACAGAACTATAAATCCCACAGGAAAACTCATTAGGTGATATATACTTCTTTACCAGTGCGTTTAGTTTTTAAGGCATTTATCTTGCGAGCAATCACTTTCAAAGAATGAAAGAGACTTCCTTCCTTACCAGTAGCTTGCCTTCCTATGCCATTAGAATAGAAAAGTATAGACTTGGGTTTCCTAGAGTATGCAGCACGCCTGTGCAGGTATATGTGACTGTGACTGCCTTTTGTCATATGAGTGTTATTGTTGTTCTTTAGAAGCTATGTCATGCGCAACTCTGTGACCCCTAGGACTGTAGCCTGCCAGCTCCTCTGTCATGGGATTTCCCAGGCAAGAAAACTGAGGGGCAATGTCATTTCCTTCTCCAAGGATCTTCCTGATCCAGTGATGGAACCTATGTCTCCTGCATTGGAAGGCAGATTCTTTACTGCTGAGCCACAAGGAAAGCCCATCATATGCGTGTACCCTCCCCCGGAGTTTCCCATCATCCACAGCAAACCGTGGGATGCAGTGTCTGCTAGTTACCACGACCTTGGGTACATGACAGTCAGCCCCAACCAGACTCTGCTTGTTTTTCAAGAAGTTTAAAGTATCTGTCAGGTGAAAAAAATATTAAGATGTACAAATTTGCGGTACTGGTGACTGTTCGTGCATTTGTCCGTAGCATGTGGCATTGGACCGGGTAGCTAACTTCTATATTGACTGTTGCGCTCTTGCTAGCAGAAGTTTGTCACTGTACTCAATTGGAAACCATTTTGTTTCATTTCTTTTTTAATGTGATGATCAGGCTTTCTCTTTTCTACAGAGCGTGAGCAAAGTCTGGATCAGGATTGGCTGTCATGCCTGCCGTAAAAGGCACTAAAGAGACTTCAGCAAGTATTGTCTCTCATCCCAAATATTTTCTGATGATGTTTTATTCTACTTTTATTACTGTCATGATTTCATCCTCTAGAGTTCTGACCTTTAACAAATCATCTCTACTTGAGTGAAGTCATTTCTAGGTATATCAGTTAACATTGAGTGTCATGAACGTCAGAAAACTGTGTGAATTTTTTTCAAAAGATGAAGTGTTGAGAAATTCATACCATCTACCAAGGGTTTAAAATGTAGTATGAGTAGGTTCCTATTAATTATTTTTAATTTCTAAGACAACTTCATTCAAATGTTTAAATATGATTTATTTTAAAGTGTGATAGATGTGAATTTATTATTGCATGTAGACAGTTGGTTATTCATCTGTCTGTCTAGTTTTCCTGCCATATAATACACAATTATATGAATAAAAAATTAAAACCTGGTCTTTTCACAAACCCAACCAAATAAAATAAGGATAAATTCACAGCAGAAAATCTATACCTATAAGCTAAGAAAATATATCTACTAACTGTATTACCTATTTCCTATGGGTATTTTATGAAATAAATGATATTTTAATGATAGCCAACTAAAGATCTAAAATAATATCACACTGCCATGAGGCTGCTAGATCAATTCAGTACAAAGATATAAAACAAACTTGGGCATTAAACATACACACCCATAGCATATAAATCCCATTAAACTGCAAGATTACAGCAACAGCAATGCCCTATCTTACTAAATCCTTAGAAGCAATTTGATGAAAACTGTTATAAATCTGTGTAATGTTACACACTCAAATTCAAACAAACAAGCAAAAAAAAAGAAAGAAAAAACACAGTGAAGCTATTAACTTCATTAAAAGAGAATAAAGTACAAAGAATAGCTTTAGAAGAATATAGCTAATCCAAAGCTAAGAAACTCTGCCAACATTTATCTGCATATCATGAGCCTGGAGCTGACTCTGATTTCATGAGCAATATTTGCATTTGTTTACAGATTAACCTTGAGCATAAATTCATGTATTTGTAGATTGGTAAACTCCAATTTCCCTTTCTATCTTAAGCCATTAATGACAAACCTTCAAGACAATCAGAACAGTGAAAGACTCCTTTAAATGAGATAATTCACCTGCTGAACTTCACACTTTAGATTTAACTTACGGTGTTTTCCTTTCACTTCTTAAGTGGTCCCATAAACTCTGTCATTTCTCCGATTTTATGGAGAAAATGCTAAGAGAGAAGCAGTGGTGAATTTCAGGCAAGCAGATTAGCCAAAACCCATCCATGGATCCATATAATTAGGGTAAGGGCTGCATATGCCTTTCTGCCACTTTTGGTTCTGCTGCTGGATTTATAACCTTCCATAGCTCAGCTTGATCAAAAGTTTTGAACTAGAGAGCTTTCACAGATGCTTGTCCTTTGTGTAGGTAAACTTTGCCTGTATACCTTTTCTTCAAGAGAGAAAGATGTTTTTTCTTTTTCTTGGTAAATACATTAAATACTTCTATATTACCTTTTTACAAATAATCAGGAACCATCTGATAACACCTAAAATGAGTGTTTTTACCAAGAAGGCCCCTTTCCACCTGCAAAACAGCCAGCCTTTGAAGTATAATTAAATTGTACTTTATTTGAGGGCAAAATTGTGCCTTTTCAGTGAATATATTATTTTCAGTTAAACAAGAATCAACATTAAAAAAATAATTTTGACTTCAAAAATAACATAAAATAAAAGAATGATTCATCAGCTGTCAAGTACAGTTGCACCCAATATCATTTGATTTGTAAAACAGTGTTTTATTAAATGCATGTGATAAATAACATGATATGTAAATCTTTTGAAAGTTTCTCCCATTCTTTAATATTAGATAAAATGTTAATGTTAACATTTTAAAGCTTTCACTGTTGTACAACCTAGAACATTTTATCTCATACAATAAGATGTATATTAGACAGTACAAAAAGGCCAGAAGTCTGAGGATTTTTCAGCAAAAACAAGCAAACAAACTCAAATCTAAGCAACTAAGCTGTTTATAAATGTTAGACATAGAATATTTCAGGGTTAAAACCATTAAAACCATAAAATGGAAATAAATCACATTTAAGCAGCAGCAGTGATAAATGATAAAAGATCATTTAAATTTTACTTCATTTTCTAAAAAGATATATCTGTTCACCTACACACAAGAGAGTAAATGCTTAATAGATTTATGATTTTGAGTCACAAAAATGCATTATCTCTTTAGACTACTGTTGAATCATGAGTCTTCTCCCTTCTCATACCTCTGTTTAACACTCTTACTCTGGTGATACCATCACAGGATCAGAGTTGATGCCCAAAGCTCTCTCGACCAGAATAGTTGGAGGGATATGGTGGTTTTTCACCCTAATCATCATTTCATCCTACACTGCCAATCTGGCTGCCTTCTTGACAGTAGAGCGAATGGAATCCCCCATTGATTCAGCGGATGATTTGGCAAAACAAACCAAGATAGAATATGGGGCCGTCAGAGATGGATCAACAATGACCTTCTTCAAGGTAAGGAACTAACAGAATATTCTCAATGGTCATCTCATACTGATGGAAAAAGGGTGTGGAATAAGAGTCTGTCCAAAAAAAAAAAAANAACTAGGGGGCATCCCTGGCAATCCAGTGCAATCCCTTCCAATGCAGGGAATGTGGGTTTGATTCCTGGTCAAGAAGCTAAGATACCATAAGCCTCAGAACCAATATATATATATATATGTGTGTGTGTGTGTGTGTGTGTGTATACATAGATATATAGATATATCAGAAGTGACATTTTAATAAATTCAATAAAGTTTTAAAAAACTGGTCCACATCAAAAAAAAAATCTTAATAAAAAGAGTGCACTACACCCAGAGGTTTACAAAAAACAGAGTAATCTTAAAATGTTAAGATTTTCTTTTCCTCTATTAAAAAAAAAATGATGATTTTTAAACACTTTTTTTTTTAAGAAATACATCATTGATTTAATGAAGGTATAAAGTGTGGTGATTGTTTCTTTTTTGGACAAGTGTTGTTTTCAGGACAAATGACTTTAAATATTGGCTTTCCAACTTTCTGAAGGCTTAAATTTTCCTAAAATCAATAGTGTGAAGAAACACAAGCTACCCCCAGCTAGCAATTCATCACAATACTTGTCAGAAACCAGGAAAGTGACCTGCAAGGCATATAGGACCGAGGGACACTGCTAAAGCAGAACTGAGTATGTCTGAAAAAATGTCTGAAATGACTTACCTCTTTCACCAATATCAGAAAGTTTTAGAGTATTGGGAAAGGGCAGGTAGAAGCAGAGAAGATTCTACGGCTGCTATAGTATAGTACAGTATACATAGAGCATGTGCTCAGTTGTGTCCGACTCTTTGCAACCCCATGGACTGTAGCCCGCCAGCCTGCTCTGTCCATGGGATTTTCCTGGCAAGAATACTGCCTATTAAGATGCACATCATAAATATAAAAAGAGGGAGAGGCTCTGCTTTGAAAAAGCCATAGATCTGACTCTGCCACCATCCAATCAATCACTGGATTCACATAGTATCCTTTAACCTTATTTTGATTTGTTTCTGCTCACGTGTTTCTAAATATAAAGAGTGTTGGTCCCCATGTCACCTGGCAGGTCAACACATTAAGGTATTCTTGGATAGTGCTTTTCATTGAAATAATTTGGCGCTAGTCTCACAACTGCTGCTCCCTGGGCATTTTCAGAGCAGGCTCCTGCTAGCTCCCTGGTCCTGAAAATGAGGCCAGGGTAGGTTTCTGGGGTGACTGGGCAAATGAGACAATAAGCATCTCAGGGAGAAACACCGTGATGAGAGCGCAAACAAGGACAAGGAGACAAGAAGCATGCATTACACACTAGCTCATAGCCACACACTTTGCTCCTAAACACTTTAAGTATATTATCTCATTTTATCCTTATAAAGGGCAACTGAGGAAAAAGCTAATATTATCCCCATTGTATGATGAAGAAAATAAGGCATATATACATGCGTGCTAAGACACTTAAGTCAATTCTTCAGTGCTCAGCTTTCTTTATAGTCCAACTCTCACATCTNCTAAGATACCATAAGCCTCAGAACCAATATATATATATATATGTGTGTGTGTGTGTGTGTGTGTGTATACATAGATATATAGATATATCAGAAGTGACATTTTAATAAATTCAATAAAGTTTTAAAAAACTGGTCCACATCAAAAAAAAAATCTTAATAAAAAGAGTGCACTACACCCAGAGGTTTACAAAAAACAGAGTAATCTTAAAATGTTAAGATTTTCTTTTCCTCTATTAAAAAAAAAATGATGATTTTTAAACACTTTTTTTTTTAAGAAATACGTCATTGATTTAATGAAGGTATAAAGTGTGGTGATTGTTTCTTTTTTGGACAAGTGTTGTTTTCAGGACAAATGACTTTAAATATTGGCTTTCCAACTTTCTGAAGGCTTAAATTTTCCTAAAATCAATAGTGTGAAGAAACACAAGCTACCCCCAGCTAGCAATTCATCACAATACTTGTCAGAAACCAGGAAAGTGACCTGCAAGGCATATAGGACCGAGGGACACTGCTAAAGCAGAACTGAGTATGTCTGAAAAAATGTCTGAAATGACTTACCTCTTTCACCAATATCAGAAAGTTTTAGAGTATTGGGAAAGGGCAGGTAGAAGCAGAGAAGATTCTACGGCTGCTATAGTATAGTACAGTATACATAGAGCATGTGCTCAGTTGTGTCCGACTCTTTGCAACCCCATGGACTGTAGCCCGCCAGCCTGCTCTGTCCATGGGATTTTCCTGGCAAGAATACTGCCTATTAAGATGCACATCATAAATATAAAAAGAGGGAGAGGCTCTGCTTTGAAAAAGCCATAGATCTGACTCTGCCACCATCCAATCAATCACTGGATTCACATAGTATCCTTTAACCTTATTTTGATTTGTTTCTGCTCACGTGTTTCTAAATATAAAGAGTGTTGGTCCCCATGTCACCTGGCAGGTCAACACATTAAGGTATTCTTGGATAGTGCTTTTCATTGAAATAATTTGGCGCTAGTCTCACAACTGCTGCTCCCTGGGCATTTTCAGAGCAGGCTCCTGCTAGCTCCCTGGTCCTGAAAATGAGGCCAGGGTAGGTTTCTGGGGTGACTGGGCAAATGAGACAATAAGCATCTCAGGGAGAAACACCGTGATGAGAGCGCAAACAAGGACAAGGAGACAAGAAGCATGCATTACACACTAGCTCATAGCCACACACTTTGCTCCTAAACACTTTAAGTATATTATCTCATTTTATCCTTATAAAGGGCAACTGAGGAAAAAGCTAATATTATCCCCATTGTATGATGAAGAAAATAAGGCATATATACATGCGTGCTAAGACACTTAAGTCAATTCTTCAGTGCTCAGCTTTCTTTATAGTCCAACTCTCACATCTATACATGACTACTGGAAAAACCGTAGTTTGACTATATGGGCCTTTGTTGGCAAAGTAATGTCTCTTCTTTTTAATATGCTGTCAAGGTTGATCACAGCTTTTCTTCCAAGGAGCAAGAGTCTTAATTTCATGGCTGCAGTAACCATCTGCAGTGATTTTGGAGTCCCCCAAAATAAAGTCTCTCATTGTTTTCATTGTTTCCCCATCCATTTACCATGAAGTAATGATGGAACCAGATACCATGATCTTCGCTTTCTGAATGTTGAGCTTTAAGCCAACTTTTTCACTCTCCTCTTTCACTTTCATCAAGAGGTTCTTTAGTTCCTCTTCACTTTCTGCCATAAGAGTGATGTCATCTTCTCACCTGAAGTTATTGATATTTCTCCTGGCAATCTTGATTCCACCTTGTGCTTTATCCAGCCCAGCATTTTGAATGATATATTCTACATATAAGTTAAATAAGAAGGGTGACAATGTACAGCCTTGATGTACACCTTTCCTGATTTGGAACCAGTCTGTTGTTCCATATCCATTTCTAACTATCGCTTCTTGACCTGCATACAGATTTCTTAAGAGGCAGGTCAAGTGGTCTGGTATTCTCATCTCTTCAAGAATTTTCCACAGTTCGTTGTGATCCATATACTCAAAGGCTTTGGCATAATCAATAATGTAGAAGTAGATGTTTCTCTGGAGAAAGCAATGGCACCCCACTCCAGTACTCTTGCCTGGAAAACCCCATGGACGGAGGAGCCTGGTAGGCTGCAGTCCATGGGGTCACTAAGAGTCGGGCATGACTTGAGCAACTTCACTTTCATACATTGGAGAAGGAAATGGCAACCCTCTCCAATATTCTTGCCTGGAGAATCCCAGGGACGGAGGAGCCTAGTGGGCTGCCGTCTATAGGGTCGCACAGAGTTGGACGCAACTGAAGCGACTTAGCAGCAGTAGCAGTAGATGTTTCTCTGGAGCTCTCCTGCTTTTTTGATGATACAACGGATGTTGGCAGTTTGATCGCTGGTTCCTCTGCCTTTTCTAAATACAGCTTGAACATCTGGAAGTTCACCGTTCACATACTGTTGAAGCCTAGCTTGGAGGATTTTGAGCATTACTTTGCTGGCGTGTGAGATGAATGCAATTGTTTGGTAGTTCGAACATTCTTTGGCATTGCCTTTCTTTGGGATTGGGATGAAATGAGGCATAGCTCCATTAAATAACTTGCCACAAATTTATAAATTTATTGATGGGAGAGCCAGAGTTCAGTCAAACTTCAGAGAGTTCTACAAGATAAGCATCTTGAGGATAGACAATTGGTCTCTTTTGTTTGTCATTTATATCCTCAGAAACTAAAACAGTACCTGGAACATATTAGATACCTAGTAAAGGATAGTAGACACTCAGAAAATATGTCTTTAATAAATGGCAAATGCACTGATGAAATCTAAGAGAGATGAATTCTATCAGAGAAAGAAAAAAGAAAAAGAAGGAAGGGACGTGAAGCAGTGTATTTGTGCAGGCTGCTCTAACAGAACATCAGACTGGGAAGTTTATGAACAACAGACATTTATTTCTCACAATTCTGGAGGCTGAAAGTCAAGATTGGGGTCCAGAATGGTTGAATGAGGGCTCTCTTCCAGGTTGCAGATTTCATGCTATGTCCTCCTGTGGTAAAAGGGGCAAAGGTCTTTGAGGGATCCTCTTTTCTAAGGACACTAATCATTCACGGCTCCATCCTCATGACTTAAACACCTCCCCAGCACCTCACCTCCTTATGCCATCACCGTGGAGGGTCAGGATTTCAACATATGGATTTGTGGTCAGGGGGAACATTCAGACCATAGCAGGAAGGATACAGAGAGATCCACAGAGGAAGAGAAGCCCTTCTATGTTCCTCGATTTACAAGTTATCTCGTAGCCCAGCAACCCTATTTATCAAGAAGGAATTTATTTGCAAAAAGAGAACAAGGACTAAATCCGATTTAGTTTTCCCCTTGAGGGAGGCAAGCTGTCAGAAAGCTTCAGAGGGATCCACACTGGGGGATTTTAAGCTGGATTATTCTGCAAGGGAAAGAAACATGCCAGCTTTTTAGCTCTCAGGGTAATTCCACCCTGTCACTGAGTGACAGCAGTTAAAGTCACGAGGACTCAGTTCTGACCTGGCTCTACATTAATGCATCACCTCTGCTGTGCCATTACGGTGTCCCTCCTTGCCTTTCTCTCTTAATCAAAGACAGTATCCTCTCTTAGGTTGTGGAATCAATAAGGAAAGCTTCCTTTACCTGGCCTAGCTTAGCACATTCTGATCTACGGTGGGGATGTAACGACCCTTGCTCATGTAGATTCCATCTGTACTCAGTCACAAGGAAATTTCTAAGAAGCACTTTTTCATCACACAGTGTGCTTTTGTCCCCTCAGTATCCCCCAAATATCCCTTTGGCACATCCAAATGGTGAAGCCAACACTTTGCTTTCAAGATGATTCTTTCTAAGTTGTTTCACAGCTAAAGAATAGGCAGTTGAAAGCTGAAAAGGATGATGGAAATTACTAAAATCCATAAGCAAAGTGCACTAACCCTTCACATTTGCTCTCTGGGACACAAACAGGAGATGCTTTTAGTAGAGGTTCTGCTGGAAAAGGGCTTCCCAGGCGGCACCAGTAGAAAGGAATCTGCCTGCCAATTCAGGAGATGCAGGTGTGGTCCCTGGTCAGGAAGATCCCCTGGAGAAGGAAATGGCAACCACTCCAGTATGCTAGCCTGGGAAATCCCATGGACAGAGGAGCCTGAGAGACTACAGTTCATGGGGTTGCAATGAGTAGGACACGACTGAGCACACACACATACCACACACACATGCACACACACACACACACACACACACACAGTATCCTATCATTTTGCCTTTTCATACTGTTCATGGGGTTCTCAAGGCAAGAATGCTGAAGTGGCTTGCCATTCCCTTCTCCAGTGGACCACGTTCTGTCAGCCCTCTCCACCATGACCCACCCGCCTTGGGTTGCCCTGCAGGCATGGCTTGGATTCATTGAGTTAGACCAGTAGTAACCTTTACTCTCTGCCATTTTCTCTGTCTAGAACTGGAATACGACTAAAAGCACAGCTGCCAAATTGTGACCGTTAAGAAGAGAGACAGAAAGCTGAAAATACAGAAGAGAAAGAAAAACTGGGTTCCTTAAAGTCATAACTGAGTTACCAGACTAGGATTAACCTGATACCTTGTAGACTTCAGGAAAAAAAAAATCTGTATTATTGTTACAGGAAGGGGTATAGCTTCTAGAGCTGGAGAATGGGCTCTTTTCCAACACTTGGAAATGAATTGTCTGAAGAGAAGCATGCACTGACAAAGCAAGAGCCCTTGTAGGGAAGGGGAGCCCAGGCGAAGTGCAGCGGTGGAAGAGAATGTAGGAGAGCTGCTCTGCCGTGTAGCTCACAGTCTCGGGTAATGGGGTTAGTTCCCTGCTGTCTCTGCCCAGTCATTCTGACTCAGGGTCCGGTGGCTACATAGCACTCAGCCAAGATGGATTCCAGCAAGAAGGATTCTGGGAGGCTACTAGGATATACAGACTGGCGTCCCCTCTCTCCTTTTGGCCTTTTCTTACTTGTTCCAGTGGGTGAGAGCTTGTTAGCTCCCCGTTCCTTACCAGGACCTCCTGTTGTATGATGACTCATGTGAGTGATTATGGTACTGCCTGGCCAGGGCAGGTGGTTTTAGTTAGTGGTTTCTCTAATATTATCGCTTAAAAAAATAGTAATATCGTTACAGTTATTTTGCTAGCAAAAATCTAATTCAAATGGCTTGAATTTGTTGCATCATATGATTCAAGAAGTTGAGATGTAGATAAGGCTTCACATCTGATTTAAATCAGCCACCCATTCTTCTGAGATGCTCTGAGATTTAATAGCCCTGTGTATCTCAGGCTGGTCGTGAAATAGCTGACATAGTTATCATTCTCAATTCTTTGCATGTCAAAGAATAAAAGAAAAATGAAATGTGTACATAATCTCTTCTTAATTATACAAAAACTCTGTTAAAAATTCTTTAGCATTTTATTGGCCTCCTGATGTACTCACTGGGATCAGGCTACCTTGAACCAGCTAGATACTTTCAAGGAGGCGAGGTGGTTCAACACTTGTGTGGGGAAGTGGGGAAATCCAAACCAAATTGAGTTATTGTGAGGAACGATGGGAGAGCAGTGTGGATCCTGGAAAGACCATATTACAACTCTACTACTAAGTGTCAGGGAGAAAGAAATTTTCCTTTTCCTTTCTAGATTCTTCTGGCTAGACTAAGAATTAAGCTAACCTGAGACAGATTAACTAAACAAAATCAAACAAAGTTTAATTACATGTATACATGGAAGAGGTCCAGAAAAACTAAATAATTCATCAAAATGATTAAAATATTCATGTTAAGCACTGTCTTCAGCTAAAAACTGAAAAGAATGCTGGGGATAGATTTTGAGTCTTCAAATGGGAGGAAGGACATTGGCGTGGAGACAGAAAAGCAAACGCTTGGTGAATAGATGTTTCTTGGGCCAGCAGAGACAGTGAGAAGGCATAGAGAAATATTTTAAAAGATAGCTTTTGCTAGGTTCCTCCCTGTCATCCGTACCTAGTATGTACTACTGTTATAAATGGTAGAAATCTACAAAGAACATAAATGAATTGAATAGACACTTTAAAATTTAGTTTAGGGAAATTCCTAGTTGTTCAGTGGTTAAGACTCAGCACTTTCACTGCTGTGGAAAGGGTTCAATCCCTGGTCAAGGAGCTAAAATCCCATAAGTTGCATGGTGTGGCAAAAAAAAAAAAAAAAA
>SJYX01023227.1:2139-18031 GCA_006410675.1 Oreotragus oreotragus
TGACAGAGGACGAGATGGTTGGATGGCATCACTAACTCGATGGACATGAGTTTGAGCAAACTTCTGGAGATGATGAAGGACAGGGAAGCCTGGTGTGCTGCAGTCCATGGGGTTGCAAAGAGTCAGACACGACTGAGCAAATGAACATCAAAGGTCACACAAAGAAAGCTTGTAGTTATTATTCCCAAGTTGTTGTTGTTTAGTTGCTAAATCATATCCTACTCTTTGTGATCCCCATGGACTGTGACCCCATCAGGCTCCTCTGTCCATGGGATTCTCCAGGCAAGAATACTGGAGTAGGGTGCCATTTCCTTCTCCATGGGATCTTCCCAACCCAGGGATTGAACCCTCATCTCCTGCACTGCCAGGCAGATTCTTTACCAATGAGCCACCTGGGAAGCCCTATTCCCAAGTTTATACATTGACATATGTTCCCATGAACAAATCAGGACCTTGGGCTACTCAGAGGAATTGCTGACACTATTTTCCTATACTTTTGTGGAATACATTATAATTTAATATTTTATATACTGAGAACAAGTATAATATTCCTATATTGTAATATTCTGATGATATACACAGTACATGACCGTGTTCCTGGAGTCATGGTTTGCCTGATCTCCAATTCGCCAGGTCTGAGAGGCGGCAGGATACTTTGTAACAGGTGCTGAAAACAGCACACATGCTTTGCACAATGAAAGATTCAGCCCTGATCACATGTCTGTTCAGTGTCACAATCAAGCCGGGCACCTTGCCACAGAAAGAGAGTATCTAGCCTCATAATTCAGATTAAATAAGATATGCAATTTACCTGGTAAAGTTGAAAAGATGTTTTATTTTTGAGTAATGTTGGAATATTTACAAAATAAATCTGATTATTACATCTTTCACACATACCGGTTGCAAGATGTTGATGTCCAATGGAAGACTATGCTGCTGCTAAGTCGCTTCAGTCGTGTCCGACTCTGTGCGATCCCATAGACGGCAGCCCACCAGGCTCCCCCGTCCCTGAGATTCTCCAGGCAAGAACACTGGAGTGGGTTGCCATTTCCTTCTCCAGTGCATGAAAGTGAAAAGTGAAAGTGAAGTCGTTCAGTTGTGTCCGACTCTTCGCGACCCCATGGACTGCAGCCCACCAGGCTCCTCCATCCGTGGGATTTTCCCGGCAAGAGTACTGGAGTGGGGTGCCGTTGCCTTCTCCAATAGAAGACTATATCTGTGTATAAATAGCTAGGACTCATACCACTTATTGTTCATTAATTATGTTTTAATTAGGCTTACAACTTTGTGTCAGAGTAGAAATAGTATTTAAGTTTGCTGATTTGTTTTTTTTTTCCTGAAAATTATCCTTCCTGTTATTATACTACATTTTTTTTCCTCGTTGGTGTATAACTGTGGGAATATTGGCAGAGGTTGATTTCCTTCTTTCCTTTCTTGTTTCCTTTCCCCCCATCTTCCTTCCTTCCATCTTCTTTCCCCCTTCCTTGCTTCCCTCCCTTCCTCTCTCTGCCTCCTTTTCCTTATCTCCCATTTTCTTTTCTCTCACTTTTCCTTTCTACCAACAGAGACTTATTTTGCCGCTGTTTCTTGGTGAGTCTATAAAGATGAACAGGTTGACATGGATACAGACTGCTATAATGTTAAGCCGTAAAGTGATGACTGCTCTGAAAGGGTTACCACAATGTGCTTCTGTGATTCTCAGTGTGGCAGAGTTGATTCAAAATAAGCTCCAAGCCAGTGTTATTTAGATTATTGTCCTGGGGCCAGATTTTGTGCCCTGAGAGATAGATGACACTCCCTCCAACTTAATCATGTCTCAGAAGCAAGGCTGATGAGCTGGTGGCTTGGGCCCCAGTGCGCACAGGGCAACTCTGAGTGGCTGTTGTCCCATGGAAGGGACAGCGGGCTGCTGGTGCTGGGAGTGGGGCAGCTTGGGAAGACCGTAGAGACCACCATAATGCTGTGAAACAGGTCATGCACTACAGGAGGCAGGATGCCAGACATTGCTTAATCTCTCAGACCCTGATTTTCTTCATCTCTCAGCAAGATATACTTTTCCTTCATATCACTTATCATAGCTCTGCAGTTAATTGTGTGATATTTAATAGTGTTGGTTGCTTTCACTAAGCCATAAGCTGCATGTATACAGGAATTTAATGTGTTCTTGTTCACCTTGTGTATCCCACTTCCTAGAACAGTCTTCTATATAGTAGGTAATCAATAAATACTTACTGAAAGCACAAATAAATGAACAATGGAAAATTGTTCACCTCAAAGTGTTTTTCTGAGGATTAACATGTTGTAACTATTTTTGAATGAATGCGTAATATAAGATGCCTAGATGCTCCCTGGCTCAGTGTGTACTTAATAAGCGGTATGAATTTCAGGTTAACTCCTGCATTTAAGGATAAATAAATACTTAAAAATTTTTTGATTACTTTTTGGCTTGTGTCATTCAGTGACACATCCATATCATGTCATAGAAGCCAAAATTTTCATGTGTTATCATTAGATCATATTTACTTTGAGAAACCAGGGAGAGTTTTAGGGGTATTTGGTCTTTGGCAGGTGCAGAAATTATCTGGATTAGAAGCAGAAATGCTTGTTTTATGAAGACATAGATTGACGTCAAATATTCCATAAATGAATCGTTTTACATTTCTAGTTGAACAACTTGCAGTAACGAAAGCCCAGATTCCAGTCGTATGGCTTAGCAAACAACTGGGAAATATGTGTTGTAATGCAACTTTGGGGCGTCAACTTCTATTTCCCAAATCCCAGGCACTTAGACTGAAAAATCAATTCATAGAACCATCACACAGAACACTGAAGCATTCTCTCACTGGCCCAGCAATCTTTTGGTAATGATGATTGCATAGAAAATTCTGCCGAGGACTGTCAGCTGAGCCCTTTCAGCTGTCAGGACTCACAGCAGCTGGGCAATAAGTCCTTCCATCCAACAGCAGATCTTGGTCATTAGTGGAGGGTAGGGTGGCAGGATGGAGGGTAGTTGACTGGTGTTCCTGGTGGGTGGTGGTGACTGGCTGAGTGGCTGGTGGCTGACAATGGGTGGGGTGCACTCAACCCCTAAGTCTTCACTTAGTGCTAAGAGAAATTAGAGTAGGTATGATTTGGAAAGCTGTAGATTGATGCATTCATCCTCCAAGGAGCCATCTTTATCTTTCCCCTCCTTCTTATGAGTGTTACAATCACATCTTTTTCAACGGTTGGGCCAGGATGGGAGCGGGCCCGAGTCTACACACCACGCGCCCGATCCTTTACTCTCTAGGCTTCTCTCACGGTTGGTTTCCTTTGCTGTGGCTCCCCCACTCCACACCCTCTTAAGTACAAAGGATTCCCATGCAGTATTTTTGCTGGTACTTCTCTTCTTTCTACATTCTCCCCTTCTGGGGGAAAATATTATTTATTCAAGGACTCTTGATTCTGCTCAAGTCCCAAGAGAAAACCAAAGGCATAGTCAAATTCCTATAATTCTAGGAGAGTTTGTTTATGAACTCACTATGTAGGTGTGAATGTAGCCTAAGAAAACCTCAGGGGATGGTACAGGAAGATGGGGCTGGAAGTAGCTGTAACCCCTCAGGCCTGAAGGGGCAGGGATGGGAGAGGTTGCTGAAACTCAGAATGAAAAAGGGGAGTAGGTGGAGGAGTGATGACCTTCTTTAAGAGGCATGACATGGCCTGAGATAAACTCATGGGGAGCGAACCCAGGGAATAAACACCCTGACCTTACCTCCCTCTTTCCAGTTTCCTGTTGATCGAACCCAAGCAGAAGCCAGAGGGAACCACGACCCACATTCATCTGCATGGGCTAGGATCCTGGAGCAAGCAGCCACATTTTACTGAGAGTCAATGAAAACTTGTTATAGTCTGGTTTTAGTGAACCACTGTGCAGCATTAGGCTGCAGGCACTCAGATAATACAGGATACAAATGATTGTTTAAACATAGGGGGAAGCTAGATTAGTAATGTACATTTTTACTCAGATTATTTACAAACCCTAGATTCATGTCAAAATACTTATAAAATAATTTCTCTTCCACAACTGGCTTTCACAGAAAAAAAATTGTGATTTTTTTAAAAAGAGAAATGACAAGTGTACAAGAGCACAAATCCAAATAAAACTTAAAAGCCAATTTTAATACTGGGTATCAAAATAGCATGTATAAAATCTAAAGGCACAGTTGGCATTTTTTAACTTTTTCTTTAGGAAAGCAATGATTTTCCAGTGGATAGAACCAGGTTTGGCTAGCAACGTTTTTCAGTTGTTATTGTTATAACAAAGCATTGTTATTCAACTATTTTCCAATATAAAATAAATTTTTTTAAAAGTCAAAAAAATGGGGGTTGGGGGAAGAGACTAGGTCAACATTGACAGTCAAAAATCATGTTAATAGCATGTCTCCTTGACATAAGATGATGAAAGGGGCACTTTACCTCTGTGAACTTCCTTCCCAAGTCTCATAACCTCAGTTTAATCTTGAGGAAAACATCAGATTCCAATAGCGAGGCATCCTACAATGTATATTGACTAATACTCAAAATTGTCAAGGTCATCAAAATAAGAAAAATGTAACCATCACAACCAAGAGAAGCCTAGAGAGGCGCAACAAGTATATGTAAGGTGGCCCTGGGTCCAGGGTCCTACATGGGGTCTTGGAACAAGAAAAAGGACATTAGGTTAAAACTAATGAAATCTGAATAAATGTGGAGAGTATATCACTATATCAGTATTGTTCCATGTACCAATATTTGCTCAATGTGTGTATATTATAGTGTAACAGTGTTTAATTTTATATAGATGTCAATATAATGTAATTTATTGTATATCAATTTGGCTCAATGTATTTATATTGCATTGATGTATTCCTGTCGGCTCATTAACTGTGACAGGTGTATCACGCTAATGCAAGATGTTAACAAATAAGAGAAACTCTATGGGAAGGAGGAATATATGGGAATCTGTGACCACAACTGACTTAGCAGCTCCCTCCCTCTGTGAAATCTTCAAAGTTTATAGCCTGGAAGGTTTCTTTTGAAAACTCCACTGATAGTCTTATGAGGATTCTTTTGTGGGTGAGTTCTCTTGGTGATTTCAAAATTCTTTCTTGTTCTTTGAACCTGGAAAATTTCATTATAATGTTGTTGTTGCCCAGTCACTAAGTCATGTCCAACTCACTGTGACCTCATGGACTGCACTGTGCTAGGCGTACCTGTCCTTCACCATCAACAATGATTTTGGAGCTCAAGAAATTAAAGTCTGTCACTGTCCATTGTTTTCCCGTCTATTTGCCATAAAGTGATGGGGACAGATGCCGTGATCTTTGTTTTTTGAATGTTGAGTTTTAAGCCAGCTTTTTCACTTTCCTTTTCACTTTCATCAAGAGGCTCTTAAGTTCCTCTTCGCTTTCTGCCATACGGGTGTTGTCATCTACATATCTGAGGTTATTGATATTTCTCCCGGCAATCTTGATTCCAGCTTGTGCTTCATCCAGCTCGGCCTTTCACATGATGTACTCTGCATGTAAGTTAAATAAGCAGGGTAACCACATACAACCTTGACATACTCCTTTCCTAATTTGGAACCAGTCTGTGTTCCATATTCAGTTCTAACTGTTGCCTCTTGACCTGCATACAGGTTTCTCAGGAGGCAGATAAGGCAGTCTGGTATTCCCATCTCTTTTAAGAACTGTCCACAGTTTGTTGTGATCCACACAGTCACGCCCTAAACAGACTGTGTGGGCCTNCCCATCTTCCTTCCTTCCATCTTCTTTCCCCCTTCCTTGCTTCCCTCCCTTCCTCTCTCTGCCTCCTTTTCCTTATCTCCCATTTTCTTTTCTCTCACTTTTCCTTTCTACCAACAGAGACTTATTTTGCCGCTGTTTCTTGGTGAGTCTATAAAGATGAACAGGTTGACATGGATACAGACTGCTATAATGTTAAGCCGTAAAGTGATGACTGCTCTGAAAGGGTTACCACAATGTGCTTCTGTGATTCTCAGTGTGGCAGAGTTGATTCAAAATAAGCTCCAAGCCAGTGTTATTTAGATTATTGTCCTGGGGCCAGATTTTGTGCCCTGAGAGATAGATGACACTCCCTCCAACTTAATCATGTCTCAGAAGCAAGGCTGATGAGCTGGTGGCTTGGGCCCCAGTGCGCACAGGGCAACTCTGAGTGGCTGTTGTCCCATGGAAGGGACAGCGGGCTGCTGGTGCTGGGAGTGGGGCAGCTTGGGAAGACCGTAGAGACCACCATAATGCTGTGAAACAGGTCATGCACTACAGGAGGCAGGATGCCAGACATTGCTTAATCTCTCAGACCCTGATTTTCTTCATCTCTCAGCAAGATATACTTTTCCTTCATATCACTTATCATAGCTCTGCAGTTAATTGTGTGATATTTAATAGTGTTGGTTGCTTTCACTAAGCCATAAGCTGCATGTATACAGGAATTTAATGTGTTCTTGTTCACCTTGTGTATCCCACTTCCTAGAACAGTCTTCTATATAGTAGGTAATCAATAAATACTTACTGAAAGCACAAATAAATGAACAATGGAAAATTGTTCACCTCAAAGTGTTTTTCTGAGGATTAACATGTTGTAACTATTTTTGAATGAATGCGTAATATAAGATGCCTAGATGCTCCCTGGCTCAGTGTGTACTTAATAAGCGGTATGAATTTCAGGTTAATTCCTGCATTTAAGGATAAATAAATACTTAAAAATTTTTTGATTACTTTTTGGCTTGTGTCATTCAGTGACACATCCATATCATGTCATAGAAGCCAAAATTTTCATGTGTTATCATTAGATCATATTTACTTTGAGAAACCAGGGAGAGTTTTAGGGGTATTTGGTCTTTGGCAGGTGCAGAAATTATCTGGATTAGAAGCAGAAATGCTTGTTTTATGAAGACATAGATTGACGTCAAATATTCCATAAATGAATCGTTTTACATTTCTAGTTGAACAACTTGCAGTAACGAAAGCCCAGATTCCAGTCGTATGGCTTAGCAAACAACTGGGAAATATGTGTTGTAATGCAACTTTGGGGCGTCAACTTCTATTTCCCAAATCCCAGGCACTTAGACTGAAAAATCAATTCATAGAACCATCACACAGAACACTGAAGCATTCTCTCACTGGCCCAGCAATCTTTTGGTAATGATGATTGCATAGAAAATTCTGCCGAGGACTGTCAGCTGAGCCCTTTCAGCTGTCAGGACTCACAGCAGCTGGGCAATAAGTCCTTCCATCCAACAGCAGATCTTGGTCATTAGTGGAGGGTAGGGTGGCAGGATGGAGGGTAGTTGACTGGTGTTCCTGGTGGGTGGTGGTGACTGGCTGAGTGGCTGGTGGCTGACAATGGGTGGGGTGCACTCAACCCCTAAGTCTTCACTTAGTGCTAAGAGAAATTAGAGTAGGTATGATTTGGAAAGCTGTAGATTGATGCATTCATCCTCAAAGGAGCCATCTTTATCTTTCCCCTCCTTCTTATGAGTGTTACAATCACATCTTTTTCAACGGTTGGGCCAGGATGGGAGCGGGCCCGAGTCTACACACCACGCGCCCGATCCTTTACTCTCTAGGCTTCTCTCACGGTTGGTTTCCTTTGCTGTGGCTCCCCCACTCCACACCCTCTTAAGTACAAAGGATTCCCATGCAGTATTTTTGCTGGTACTTCTCTTCTTTCTACATTCTCCCCTTCTGGGGGAAAATATTATTTATTCAAGGACTCTTGATTCTGCTCAAGTCCCAAGAGAAAACCAAAGGCATAGTCAAATTCCTATAATTCTAGGAGAGTTTGTTTATGAACTCACTATGTAGGTGTGAATGTAGCCTAAGAAAACCTCAGGGGATGGTACAGGAAGATGGGGCTGGAAGTAGCTGTAACCCCTCAGGCCTGAAGGGGCAGGGATGGGAGAGGTTGCTGAAACTCAGAATGAAAAAGGGGAGTAGGTGGAGGAGTGATGACCTTCTTTAAGAGGCATGACATGGCCTGAGATAAACTCATGGGGAGCGAACCCAGGGAATAAACACCCTGACCTTACCTCCCTCTTTCCAGTTTCCTGTTGATCGAACCCAAGCAGAAGCCAGAGGGAACCACGACCCACATTCATCTGCATGGGCTAGGATCCTGGAGCAAGCAGCCACATTTTACTGAGAGTCAATGAAAACTTGTTATAGTCTGGTTTTAGTGAACCACTGTGCAGCATTAGGCTGCAGGCACTCAGATAATACAGGATACAAATGATTGTTTAAACATAGGGGGAAGCTAGATTAGTAATGTACATTTTTACTCAGATTATTTACAAACCCTAGATTCATGTCAAAATACTTATAAAATAATTTCTCTTCCACAACTGGCTTTCACAGAAAAAAAATTGTGATTTTTTTAAAAAGAGAAATGACAAGTGTACAAGAGCACAAATCCAAATAAAACTTAAAAGCCAATTTTAATACTGGGTATCAAAATAGCATGTATAAAATCTAAAGGCACAGTTGGCATTTTTTAACTTTTTCTTTAGGAAAGCAATGATTTTCCAGTGGATAGAACCAGGTTTGGCTAGCAACGTTTTTCAGTTGTTATTGTTATAACAAAGCATTGTTATTCAACTATTTTCCAATATAAAATAAATTTTTTTAAAAGTCAAAAAAATGGGGGTTGGGGGAAGAGACTAGGTCAACATTGACAGTCAAAAATCATGTTAATAGCATGTCTCCTTGACATAAGATGATGAAAGGGGCACTTTACCTCTGTGAACTTCCTTCCCAAGTCTCATAACCTCAGTTTAATCTTGAGGAAAACATCAGATTCCAATAGCGAGGCATCCTACAATGTATATTGACTAATACTCAAAATTGTCAAGGTCATCAAAATAAGAAAAATGTAACCATCACAACCAAGAGAAGCCTAGAGAGGCGCAACAAGTATATGTAAGGTGGCCCTGGGTCCAGGGTCCTACATGGGGTCTTGGAACAAGAAAAAGGACATTAGGTTAAAACTAATGAAATCTGAATAAATGTGGAGAGTATATCACTATATCAGTATTGTTCCATGTACCAATATTTGCTCAATGTGTGTATATTATAGTGTAACAGTGTTTAATTTTATATAGATGTCAATATAATGTAATTTATTGTATATCAATTTGGCTCAATGTATTTATATTGCATTGATGTATTCCTGTCGGCTCATTAACTGTGACAGGTGTATCACGCTAATGCAAGATGTTAACAAATAAGAGAAACTCTATGGGAAGGAGGAATATATGGGAATCTGTGACCACAACTGACTTAGCAGCTCCCTCCCTCTGTGAAATCTTCAAAGTTTATAGCCTGGAAGGTTTCTTTTGAAAACGCCACTGATAGTCTTATGAGGATTCTTTTGTGGGTGAGTTCTCTTGGTGATTTCAAAATTCTTCTTGTTCTTTGAACCTGGAAAATTTCATTATAATGTTGTTGTTGCCCAGTCACTAAGTCATGTCCAACTCACTGTGACCTCATGGACTGCACTGTGCTAGGCGTACCTGTCCTTCACCATCAACAATGATTTTGGAGCTCAAGAAATTAAAGTCTGTCACTGTCCATTGTTTTCCCGTCTATTTGCCATAAAGTGATGGGGACAGATGCCGTGATCTTTGTTTTTTGAATGTTGAGTTTTAAGCCAGCTTTTTCACTTTCCTTTTCACTTTCATCAAGAGGCTCTTAAGTTCCTCTTCGCTTTCTGCCATACGGGTGTTGTCATCTACATATCTGAGGTTATTGATATTTCTCCCGGCAATCTTGATTCCAGCTTGTGCTTCATCCAGCTCGGCCTTTCACATGATGTACTCTGCATGTAAGTTAAATAAGCAGGGTAACCACATACAACCTTGACATACTCCTTTCCTAATTTGGAACCAGTCTGTGTTCCATATTCAGTTCTAACTGTTGCCTCTTGACCTGCATACAGGTTTCTCAGGAGGCAGATAAGGCAGTCTGGTATTCCCATCTCTTTTAAGAACTGTCCACAGTTTGTTGTGATCCACACAGTCACGCCCTAAACAGACTGTGTGGGCCTTAGAGGACTTTGGTTTCTCCTTGACTCAGGGCTAAAGCAAGCTGAGTTTCAGCTCTACCAAAATTCACCTCTGGTTCTAGCTTTAACTATGTGGGCATTGTCTTCTGCAAGCAAAGAAGATGGCATAGCAGGCATGCCAAGACATTGGCTTCCTGCTGAGACATTTCACCTCTGCACTCGTTCGGAGTATTTATTCTAGGAAAAATTGCTCTCCAGTTCTCTACTCTAGTGGAACTTCTGGGTAATCCTCACACCCTGTACAGGGCTCAGAGGATTGACCCCCGTGTTACACACAGCCATTCCTCCAACAAGAGAGTTACAGGGTCACGCTCGCTTTATTTTCTCCTCTTTACCATGCTGTTTAATAGGGTTCAGAAAAGAATAATCAAGAAAAGATGAAGAAGCTCCATGAGGAATGTACTGAGGTTGGACTAAATGTTCCATTACAGCACGAGAGATTTTAGTTAATCAGAGAAAAGCTGTGAACTACGAGTAAATCACTTCTGGAACTTCTCTGGTGGTCCAGTGGTTAAGAGTCTGCATTGCAATGCACAGGAATGCGGGCTTGATCCCTGGTCAAGGAACTAAGATCCCACGTGCCACAGGGCAACCAGGCCCGCTCACTGCAAACAGAGAGGAGCCCATGTGCTGTAACTAGAGAAGCCCGCACACCACAGAGGATCTCACAAGCTACAGCTAAGAACTAACACAGCCAAATCAATAAATAAAAATTTAAAATCTTTTTTAAAAAAGAGTAAAAGGCTTCCAATGACAGTCACAAGTTCTCCTTTCCCAGAATTCTCCAAGACAAAAGCAAAGTGTCTTAGATTTTGCTTGTTTCAGACTTTTCTCTACCCTAAAGTGGCAGAAAAATGGAGAAAATATGTCCTGAGTACTTCCAACAAGCATGCCCTGAGTTTTGAATTCATGTCAAGGACAGTTCTAAGCACTAGAATCCAAAGGTAAGATAAGGCGTTGCTCTTAAAATCAAACGGGGTCATAAAAATCAATCGATTAATCAGACAGTGCTATCTCTTGGAGATAAATTCAAACTGATTTGGGCCACAAAAGATAAGTTTTACTTCTACTTTAGTGTAACAGTAGAGAAGTCATCATCAAAGACTGCAATATTTGAACTAGCATGTGAGAATTTGAACTAGCACGTGAGAATATGAATGATGCTACCTAAAGTAGCAAGCCATATAGACAATAAATGATGGAAAAGTCAGTGGAGGGCGTTATTACTGAAGAGTAAAGACAGATTTCATTAACTCAACCTGGAGAGAAAGGCAGAATTTGGACGAATGAAAAGACCAGCGATCTGTGATGTGGTTTTGAGGATTAACCTGAATACACTGGGAGAATAGATTTTTCCTTCTAGCACAGGTAATGGGGAGATGCCGGAGGGCGTCTCTTTCCCATTGTCCACATCATGGGGTGGTGATGATCTAGAAATGTGAAAATAGGGAAGGAGAGATTGTTGAAATATAAAATTTTAATCCGCATACTGTTTACCCCAGTCTTGTCTAGAAAATATTTTATAGCAGAAATAGCCACAAACAAAGAATGTCAGGCAAAGGAGACTGTGGGCTTGTTGCGAGAACAAGCCATTATATATTGTTAGATAAGAACGATGATAGTGACTTTTACATGTACTGTGCTATGCTGTGCTTATTTGCTCAGTTGTATCTGACTCCTTGCGACCCCATAGACTGTAGCCCACCAGGCTCCTCTGCCCATGTGGGTTCTCCAGGCAAGAATACTGGAGTGGGTTGCTATGTTCTCCTTCAGGGGATCTTCCTGACCCAGGGATCGAACCCAGGACTCCCACATTGCAGGTGGATTCTTTACCATCTGAGCCCCCAGGGAACCCCAAGAATACTGGAGTGGGTATTCTATCCCTTCTCCAGGGAATCTTCCCACCCCAGAAATCAGACCAGGGTCTCCTGCATTGCAGGCGGATTCTTTACCATACCTGTCACTAAAAGGTTTAAGTTTGATCAATATTTATTTGTATCCCATCACTATAAAATTGTATTTCTCTCTAAGCCTCTGTTATAATCAGAGGAAAGATCCTTCTTGTAACAAAGAAAGATTTTAAAATAGTTCTCCAAATGGTTGACATATAATCTTTAGACTAGAATGTTTATTACAAGAAAATACATTTACTAGAACGTTGTCATATAAAATTGTGTTCACTTGAGCTTTACTCATCACTTTTGCTATTTATTAATTTATTATGGTGTTACTAGTTTTGGTAAACTCTGTTACTATTGTTTATTGTTCAGTGGCTAAGTTGTATGTGACTTATTGTGAACCCATGTACTGCAGCATACCAGACTTCCCTGTCTTCACTATTTCCTGGAGTTTGCTCAAACTCACGGTCATTGAGTCAGTGATGCCATCCAACCATCTCCTCCTCTGTCACCCCTTTCTCCTCCTGCCTTCAATCTTTTCCTGGCATCAGGGTCTTTTCTAATGAGGCGGCTCTTCAAATCAGGTGGCCAGAGTATTGGAGCATCACCTTCAGCATCAGCTCTTTCAATGATTATTCAGGGTTGAGTTCCTTTAGGATTGACTGGTTTGATCTCCCTGCTGTCCAAGGGCCTCTCAAGAGTCTTCTTCAGCACCACAGTTCGAAAGCATCAATTCTTTGGTGCTCAGCCTTCTTTATGGTCCAAATCTCACATCTGTACATGACTACTATAAAAACCATAGCTCTGTGATAACTTTCTTAAAAATAGGCAGAGAGCTGAAGGCATTTATCCCCTTTGAAAATGAGTTCACAGGTCAGATCCAGTGTCTTTCAGACTAATTTTCAATCACAACTCAGAATTTGTAGTCAGAGTGGATCCCGAAGGCCTAGGAAGAGTAAATGACTAGGGTGTGTGATCAACTAGCTGTGAGCAGAGCATACTCTGAGAATGTTCTGCATGTGGTAACATGTTTCCAAGATTGTTATCCATGTGCTTAAGACAAAATGAAGGTTTCCCTCATAGCTTAGTCAGTAGAGACTCTGCCTGCCATGCAGGAGACCAGGGTTTGATTCCTGGGTTGGGAAGATCAACCCAGGGGGAAGATCCCCTGGAGAAGGAAATGGCAACCCACTCCAGTATCCTTGCCTGGAAAATCTCATGAACAGAGGAGCCGAGTGGGTTACAGTCCGTGGGGTCGCAAGAGTCAGACGTGACTTAGTGACTAGACCACAACCACCAAGACAAAATGAACTGAGTTGGAACTTTTCAGTTCTGATCCTGACTGCTCACTCGTCAATGTGGGTAAATCTTTGAATAAAACTTGGATAAATATTGTAATATCTTGAAAAGATTTCTGAAGTTCAGTGATGTTCTAAAATGCCATAATTCATTGATTATTTAATTTTCTTGGGATGGATAGAATATATTTTCAGGGTGGTTTTTTGGTTTTGAGAGCAGCCCACTGATGTGAAACTGAATGCAACTAACTAGTGCTTACAGAGAATGAGACCATGATTCTGTCACTATGCTCTAACAGATTGTTTTCAAATATATCTGATTCAAAGAAAGTCGTTAATTGACTCTCAGATTTGTACCATAATCTCTGATTCCTCAGGCAACAATACTCTGAGTTGCTCAATTTTAAACTGGGGTGGGCAAAAAAGATGCCTTTGGGAAATTTAGTATTGTCATTTTTAGGAAACTAAACAAAAAAATTTTTTTGTGGTATTATATTTACGAACTGAACTCCAAACACATTTAGACTTGGTTTCAATAGATTCAGAGCCCACATGTGTCTCAGAGATAATTTAATACCATATTTCATTTAATGTTCGCTTACACGGTAAGCTTTTGCCACACTTCCAAGTTAGTGTTCTAAATTGATTCAGAAGAATTAATCTTCAAACACTCTTGCCTCCTTCTGCCAGCTGGTCCCTTTGTAGGTTCTTTGGAAGATATTGGGCTGGTAAAGAATAAAGGTCTTACTTTGTTAAGTGGTTATCCTATCATCAGAAGATCAAAACAGACTGTAGTCAATTTTCAGACCAATCAATGGAAACTCCTTGGGTATAAATGGGCAATATGATAGCTATTTGAGAGTGAGAAAACTAAGGAATAATTTATTTGGTTAAAGTTACTTGTGAAAATGATTGTTTCTTCTTAGGCTATGTAATCAGGATAATGTTTTTAAACATGTTTGTAAGATAAATGTTTACTCTGCTGGAAAAAGAATCCTTCTAAATCATCGTGAGTAGAAGATGTTTAGCATTCAGCATTCAGCATGGGTGTTCTCTTTTCTCTTTCTATAGTGAGAACTACTAGGTCATGTGGAAAAAAATGTTCAAGATTTTATTTGTGCTCTAAGTGGCTCCTTTGAAATGAGTTGAATATTTTTCTTTTTGTGGAAAAAAGTTAGAATGAAGAATAATTCATTAATTTGTCTCCAACAACTTCTTCCAGTCATACTGTTGCGTATAATAGGACATATTAACACTTGCACTCCAATGACAAATGTTTCTTGGAGGAAGGATTGGGAAATGATGTAATAAGGGCAGGCTTAAGGAAATGTGCCTGTCCTCAATTCTTTAAAAATTTCCTAGGAGTCCTATTTTGTTCCTATTAAACTGGAACAAAACATTTAATTTGTAAATTAATACAATGTGAGCAATCAATGAGGGAAAATGAGCGTTGAGGATAAATATTGCCAGTGTTAATTAGGTCCAGTCAGGAAAACAACAGAAACCAACTTAGATAGTTCAAGTAGAGAGGAATTAATGCAGGGTGTTGGCCACAATTACAGGTTGGAAGGATGGACAAGCAAATAATAACAGGGCATGTTACCCAGACTTCAGGTGCCACCCCTGTTAACTGCTAATGCAGTGGCTGCTGGTGGGACCCTGATGCTGAACTGCTGCTGTTAATTCCAGAGATACTACCAGGAGGTAAGAAGAGATGCGATGTCCTAGTTGGGCATCCAAAGCTCCACAAAAAGGCATATGTGCAGAGTGTGTTAGATGAGTGCTCTGATGATGGACTAGGGCATGATGGCTCTGAATTTCTTATAGATGAGAAGTGCTAAAGGAGGTAGACTCAATGATGACTCAGTTCAGTTCAGTCATTCAGTCATGTCCAACTCTTTGCGACCCCATGAACCGTAGCACACCAGGCCTCCCTGCCCCTCACCAACTCCTGGAGTCCACCCAACCCATGTCCATCGAGTCGATGATGCCATCCAACCATCTCATCCTCTGTCATCCCCTTCTCCTCCTGCCCTTAATCTTTCCCAGCATTAGGGCCTTTTCAAAGAGTCAACTCTTGGCATCAGGTGGCCAAAGTATTGGAATTTCAGCTTCAAGATCCATCCTTCCAATGAACACACAGGACTGATCTCCTTTAGGATGGACTAGTTGGATCTCCTTGCAATCCAAGGGACTCTCAGGAGTCTTCTCCAACACCACAGTTCAAAAGCATCAATTCTTCAGTGCTCAGCTTTCTTTATAGTCCATCTCTCACATCCATACATGACCACTGGAAAAACCATAGCCTTGACTAGACGGACCTTTGTTGGCAAAGTAATGTCTCTGCTTTTCAATATGCTGTCTAGGTTGGTCATGACTTTCCTTCCAAGGTGTAAGCGTCTTTTAATTTCATGGCTGCAATCACCATCTGCAGTGATTTTGGAGCCTAGAAAAGTAAAGTCAGCCACTGTTTCAATTATTTCCCCATATATCTGCCATGAAGTGATGGGACCAGATGCCATGATCTTCATTTTCTGAATGTTGAGCTTTAAGCCAACTTTTTCACTCTCCTCTTTCACTTTCATCAAGAGGCTCTTT
>SJYX01023228.1:0-12414 GCA_006410675.1 Oreotragus oreotragus
GCAAACTGGGTTTGTTTGTTTTTAAGTAAATAAGCAAGTAGATAGTTGTTTTATAGGTAATAATAGGTTGATTTTAATGTCCTAGTATACACAAAACTTTTCTTAAGAAGAGAATCTCAAGAAACTGGTAATGATGGTTACTTCAGAGGATGAGGACCTTAAATTGTTATTTTAAATCTAAGCATACATGTATGTTGTTGATGCTGTTCATTCACTAAGTTGTATCCAAGTCTTTGAACCCCATGGATCTGTCCCTCACTGTCTCCCAGAGTTTGCTCAAATTCATGTCCACTGAGTTAGTGATACTATTTAACCATCTCATCCTCTGCTGCCCTCTTCTCTTGTTGCCTTCAGTCTTTCCCAGCATTAGAGTCTTCTCCAGTGAGTCTGCTCTTCCCATCAGGTGGCCAAAGTATTAGAGCTTCAGCTTCAGCATCAGTCCTTCCAAGGAATATTCAGGATTGATTTCCTTTAGGATTGACTGGTTTGATCTCCTTTTAGTCAAAAGAGTTTCCCTGAACAGTGATGCTATAGCTCTTTGGATTATGAAAGAAGCTTTTGCCTTTTTAGTTTTCTAAGTTACACCCTGGTCTCAGTTATACTCTGGCAAAGCACCTCTGGCAGTGCTTAGCTCAACCCAGTTCAAAGAGACCATGGCCAAGACTGGATGGGGGAGGAAGAGGTGACCAGAAGCCCCAGCAAAACAGCAGCATTCAAGGACGTNTTGTTTTTAAGTAAATAAGCAAGTAGATTGTTGTTTTATAGGTAATAATAGGTTGATTTTAATGTCCTAGTACACACAAAACTTTTCTTAAGAAGAGAATCTCAAGAAACTGGTAATGATGGTTACTTCAGAGGATAAGGACCTTTCCACTCTCATTTATGCTATTTAAATTGTTATTTTAAATCTAAGCATACATGTATGTTGTTGATGCTGTTCATTCACTAAGTTGTATCCAAGTCTTTGAACCCCATGGATCTGTCCCTCACTGTCTCCCAGAGTTTGCTCAAATTCATGTCCACTGAGTTAGTGATACTATTTAACCATCTCATCCTCTGCTGCCCTCTTCTCTTGTTGCCTTCAGTCTTTCCCAGCATTAGAGTCTTCTCCAGTGAGTCTGCTCTTCCCATCAGGTGGCCAAAGTGTTAGAGCTTCAGCTTCAGCATCAGTCCTTCCAAGGAATATTCAGGATTGATTTCCTTTAGGATTGACTGGTTTGATCTCCTTTTAGTCAAAAGAGTTTCCCTTAACAGTGATGCTATAGCTCTTAGGATTATGAAAGAAGCTTTTGCCTTTTTAGTTTTCTAAGTTACACCTTGGTCTCAGTTATACTCTGGCAAAGCACCTCTGGCAGTGCTTAGCTCAACCCAGTTCAAAGAGACGATGGCCAAGACTGGATGGGGGAGGAAGAGGTGACCAGAAGCCCCAGCAAAACAGCAGCATTCAAGGACGTTGCCTACACCAAGGTAGCAGGGTTGCAGCCACGCTTGCTGTCCAAACATAAGACACGTGAGACAATACCTTAGGAAACTCTTGGAAATGGCTGAAGGAGACTTTGAAGAGGACTAATTTGTAGTGAAAGGTACAGTGGGCAACACAATAACACACCCAATCTATGCCCCAGTATCCTTGCACATCCCAGAGCCTCATGACAGATGGGAATGAGGAGTGTAGGTGTAAGAAGAGTAATGGGAGGAGAGGGCCAGGGTCCCTGGGGTACACATTACCGTGTAGGAATACAAAACGCAGGGGAAAGAGGGGTGAAACTGCCCATCAGAGCAACCACATCAGAGTCTAGCTTCACTCCTCCCAGAACTCAGCCCACTGAAGAACACAAAGGAAGGAGTTAGAAGGTACATGCCAAACACTCCTTTTCAAGTGGGAAAAACTGTGTTCTTGATCAGGCTTAACAGCAGAGGCATATGCGGAAATGAACTTTCAGGTCATGTCCAACTTAAGCATTCAACCAAAAGGACTGAGAAATTCCTCTACCCCTCTTCATATGTGTGAGCATCCCCCCAGACTGTGGATCTCATGGACAGTAACCTTTCTTCTCCCAATCTCTCAATAACTGTTCATTAAATATCTACTCAGCTTCCAGCTCTGGGGTGGGGCTAGGATCTGGGAATGCACTTACAACCCTCGATCTCTGGCTTCCTAGAATTCACAGCCTAGGAGAGGATGCTGGGACCCTGACGCTGGGAAAGACTGGGGGCAGAAGGAGACGGGGGCAACAGAGGATGAGATGGTTAGATGGCTTCACTGATTCAGTGGACATCAACTTGGGCAAACTCCGGAAGATAGTTAAGGACAGGGAGGCCTGGCGCGCTGCAGTCCATGGGGTTGCAAAGAGTCAGACACGACTTGGTGAGCGAACAACCACCCGAGAGGATAGAGGCACTCAGACAGCTGGGCAGAGTTTACTGTCACTGGATTAGACACTAAAATGAAACAGTCTGGGGGGAGGAAGCGTAACTGTTAGAGGAAGAGTAGTATTTACTACCAAGTTCAAAATGTGTTTATTAGCAGAGAAACCAGGGCAAAAGGATGCCTCCCAAGCAAGCGCTGATTTAATCAAAGGGATTCAGAGAAACAGGCCGGCTAATCTCCAAGAACCACTAACAGGAGGCTCACTTAAGTCAGATGTTCAGAACACCAGCAAGTAAATCCTCTTTATCACCTTAGGCAGCTTGGCTCTGGGAGGAGAAAAGGCTGAGATAAATGAGCTCATTAGGCGGCTGGTTCTCACCTGGCTCCGAGTGCTCCTCTGCCCCCTTGTCTGCGGGAGCACAACCGACCCACCGTGTCCCCTCTTTTCTGTGGTAAGGGTGAGCCAGTGTCACCGGGCAGCCTAGTATCGACCTTAAAGTAGACGGCCACGTAGTGCCATCCCCAAGCCGTCACTGTCCTAAGGAATGCCAACGTTCTGAAAAGCAGGAAGGGGGGTTGGCCATGGCCTTCTGATGCCAGTTATCCAACCGATGTCCAACGTGGCCTCCGCGCGGCGGGGGCTCTGCCACCCGCGTCGCTGCACCCCTAATCTGGTATTGAAAACCCTCCCTCTGTGTTTGTGGAGCGAGGGGTGATGCCATTCTCAGAATCTGTCTAGCCTGCTTAGTGCAGAGAGTAAAACTTCAGAGAGGTCCTCAGCTGAACCCCGATGCTGACACTGTCAAAGCACTTGCCACGTCCTCTGAAGGCCCCAGTAGCACCCCTCACCCCCTCCTTGCCCATCTCAGCCTCTCACCTGGCCCCTTCTGCTGTCTGGACTTCCTCAGTGTAGAGGGCCAGGTCAATTCAGCACTGCAGGGGCCCTGTGATACAAGACAGAAGGCTGGGCTCTTTCATATTTTTATGTAGTTAAATGTATCTATCTTTTCTTTAATGACTTATAAGCCTTGTATCCTGTAGAAAAGGTCAAGAATCTTCTAACATCCTAGGGCTATAAATTCACCTATGTTTTCTTCTAGGACCACTTATTGTTTCATTTACTTTCCACTTAATGATTTAATACATTAGGAATTGTGTGTGCCTGTATGTAAGGATTAAAGGGCCCAGATTTCTTTTTTCTAAATAGCCAGTTGTGCCCATAGCATTTATTGAATCTTTCTTCTCACAATGATCTTAAATTGCCACTTTACTATAACTAAATTGCATATGTACATTCACTGTACTCTATAATTTTTTTCCATTATTCTAATTTCTCTCCAATACTTAACTGTTTTAATTATTATAGTTTCATATTACATCTTAATAGCTGGTAGGGTAGACTCCCTTAATTACACCTCTCTTTCAGAATTTCCTAACTGGTACAGTGGTAAAGAACTCACCTGCCAATACAAGAGACATGGGTTCAATCCTTGGGTCAGGAAGACCCCCTGGAGGAGGAAGTGGCAACCCACTCCGGAATTCTTTTTGGGGAAATCTCATAGACAGAGGAGCCTGGCGAGCTACAGTCCATGGGGTCACAAAGAATCGGACATGACTGAGCACACACAGGCATCTTGCAAATTAATAATAGTATCACTTTGCCATGTCTCTAAAAAAAGATTCTGTAGGCATTTTAATCGGGATTTCATTTCTTTTATACAGAGATTTAGGGAAAATGAACATGCTTACAATATGGCATCTTGTTATCCAAGAACATAGTAGGTCTCTTCAATGACTTAAATCTTTACATCTCTTCTCAGGGTAGTTTTTCAGTTTCCTGATATTGTTCCTGTATGTTACATTTCACTTCAAACGTCTTATTCTTAATGTTTCATATACTTAACTACTATTTTTAAAATTGTAAAAGTATGCTGTTTCCTATGTTTGAAATGCTTTTCCAGCACCTCTCCCCTTTGGCACTCATTGGTTAAGGCCCCATTTCAGCATCACTTGCTTTGTAGTCTACTTTGGCCCCACCTCCAGTCAGGATGGAGCCAGCTCCCTCCTCTGTGCTCCTGCAGCACCTTGTACGTCTCACCATCACCACTGGTCACACAGTGTTGAACATTCTGTTCAGTTCAGTTCAGTCGCTGAGATATCTGCGACTCTTTGCAACACCATGGACTGCAGCACGCCAGGCTTCCCTGTCCATCACCAACTCCCGGAGCTTGCTCAAACTCATGTCCATTGACTCGGTGATGCCATCTAACCATCTCATCCTCTGTGGCCCCCTTCTCCTCCTGCCTTCAATCTCTCTCAGCAACAGGGTCTTTTCTAATGAGTCAGTGACACATGCCTGTAATCTCATTAGTCTGGGAGCTCTGTTAGTGGAGGAGCCAATTGTTACCCTGAAGTCTGGCTTATCACAAGCACTCAATGATCAGATCAATGAATGAATGAATGAATGAATGCCATAATATGCTTCATATTTCAGTAGCATTTTTGCAATGCTAACGATGATAACACTAATAAATAGTAGAATTTGGGATAATGTGACTGATGGTTTTTTCCCTCTTTTAAACATAAGCCATGTTTAAAAATGCAGAAAGTTGTAGAAGGAGAAATCATAATTAGGAAGTAAAAACTAGATGCATTATTTTTCTGGCATGTATTTCAGCCTAATGTAAAGAGGTAGCATTGTGGTGGATAATACACACTCTGGCATGAACAAGACCTGAATTTAAATCCTGGATCAACCACTTATCAGCTAGATGATATCAGGCAAGTTCTTTGCTTCTCTAGGCCTCATTTTCTCTCTTTATAAAATGGACACAACAAACATCCTCAGAATATCTAAAAGAAACATCTCAAATTTAAATGTCCAAAATACTTGGTTCTCCCACCCTACAAACCTGTTTGTGCAACATTCTTCCCCAATCTATCCTTCCAGGGGCTGAGAAAAGAGAAGTACTCACAATTCTCCCCCTTCTTTTACTCCAAGCTCCCTCCCATCCACAAGTCCAAAAAGCACTTCCTTAGAAAGATTTCCAGAATCCACTGACTTCTCACCAGTCATTTTCCTACCACCTGGTCCAAGTCATTATCTTCTCCTGTCCTGATCATTACAATAAGCTCCTAACTGGTCTTCCTGCATCTATGTTTATTCACTGTAATCTATTCTCTATATTGCTGACCGAGTGATCCATTTAACCTATATCAAATCATGTCACAACTTTGCTCAGAACTATCCAAAGACCTCCTAACTCACTCAGTCTCACTTGGGGAAACTCAAGCCCTCACGTGGCCTGCAAGGACCAATCTGACATACCACCCCCTGCCCAACCCTATGACTTCATCTCTCCCCCTCAGCCCCTGATCCAGCCACACTGGCCTCCCTTGGTCCAAGGACACACACACAGTATAAACCTTAACACCTCTGCACTGCTTATCTCACGGCCTAGAAAACCCTTCCACCAGAATCTGCATGACCTCTCACTTCCTTCACGTCTATTCACTCATCACTTTATCAAAGATGCCTTCCATTATCATCCCAAATCAAACAGCACCTGCCTTGTCTCTCATCTCCCCAACTTCCTCTCTCCTCCTTACTCTTCTTTTTATTTCTTCATGGCACTTTGTTAACGCTTGTCCCATTACAGGTTTATTTGGTAAGGGACTCTCCCACCCCAACGCCTGGAATAACTTGAAGACTTAGCAGGTGTTCAGCTAATACTTACAGAAAGACCAGAAAAAAATGAATACATTATTTACAACTCCAACTCTAGAGTTTATGTAAAGTGTCTAATCACTGAATAGACTCTCCTAAAATAAACAGCAGCTAAGGAACTGGTGAAAAAACTAAACCATCACTGGTGTTCGTGCTCATTGCTCACCTGAAAGCTTAAATGAATCAAAATAAGGATTCCCTTGTTCTACACAGAACAAGAAGAACAAAACAAAATCTCCCTAGAAGCCATTAGACACTGCCAACCCACATTTTTTAACTTTGAAAAATGATGGCTTTCCCCACCCCCCACCCTCCTTTCCCTAGACTCTAGAACTCCTCTCCTTCTGTTCATTCCTATTTGGAGCTAAAAGCCAGAAATAGCTGTTTACTTCATTGTCCTCATTTCCCTTCATTGTTAGCATTCAGTTCTCTGATGACTATCCTGTTGTGGATGAGTTTTTTTTTTTTAAAGAATTCTCAATAAGTTGAGAAAGAAAAGCACGGGTAAAGACCTTAGACATGGTTTTAAGCAAAATGTATTAGAGGGTATTTTCTTTAGGAAAAACTACTGATAAATTGACTCCAACATGATTACATATATGCCATCAAATGTTATTCTCATATGCAATAAAGTTAAAGAGCTGGCGAAATGAACACACAGCACAGAATAAAGCACTTTGATTTATTAAGATGTGACTAATAATTATGCATGTAGAGTTCTTCCTCATGCAAGCCTAAAGAATAAATTTTCTAACAAAGGACCAAAATCATATGACCTCTAATCAATCAGCAAGTAATTTGGAGGTGCTTGACCCACAATTTCTGCTTCCATTTTTATCCTAATGTAGAACTGAGTAATACAAAAGATTTTGTGGGTACATCTACTAAATAAGAACTTGCCCACCCAGTAATTATAAAACAAAATATAGACAATTTCTCTATACTGGAAAATACATATTAGATAAATTTTCCAATAAAATAATAGAATGTACTGGGGAAACAGATCTTAAATACATTGACTGAGAGCCATCAAATAGGTAGTGAGTCCAAGAACAACCACAGGTAGAGCTGACCACACATTCTAAAGATGCTTTGAAATTGCGCTAACTGAAAGAAACAGAGCCACTAATTTTAATATTTTTTAAAGATTATTTTTATGTGAACCATTTTTAAAGTTTTTAATTGAAATTGTTACACTATTTCTTCTGTTTCATGCTTTGGTTTTTGGCCATGAGGCACGTGGGATCTTAGCTTCCCAATCAGGGATTGAACCTGCACCCCCTGCATTGGAAGGTGAAGTCTCAACCACTGGACCACCAGGGAAATCCCCAGAGCCACTCATTTTAAATGACCATAGAGGATGAAAGGCACTCAACATTTCCTTCTCTAGATAATTTACCTCAGTAGATGAAAACTATCATGTGAATTACTCTAAAAATTTCTAAAAATTCATTTGGGTTTAACTTCATATCAAATGTTATTGTTAGTCTGTAATGGTAATTATGGACTTCCCTGGTAGCTCAGCTGGTAAAGAATCCACCTGCAGTGCAGGAGACCCTGGTTTGATTCTTGGGTCAGGAAGTTCCCCTGGAGAAGGGATAGGCTACCCACTCCAGTATCCTTGGGCTTCCCTGGTGGCTCAGATGGTAAAGAATCCACCTGCAATGCGGGAGACCTGGGTTGGGAAGATACCCTGGAGAAGGGCATGGCAACCCACTCCAGTATTCTTGTCTGAAGAATCCCCATGGACAGAGGAGTCTGGTGGGCGACAGTCATGGGGTCACAGAGAGTTGGACACCACTGAACGACTAAGCACAGTGGTAATTATACCTGAGCATATCAACTTCCCATGAGAGAAAACTGCTCAGAAATGTGCTGGAATGATGGGGAAGAGATGACCAGTCTAGGACTCAAGTTAAATTTTCATGTAGGTAATATACAACATGCTGCTACTGCTGCTAAGTCGCTTCAGTCATATCTGACTCTGTGCAATCCCATAGATGGCAGCCCACCAGGCTCCTCTGTCCCTGGGATTCTCCAGGCAAGAACACTGGAGTGGGTTGCCATCTCCTTCTCCAGTGCATGAAAGTGAAAAGTGAAAGTAAAGTCGCTCAGTTGTGTCCAACTCTGTGCGACCCCATGGACTGCAGCCTACCAGGCTCCTCCATCCATGGGATTTTCCAGGCAAGAGGACTGGAGTGGGGTGCCATCGCCTTCTCCGAATATACAACATAGCTAACATTATACACAGATAATCAGAAGTTGACAAAAATTCTATCCTTTGAGACTGAAGAACATGCTGACGCTAAAACACATACTGGCTGGAAGCTTAACTAGTTAGGAAGGGTTCAGCCCCAATTTGCAGGAGATAGCCCCACTCTATACCCATCGTCTCAGTATTCCATCAGGTTTAGAATTTGCCTTAGACAGGAGTATCCCAATTTGGATGATAACTTATGCGATACACATACGTTAGATCAAACATTAGCAACAAATACCTATCAGCCTTATTTGCTCCAGCCTCATTCAATCACAAATTCTAACACTTTGTAATATTTCTCTCCCTCAAAATCATGACAATCCTCACTCCAGAGTGCTCAATAAATATTTGTAAAATGACTTCATTAATTTATTAGCATCATCAGTTCAGGAATAGATTTAGAACAAATCTGGCTGCTCTAGAAAAGAGGTTCAATGAACATTAACTGATTAAATATTAGTAGAGAAGGTTGAATGGGCATGAATTAACCCATCACGGTGCCTTCTTGCTTGCTGCCAAGAAATTTTCGGATAAATAGTTGGCATTTCTGTTCTTGGGGGAAGGGAGAGGGGAAAAAAGTATGTATTTTCTTAATTGTGAAATCCTGTGTATATCTAACATAAATTTCAACTCCACTAGTTTCTATTTCATTTTCAATAAAGAAAAATGTGATAATTCAACTTATACTAGCAAATGTTTATTTCACTCAAACCTGATATCTCTATTTTCAATTTTTAATAGTCTTGTTTAATCTACATCCATCCCCTATTGCTCTCATGTTCTCTCTCCCCCTCTCTCCTTCCCTCCTTCTCCATCTCCTCCTCCTACTCCCCTACTCTTTACTCTCACAGCAATTTCCTCTCCAGTTTGTAAGCAAATTGGTTTTCTCCTTAGGCTGCTGCCTGTGACAGAATGATGATGTTTGTGCTCTAAATCATGAAGTATTTACTAAGGCAGCAAAGAGCATTCCCTAACTTGTAGAGGAGGAAACATGAGCTAAACATGGAAGTGCCCCAGGAGAAGCTAAGGGAAACACAGGGATTGCTCTGTCTCTATGGGGTAGAGGCATAGAACCTTCTTAACCTTGCCACACTGTCACCAAGATGGGCTGCAGGAGAGGACCACACAGCTTCAAAAAACATCAAGAAGTCTGTAGAGAAAATGAAGGAAATAGCTGCTTTGGGGCATGAGCTGTTATAACCAGTTAGTGTTACACATTTAGAGAGAGAACAACCCCCACCACACTAGGATAATGTAGGCAACATGTCAACTCCTAGTGACATCATAAAATTTAATATAGACATACATCTGTTCATTTGATGATGTTTATTACAAACTCTAAGGAGGCTGAATAGATGTTTATAGGATGGATGGATGGATGATATTCCAAGAGACTGCTGCTTTACCAGGGTGAAATACTGATCACTCACATTCTTTTTCATTTGGCTACTGAACAATCAGAAACCAGAGATTAAGCAGATAATGGCACCCCACAGTTCAGGACTTAAAAAGTAGCTTTCCCTTGTGAATGGAGCAACAAAATATCTAAGTTGTATCAAATGATCACTACTACCTATGCTAATAGACACTAACAGTGAATTAAGTTAGAGAAGAACCTGAATCTACAGGCTCATAAAAAAAGAAACATTTCTCCCATAAAAGATGATGAAGACTAATTTACGATCTCAAAGAGATTATTTCATAAATTTTACAAAATTTCATCTCCCATTTTAAAGGGCACTCTGAATTCGTGCTTTTTTGTTCCCTCAATGGCACCCCACTCCGGTACTCTTGCCTGGAAAATCCCATGGATGGAGGAGCCTGGTGGGCTGCAGTCCATGGGGTCTCGAAGAGTCGGACACAACTGAGAGACTTCACTTTCACTTTTCACTTTCATGCATTGGAGAAGGAAATGGCAACCCACTCCAGTGTTCTTGCTGGAGAATCCCAGGGACAGAGGAGCCTGGTGGGAGGCCGTATGGGGTCGCACAGAGTCAGACACGACTGAAGCGACTTAGCAGCAGCAGAACTGAGGGACCTAGTAATGTGCATGTAAAAATAGGATCACTTAAGAATGCACACCTCCTGGTGCTGGAAGATGCCACACGCTATGGAGCAACTAAGCCCGCCCATGTGCCACAACTACTGAGCCTGTGCTTCAGAGGCTTTGAGCTGCAACGACTGAGCCCACAGCCACAACTGGACCCCACACATCCTGGAACCCATGCTCCACAACGAGAGAAGCTACCGCAATGAGGCCACACACGGCAACTAGAGAGTAGTCCCTGCTCGCTGTAACTAGAGAAAGCCCGTGTGCAGCAATGGAAACTCAGTGCAGCCAAAATAAACTATAAAAAACAAAAACAAAACTAATTATCTAATGTAAAAAAAAATCTATTTATTTAGTTGGAACTCATTTAAGTGTGAAAAATGACTTCCAGAAGTGCTGTGTGCTGTTGTTTTATTTTTTTAATACCAAAATTTATAATGGCTAAAGTTGGCTTTCAAACATATTGTCCTTTTATTTCAGTTCGATAAATTGCTGAGTTCTGGAACTCAAAGAGAGGAAAAGCTCTAGCTAATTCAGGTCAAAAAACTGGTCCCCTTATAACACCAAACAAGCCAGTGCATTAATCATCTTAGTGCATTAATCATTGCAACATCACGACGAAAGAAAGTGATAAAGATAGAGGGATGCAACTAGAGGTATAACAGAGAGAGAGGGTTACAGAAAGAAGAAATGCAATGGCAGTCTCCACTTTAACGGATTAGCAGATTCATGTTTGTTGCGCCTACTGTAGCAGGGAAGCTAAGGTGAGCACAGCTCTGATTCCTGGAGTCCCTCTGTGCCCCAGGCCTAGTGAAGAGCCACTGTCCAGCAGAGGGCTTGGCTAGCACGCATACTCAGTCATGCCTGACTCTTTGCGACCCCACGGACTGTAGCCCACCAGGCTCCTCTGTCCATGGGATTTCCCAGGCAAGAATACTGGAGCGGGCAGCCCTCACCACCTCTCTGCCTTTCAGCTGGGGCTGCCTGGGACTCGTCTCACTCTGCAGCCAGAGCTGCTCATGCCCAAATTAAGACATTTGAGGCCAACCATACCCAACCATCTCTCTCATTCCCGCAGTCGCAGTTGTGGACAGGGAAGCCTCAGCCTCCCTTATTTCCTCTTCCCCTCACTCCCCCTGCCCCGCGCTTCTTCCCTCCTCCTGCACACCCCTCACCCACTGCTGACATCCCTCCACCGTGCTCCCTGGAACCACACTTCCATAAATGAAAATGTCTACCCCCTCAACCTTTCCACAAAGTGCCCAATGCACCACCTCACTCCACTGAGACCTGGCTCCCCTCTCCCTAGCAAACATGCCATCCTGCACCTATGTGCTTTCCAGGTTGACACACATAGAACTGTTTCTTTCTTGCTTGAGTCTCCCTGGAAAGCCTTCTCCCCAACCCCATCCTTTTTCATCTGGCTATAGCCATTCTCCCANCCTCACTCCACTGAGACCTGGCTCCCCTCTCCCTAGCAAACATGCCATCCTGCACCTATGTGCTTTCCAGGTTGACACACATAGAACTGTTTCTTTCTTGCTTGAGTCTCCCTGGAAAGCCTTCTCCCCAACCCCATCCTTTTTCATCTGGCTATAGCCATTCTCCCAGAAGGATCCCTGCTTTCTTCAGGAAGCCTCACCTGATCTCATGGTCCTCACTTTCCATGGTACATTTGATGTCACTCCTTCATTATCATCAGAACTCTCTCCGGCCCACTTTCTCTCTTTCTCTCGCGCGCTCAGCACATCATTTTATAAATAGCGTGTATGTATTTGTCTCCCCCACAGAACTGTGAGCTCCTTGAGGGAGCAGGCTGTGTCCTAGTCACTGATTGCTGGCACATAACATCTGTTTGTTGAATAAATGAAAGCAGATCTACATCATTGACTTGAATAAATGAATGAATAAATGAAATGAACAATTTTTATTTATTTGACTTTCCTCTCAGTTCTGGGAAAGACTGAGGGCAAGAGGAGAAGGGGGCGACAGAGGATGAGATGATC
>SJYX01023229.1:6894-28747 GCA_006410675.1 Oreotragus oreotragus
GAACCTATACAGGCAGGCTAGATAACCTTCAGAGTTTGTAAGCTGAAACAATCTTGTCACGCCCAGGAATTTTTATTAACTTGGAGCTGCACGTTTACTCCTTCTCCGAGAGAGACGGTTATGGGGGAGAGCCCCCCGGAAAGTCAAAGGTGTAGGTGAGAGCAAAAAACAGACTCTGGTTTTGGAGTAGATGCTCGGGAACAAGGGGGTTTCCTGAGGCTTGATCATCCCTTTGTGTATGCTGAAGCCTCCTTCCTCATGACCTTTGCCATGGGCGGAGTTCCTCGCGCTGGCCCCCCGGCACCTTTCCCAATTTGGAACCAGTCCACTGTTCCATGTCTGCTTCTAACTGTTGCTTCTTGACCTGCATACAGATTTCTCTGGAGGCAGGTCAGGTGGTCTGGTATTCCCATCTCTTTAAGAATTTCCCACAGTTTGTTGTGATCCACACAGCCAAAAGCTTTAGCATAGTCAATAAGCAGAAGTAGATGTTTTTCCAGAATTCTCTTGCTTTTTCTATGGTCCAACAGATGTTGGCAATTTGATCTGTGGTTTNCTGCATACAGATTTCTCTGGAGGCAGGTCAGGTGGTCTGGTATTCCCATCTCTTTAAGAATTTCCCACAGTTTGTTGTGATCCACACAGCCAAAAGCTTTAGCATAGTCAATAAGCAGAAGTAGATGTTTTTCCAGAATTCTCTTGCTTTTTCTATGGTCCAACAGATGTTGGCAATTTGATCTGTGGTTTCCTCTGCCTTTTCTAAATCCAGCTTGAACATCTGGAAGTTCTCAGTTCATGTACTATTGAAGCCTAGCTTGGGTAATTTTGAGCATTATTTCACTAGCACATGAGATGAGGGCAATTGTGCGGTAGTTTGAACATTCTTTGGCATTGCCCTTCTCTGGGATTAGAATGAAAATTGACATTTTTCAGTCCTGTAGCCTCTGTTGAGTTTTCCAAATTTGCTGGCATGTTGAGTGCAGCACTTTCACAGCATCACCTTTTAGAATTTGAAAGAGCTCAGCTGGAATTCCATTACCTCCACTGGCTATGTTCGTAGTGATGTTTTCTAAGGCCCACTTGACTTCACACTCCAGGATGCCTGGCTCTAGGTGACTGATCACACCATCGTGGTTATCTGGGTCATTAAGATCTTTTTTTATATGTGTGTGTGTGTGCGCTCAGTCATTTCAGTTATGTCTAACTCTTTGCAACCCTGTGGACTATAGCTTGCCAGGATCCTCTGTCCATGGGATTCTCTAGATAAGAATACTGGAATGAGTTGTCATGCTCTCCTCCAAGGGATAATGATGTGCATCAACTATAATTCAATTTAAAAATTAATTATTATCCATAGCCCCAGATAGTCGATCCCTTACCCAGTTTGCCCTTCTCCCTATTTCCCCTTTGGTAACGTCTACTTTTTTCCATATGTACATTTTTTTTGTTGTTGTTGTTAGGTTTGGTTTGTCCACTTATTTGGGTTTTTTTGTTTGTTTGTTTTTTGGTTATTTATTTATTAGTGTTTTATATTCCATGTATGAATGAATTGTATGCTATTTGTTTTTCTCCAGCTGACTTATTTCACTTAGCATAGTACCCTCAACATCCATCCATGATGTCAAAATTGGCAAGATTTCATCTTTTATCAGCTTCCCCAGTGGCTCAGTGGTAAAGAATCTGCCTGCCAATGTAGGCAATACGGGGGATAAGAGTTCAATCCCTGGGTCTGGAAGATCCTCTGGAGAAGGAAATGGCAACCACTCCAATATTCTTGCCTGATTATCTTGCATAATACCCTCAACACCCATCCATGATGTCATAAATGGCAGGATTTCACCTTTTAAGGATTATATATATATATATATATACACACATATACATATATACACATGTTGAAGGTAGTATGCTAAGTGAAATAAGTCAGCAGGAGAAAAACAAATACTACACAATTTCACTCATACAGGAAATATAAAAAAAAATAAACAAAAATGCCAGATAAATGGACAAACCAAATCAAACAAAAACACATAGATATGGAAAACAGAGTAGGTGTTGTCAGAGGGGAAATAGTGAGGGAAAGGAAAACTGGGTAAAGTGGTCAACTGTCTGTCGACGGATAACAGCTACTTTTAAAACTGAATTATAGTTGATGTGAAACATTATATTAATGTAAGTTACAGGCGTACAATATAGTAATTTACCATTTTTAAATGTTATACCTATTTATTCTCATTATAAAATGTTGACTATATTCCTTATGCTGTACAGCATACCCTTATGTTTATTTTATATGTAACAGTTTGTACCTCTTCCTTCCCTGCTCCTGAATTGTTCCTCCCCAAGGAGGCACATGAGTTAAATATTCACGTAACCAGTAGTTTGTTCTCTACATCTAAGTTGGAGAAACTAAATTTTTGGTGATGAGCACACTGTCAAGGGTCTATTTGACAGGACAGACACACAATTTTGTACAAATGAAACTTATATAATGTTATAAATCAATGTGACCTCAATAAAAATGATTTTCTTTTAAAAAGGTGACATAAACAAAACAAAACAAAACACACACACAAATCAAGCAACCAATTCTTCATGGCTGAATAGCTTGGCCAAGTTATTTAACGTTTCCATGCCTTTGTTTCTTAAACTTGGAAAACTGGGAGGCCATGAATACCTAATTCATGCAATTATTGTGAAAATTAGTGATTCGTATATACACTTGTTTATATATTAATAATTATAATTTAAGAAGGTTATTAGGATCAGAGTGAGTAGTTTCTAAATCAGACAGTATGAACTACTATGCTACCATACTATTATAGTACACAAAGGACATACTATAAACATTTTACTACCACTAAAGTTAAGATAGGGAGGCCTGGAGTGCTGTGATTCATGGGGTTGCAAAGAGTGGGACACGACCGAGTGACTGAACTGAACTGAACTGAAAGTTAAGTTAGAAAACTAAAATAATTTTTAAAAATAACATTTATCTTGTACAGAAATAGACATATAAAACAGTAGAACAGTGTAAGTGTCATGGAGCAGCCCCATGTGTAAATAAATTTGCTATCTTAAAAACGGTGGCATTGCAAATCAATAGGTTATTTATTAAACTGTGCTGAGATAATCTTAGCCATTAAAAATAAGCTTTATCACAATGGCTAAAATCTGGAATCCTGATAACACTAAATGCTAGCAAAGATGTGGAACAATAGGATCTCTCATTCACTGCTGGGAATGTGAAAAGGTACAGTCATTTAGAAGGACAGTTTGACTGTGTCTTACAAAACTAAACATACTCTTGCTATGCAATCCAGTAATCACACTCCTTAGTAATTACCCAAATACTCCTTTAGGTTCACACTAAAACCTATGCGTGGATGTTTATGCAGGTTTCTTCATAACTGTCAAAACTTGAAGGAACCAAGATATCCTTGAGTGGGTGAATAGATAAATACTGTGAAACATCCAGACAAGAGACTATTATTAAGTGCAAGAAACCCAAGCAAACAAACAAAAGTGGTCTATCAAGCCATAAAGCAATTGAAGAGCCTTTAGTGCACACAACAAAATGAAAGAAGCCCGTCTCAAAGGGCTACCTACTGTATAATTCCAACTGAATGACATGGTAGGAAAAGCAAACCCATGGAGAGAGTAAAAAGGTCGGTGGTTGCCAGAGGTTAGCAGTGACAGATGGATAAATAGGCAGAACACAGAGGGTCCTTAGGGCAGTGAAAACACTCCACATGTATAATATGGATGAATACACCTCATTAAACATTTGTTGAAATCCAGAGAATGTATGAGGATGAAGGACAATGTAAACTATGAACTTTGGTCATGATGCTGTACCAATGTATGTTCAACGATTGTAATAAATGTACCACTCAGGTTGAGGATGTTGATAATGGGAGCCCCTGTACATGTTGGGGGTGGGGGGACAGATAGTATATGAGAAATCTCTGTGCTTTCCTCTCAATTTTGCTGTGAACCTACAACCATTCTAAAAAAAAAAATAAAGTCTTAAAAATAAGTTGAAACCAAATCTGAAATGTTTGCAACATATTTTTTGTAGATTAAAGTTTGAGAGCTTGGCAGACTTCTGTGTAAAGATCAGAAGGTAAATATTTTCAACTTTGCAGGTCACATATCTGTCACGACTACTTAACTCTGCTATTGTAGCACACACCAGTCACAGTCAATATGTCAACAAATTGTCATGACCACGTTCCAATAAAACTATATTCATAAAAACAGGCAGTGGACCCACATACTGTAGTTTTTAACCCTTGAACCTTCTGGGGATGATCTGGAGGGAAGATGTGGGGTGGGAGGTGGGAGGGGGGTTCATGTTTAGGAGTGCATGTAAAAAAATAAATAAATACAAAAAAAGAAAAAAAAAAAAAAAAAAAAAAANACGACTACTTAACTCTGCTATTGTAGCACACACCAGTCACAGTCAATATGTCAACAAATTGTCATGACCACGTTCCAATAAAACTATATTCATAAAAACAGGCAGTGGACCCACATACTGTAGTTTTTAACCCTTGAACCTTATGGGGATGATCTGGAGGGAAGATGTGGGGTGGGAGGTGGGAGGGGGGTTCATGTTTAGGAGTGCATGTAAAAAAATAAATAAATACAAAAAAAGAAAAAAAAAAAAAAAGAAAAAAAAAAAAACTATTAGAAGAGACCAAGTAGAATGTTCTGACAGGAACCATATTAAGGCAGAAAAAATTGAAGGTAAAGGAAAAAGTTTAGTAGGCAAAATGAGTATTTAGACTCTCTAAGGTGGGAGGGGGGGGTTCAGGATGGGGCATGTACACCCATGGCTGAATCATGGCAATGTATGGCAAAACCACTACAATACTGTAAAGTAATTAGCCTTCAATTAAAATGAATACATTTATTTTAAAAAGTCTCTAATAATATGCCTGCAAACCAGTAAGAACAAAACAATCTTTAAAAAAATAAACACTTTTAAATAGGCAATCAAAAAAGGAAACCCATATGGTTAATAAACAATGGAGATTTTTCAAAAGAATGAAATTAGAACATTCTCTAACACCACAACAAAAATAAACTGAAAATAGATTAAAGACCTTAGGTAAGACCAGGTACTATAAAACTCTTATAGGAAAACATAGGCAGAATATTCTTTGACATAAATTGCAGCAGTTTCTTTCTGGATCCACTTTCTAGAGTAATGAAAATAAAAACAAACATAAACAAATATAACCTAATTGAACTTAAAAGCATTGCACAACAAAGGAAGCCATAAACAAGATGAAAAGACAAACCACAGGATGGGAGATAATATTTGCAAAAGATGCAGCCAACAAAGGATTAATCTCCAAAATATACAAACAGCTCATGTAGCTCAACAGCAAAAAAAAAAAAAAAAAAAAAAAAAAATCAAAAAGTGGGTAGAGGACCTAAACAGACATTTCTCCAAAGAANGAAAAAAATTTTAAAAAAAGAGGCACACAAAAAAAGATAAATCTCCAAAATATAAAAACAGCCCAAGAAGCAAAAAAAAAAAAAAAAAAAAAAAAAAAAAAATCAAAATCAAAAAGTGGGTAGAGGACCTAAACAGACATTTCTCCAAAGAAGACATAGAGAAGGCCAAAATAAATAAAACATGAAAAGATGCTCAACTCTGCTAATTATTAGAGAAATGCAAATCAAATCTACAATGAGGTATCACCTCACACTAGTCAGAATGTCCATCATTAAAGTCTACAAGCAATGAATACTATAGAGAATGTGGAGAGAAGGAAACCTTCCTACACCATTGGTGAGAATATAAATTGTGACAGTCAATACAGAGAACAGTATGTAAGTTCCTTTAAAAAAAAAAAAAAATAGAGCAACCATCTGATCCAGTAATCCCACTTCTAGGTATATATTCAGATAAAACCATAATTCAAAAAATACAGGCACCCCAATGTTCATTGCAGCATTTATAGCCAAAACATGGAAACAAGCTAAATGTACAATGACAGATGAATAAAGAAAGTGTGGTACATATACATGATGGAATTTCAGCCATAAAACTGAGTGAAATATTGCCATTTGCAGCAACATGGATGCAACTGGAAATTATCATACTAAGTGAAGTAAGTCAGACAGAGAAAGACAGATATTGTATGATATTGCTTATTTGTGGGCTCTAAAATATGATACATAGTTCCCCGGATGGCACAGTGGTAAAGAATCTGCCTGCCACTACAGGAGATGCAGAAGATGCGATGACAGAGAATGAGATGGTTGGATGGCATCACCGACTTGATGGACATAGGTCTGAGCAAGCTCTGGGAGTTGGTGATGGACAGGGAAGCCTGGCGTGCTGCAGTCCATGGGGTCACAAAGAGCCAGACACGACTGAGCTGAACTGAGCTGAAAAAGGGATGCAAATGAACTTATTTACAAAACCGAAACAGACTCATAAACTTAGAAAACCAANGAGCAAGCTCTGGGAGTTGGTGATGGACAGGGAAGCCTGGCGTGCTGCAGTCCATGGGGTCACAAAGAGCCAGACACGACTGAGCTGAACTGAGCTGAAAAAGGGATGCAAATGAACTTATTTACAAAACCGAAACAGACTCATAAACTTAGAAAACCAATTTATGGTTACCAAAGGGGAAAGGTGTGGTGGAGGAATTGATCAGGAGGTTGGGATTAACAAATATATGCCACTGTTTATCCTAGAGAAGGAAATGGCACCCCACTCCAGTATCCTCGCCTGGAGAGTCCCATGGACAGCAGAGCCAAGAGAATCCCATAGACAGAGGACATCCAAGGGTCACACAGAGTAGGACACGACTGAAGTGACTTAGCTCATCACACCACTATTTATATAATAATTAATAAAGATCTGTATAGCACAGGGGACTCTATTCAATACTCTGCAATAACCTTATGGGAAAAGAATCTAAAAAGAATAGATATATGTATTGATATATGTACTGAGTTAGTATTGATATATGTACTGAGTTAGTATTGATATATGTACTGAGTTAGTCACTCGGTTGTGTCTGACTCGACGACACCATGGGCTGTAGCTGGAGTGGACTGCCATTCCCTTCTCCATGGGATCTTCCCAACCCAGGGTCTCCTGCATTGCAGGCAGATTCTTTACTGTCTGAGCCACCAGAGAAACCTTGATATGTGTATAACTAAATCACTTTGCTGTACACCTGAAAATAATACAACATTTAAATCAGTATACTCCAACATGAAAAAAGTGGAGATTTTTCAACCCCAATAGCAATTAGGGACAAGCAGTTTTAAGTGACAGTTGGAGGTCACTTGACTGCTTGACAACCATATTAGCAAAATTAAGCTTCACACCATCAAGCACTGGTGAGGGTGGGGGAAATAGATCTTCTGACACATACATGAGAGTGTAAATTAGCACAGTCACTTGGAAGTTTAGCTTGACTATTCTTCTTAAATTTAAGATTCATGTTTCTTGTGACATGATCATCTGACTACTTGGTCTGTATTTGAATTAGATAGTGCCTCATTGTAGTAGAAGATATACAAAGATATGTTCTGTATTATTCCTAGTAATGGAGAAAAATTAGAAGCAAGCTGAGATCTCTAACAGTTGAATGTATACTGCCTATATTTGTGAAACCATTTTATTAAATTGATTTTATAAAAACGAGGTGTTTCTATAGCAGTGATTCGCACCTACAGGTGATTTTGTTCCCAAGGTGACATTTGGCAATATCTGGAGGCAATTTTGTCAAGACTGGAGTGGCATCTAGAAATCAAGGATGCTAATCTTCCCAGGTGGCACTAGTGGTAAAGAACTCAGCTGCCAAAGCAGGAGATGCAAGAGATGTGGGCTTGATCCCTGGGTCAGGAAGATCCCCTGGAGGAGGAAATGGCATCACACTCCAGTATTCTTGTCTGGAAAGTTCCATGGATGGAGGAACCTGGCAGACTATATGGTCCGTGGGGGTACAGAGAGTCGGATATGGCTGAGCACACAGAATACAGTATAGCCACATCACAAAAGATGATCCATCAGCTCCCAATCTCAACACGGCCAAGGTCAAGAAACCTTGAGCTACATAAACTTACATGAATATCACTCCAAAATACTGAGTATGGAAGCCAGGTTACAGAAAGGTACCTACAGGACAATCAGCACTGTGTTAAACGCACAGTATGAAAAACAGTCTGGTAGTTCATCAAAAAATTAAATCCAGAATCACTATGTGACCCAGCAATTTCACTACAAGGAATATACCCCAAAGAAATAAAAATAATTTAATCAAATATTTGTACACAAGTATCCATAGAAACACTATTCACACAGCCAAAAGGCAGAAACAACCTAAATATCATCAGTGTGCGAATGAATACGCAAAATGTGGTCAAACCACGCAACGGGATATTACTCAGCTATGAAAAGGAGCGAGGCACTGATGCTTGCCACACGATGGGTGGATCTCAAAAATATGCTGAGTGAAAAAGCCAGACCCTGTAGGCTACGTATTGTATGATTCCATTTATTTGAGATGTCTGGCAGGGACAAATTCATAAGGTAAAAAAGCAGATTTGTGTCTTCCACTAATCTGGGGCTAATGAGCTGGGGGAGGAGGACTGTTAATGGGATGGGATCTCCCACTTTGGGAACTGATAAAAATGTTCTAGAACTAGATAAAGATGATGGTGACGCAGCATTGTTAATGTGCTAAGTGCTACTGAATCGTCCATTTTAAAATGGTTGACTTTATGTTGTGTGAATTTCACTACGAGAATAAAACAAAATCAAAAAGCACCACCAAACGCCATGACACTACTATTTTATGGGCTTGTGTTTGTTCAAATGCCCCATGCCTACTGAGGTCTGTAAGTATGTCCATCACATTCATCACAGTCACCTCATGACTGGCCATTGCATGACTTTGAGCCTGATTTATAGCATTTCAATTATTTGATAAGAAGAAACAAATATTTGCTTGATAATTAAAAATTTTTTAAAAACAGGTGTTTAATTGGGAAAATAACCTGGAAGGGAAAGAATGAAGCTGGAAAGGTACATTGGGTAGTTTTTTCAGCCCCAGAGGGCAGTGAAAAGGCTGCTTTTCTCCCAAAGTCAGAAGCCAGGACCCCCAAGTCCCCCAACTGCAGAGCATTAGACTCTGCTGGAGTCTCTGAGAAGCACAGGTAATCAACTTACCTCTGGAATACAGAGAGGGAGGGGAAGTGAGGACAGAGTCTCCCTGGGGTTGTCCTGTGCCTCACAGGGTTCCCCAGAGTCCTGGCATATCTGTGGCAGAGGCGGAGTTAGGGGCAGGGTACCACAGTGAGAGGAGGCAACAGGCAGAGAGGAAAGGCAGCATAAATGATGGAAGACAGGCTCAGGCAACCCCCCCTGAGCAGCTGGCATGCTCAGGCCGGCAGGCTCCTTGCCTCGCAGCCCTCCCTGGCAGGGAAACACCACGCCAGGGCCTCTTGCTGGAGTGAGGCAGGTGTTGGAGTGAGGCAGAGGAAAATGCAGAGCTCCAGGTGGGTCACTATCACTCGCTCTCGCTTGAGCAGGACAGACCTAAGGAGCCAACACCTGCCACAGACTCAGAGAAGCCACCCTGTTAGACAACTTCCTGTGCAATCTGAGTCAATGGGGAGGGGACAGCAGTCAAGGCTCCACTTCCTAGTTTCAAGATAATGTGATGATTGGTTTGCAGGACATGAGAACACACATGCAGAGAGAAAAGAGCTACCACCCCAAGTTGGCTTCCCTGGTGGTTCAGACGGTAAAGAATCTTCCAGCAAAGCAGGAGACCAGAGTTTGATCCCTGGGTCAAGAAGATCTGCTGGAGAAGGGAATGGCTACCCACTCCAGTATTCTTGCCCAGAGAATCCTGTGGACAGAGGAGCCTGGCAGGCTACAGTCCATGGGATCTCAAAGAGTCAGACATGACTGAGTGACTAACACACACAGCCCGTTACCCAGAACACCTGCCTGAATTTTAACCTCTCTCCTCTTTCTGTCCTGGCCAAAACCCAGAGGTAAAAGGATTGTGGGGAAGTAGAGAAAAGAAATAGATAAGAGAATTTAGGAGTGAGGGGCTCCAGTCACCTCCCGGGGGTGTAAAGTATTAGGGAGCCACCAGGGTAGACAGGTTCTCTGATGGTAAGGAGTCAAGGATGAAAACAGGGAGAGAAATGGGAAGCAGGAGGTGGCTGAGATGGGAGGGAGGCTGCAGAGAGGAGAACCTAAACAGCTTCATGAGAAGAGAGAGCCAGGATGGGGGCAGACAGGTAAGACAAGATGAGACAATACACCTAACCTGTGTTTCGCAAACAGGGGCAGTTCTTCTCCCCAGGGGACACTTGACAATGTGTGAGGATACTTCTGATCATCACAACTGGGAGATGCTACTGCATCTAGAGGGTGACAGGGATGCTGCTCAACATCCTCTAATGCCTCTAATGCCCAGGAAGTCCCACAGCCCCACAGCCCCAGCCACAAAAAAGTATCAGCCCCTAAAATCCCTACTGCTGAAGTTGGGAAACCTGCAGTGGCACATGAGCACAGGATTTGTCCACGTGTGGATTTTGTTCCTTGAGTTTCTGGGTGGAACCTCACTATGAGTTCCCCTAAGTGTCATATAGCTGGATTGCACACACTGTCTCTCTCTTTCTCCAGGTTGCTCAGCTTACTTATAGGAAACCCACTAGGTGTCCTCCTGGTGGATCAATGCCAGGAGACTCCAGTCTACCTCCCTGCTCTCCTGGTCCCATGCCATGGTTCTGTGGTTCTGTGTCTATCTATTTTAATTTTTTTAAAAATCAATAGACTTTAGTTTTTAGAGTAATTTTAGGTTTACAGAGTATTTAGCAAATAGTGCAAAAGTTTACCATGTACCCTCTATCTCCCTGCACAGAGATTTCCTTATTATTAACATCCTGTATTGATAAGGTAACTGTATTACAGTTGCTAACCCAATACTGACACATTAACTAAAGCCCACAGTTTACATTAGGGTTCACTCTTGGTGCTGTATATCCTATGAGTTTTAACAAATGCACAGTGTCATGTACCCACCATTACAGTATCATGCAAAAGAGTTTAACCACCTTAAAAATCCCAAGTTTTACCTATTCATCCCTTCTACTCGCTCCTTGAGCCCCTGACAACCACCAATCTTTTTATTGTCTCCACAGTTTTCCAGAATGAACAGATACCAGTCTTAGCAGGGTTCTACATCCCCATCATCCCAGAAGGTAAATATGCAGACCTGGGATGCCTCCCCAGGACATGGTGAACTCTTATCTTCTTACAATTTCTCTCTTTCTTTCTTCGTGGCTGTGGCTTTTGTAATCTTTATTAATATAGAGAGGGAGTGTGTGAATAGTCTGATATGGTGAAGCTAGCCCTGGTCCTGGAAGTAGCCTGGACATTCACTAACAGCCACCAGTAAGTGGTGAGTATAACAGAGAGGTTAGAAAAGATAGGCATTGGGGTCATTCAGATGCAGATCAGATCCTGGCTCCGCCACTCAGGAGCCATGGTCCCTTGGACAAATGATGTGTCCTCCATGGGACACAGCTGCCACTTCTGTAAAACAGAGATCTTAACAGGTGCCTCACAATATTGGATTAAAGATTTCATGAGAAACATGTAAGCACAAGTGCCACCATCCAACAATGTGTAGCTACTCTCATCAAGAACTGAAAATCCAGTGCCATAGACAGTTGTATCTCCAACACAACACACTGTAAGGAAGGGCATGACAGAGCTAAACTCATGGAGGTTGAAACTTACAGAGGAGTTGTTTTGGAAGCAGACAGGGAACAAGTGACTAAATCTGTGTTGGGATGAGATGTTCAGGAAAGCTTTGCAGAGGAGGTGACGTTTAAGCTGAGTCTTAAAGATGAACAGGTTGGAGAAGGAGAAGAACCAAGATCTGGGCAGAAAGACCAGCTAGTTCAGTTCAGTTCAGTTGCTCAGTCGTGTCCGACTCTGCGAGCCCATGAATCACAGCACGCCAGGCCTTCCTGTCCATCACCAACTCCCGGAGTTCACTCAGACTCATGTCCATAGAGTCTGTGATGCCATCCAGCCATCTCATCCTCGGTCATCCCCTTCTCCTCCTGCCCCCAATCCCTCCCAGCCTCAGGGTCTTTTCCAATGAGTCAACTCTTTGCATAAGGTGGCCAAAGTATTGGAGTTTCAGCTTCAGCATCAGTCCTTCCAATAAACACCCAGGACTGATCTCCTTTAGGATGGGAAAGGTATAAACTTTGAAGGCAGCCAGCCATGGGTCATGACTTAACTCTACCATGTTTGACAGCTCACCTCGAACAAGTTGCTTAGCATTTATGCACCCCAACATTCTCAATGAATATTTTCAAGATATTCAAAATGGGGTAATCAAATCAACAGCTCCCCTCACCACACTGGTAAGAGGATTAAATCGTAGGTGGCACAGAGTAGGAGGGCCTCCCTGGGGCTCAGTTGGTAAAGAATCTGTCTGCAATGCAGATTTGATCTCCTGCAATGAGTTTGATTCTTGTGTTGGAAAGGTCCTTTGGCAAAGGGAATGGCTACACACTCCAGTATTCTGGCCTGGAGAATTCAATGGATAGAGGATAGAGGAACTTAGCAAGCTACAGTCCATGGGGTCGCAGAGTCAGACATTATTGAGCAACTTTCACTTCACAGAGTAGGAACTCAGCCAATGTCACCTGTCATTTATCAGGAGCAGCCCCTGGGGTAGAGCCAGGAGTGATGGAAGCTGACAGCCTTCCTCCATCCAGTAGCTGACCTCTCCATGTCATACCTCACTTCAGGAACAGCCTTCATGCAGGGAGCCAACATCTCAGCAGTGTCTGAATTCATCCTCATCGGCTTCTCCACCTTCCCTCAGCATCTCCTGCCTGTCTTCTTCCTGCTCTTCCTGCTGATGTACCTGTTCACGCTGCTGGGGAACCTGCTCATCATGGCCACCGTCTGGAGCGAGCGCAGCCTCCACACCCCCATGTACCTCTTCCTGTGCGCCNTTCTTCCTGCTCTTCCTGCTGATGTACCTGTTCACGCTGCTGGGGAACCTGCTCATCATGGCCACCGTCTGGAGCGAGCGCAGCCTCCACACCCCCATGTACCTCTTCCTGTGCGCCCTCTCCATCTCCGAGGTCCTCTACACCTTCGCCATCATCCCGCGCATGCTGGCCGACCTGCTCTCCACCGGCCGCTCCATCTCCTTCAGGGCCTGTGCCAGCCAGATGTTCTTCTCCTTCACGTTTGGCTTCACCCACTCCTTCCTGCTCACCGTCATGGGCTACGACCGCTACGTGGCCATCTGCCACCCGCTGCGCTACAACCTGCTCATGAGCGCCCGAGGCTGCGCCTGCCTGGTGGCCTGGTCCTGGGCTGGAGGCTCGGTCATGGGGTTGCTGGTGACATCTGCCGTTTTCCACCTCCCCTTCTGTGGCTCTAATGTGATCCACCATTTCTTCTGCCATGTGCCTCCGCTAGTGAAGCTGGCCTGTGGGGACAACGTCTCTACCGTGGCCATGGGCGTGGGCCTGGTGTGCATCGCCGCCCTGCTGGGAAGCTGTCTCCTCATCCTGCTCTCTTACGCCTTCATCGTGGCCTCCATCTTGAGGATCCCTTCAGCCGAGGGCCGGCACAAAGCCTTCTCCACGTGTGCGTCCCACCTCACCGTGGTGGTCGTGCACTACGGCTTTGCCTCTGTCATCTACCTCAAGCCCAAGGGTCCCCAGTCCCTGGAAGGAGACATGCTGATGGGCATCACCTACACAGTCCTCACTCCCTTCCTGAGCCCCATCATCTTCAGTCTCAGGAACAAGGAGCTGAAGGAAGCTGTGAAGAAGACCTTCCTCAGCAAGCTCTTTCTCCATAGATTCTGAAATCGCAGGTTTTGTAACAGGAGTTGTGGCAGGGAGAGGCACTTCAGTCCATTGTCTTGTCTGAAAAGTGGAAATAAAACCTGCTGCATTCGTGATGAGACTTCTGAGTCAATTTCCTCCTGTTGACTGTGCCTGAGAGCAGAGTGCAGGAGGGGGATGCCCATGGGCTGTGTTGGGGAACCTGTGTACCTAGTGTATCTTCAGTGTGTGAGGGAGGGATGATTGCTCTGCCCCAAACAATGACAGAAACAGCAACAGCAATTTCTTGCCTGCTCTGAATCAAGTGGTCTTCCCTGGTGGTTCAGATGGTAAAGAATCTGCCTGCAACGCATGGCGTTCTATGCTTTCAAGACCTCACCTCTTTCATTTATCGTATTTAAGGAAAGAAAAGCGTTGTTGATGGGGAAATAGTTTTTCATTTCAAATCTTCACATTTTTGGAGGTATGGTGTCTTCTATGTGTTGCTTTTGAGCAAATGATATGTCTAAGGATACAAATTTTAGAAAAAAGAGAGAGAGGGCCTGAATCTCTCCTTCTAAGATAAGAAATATGAAAGAGATGGGGGGGGGGGATGTGGGAGAGGGAAGATGAAATGGTGGCTGGTTTGAGAAATATGGGAAGAACAGGTAGAAAAACCAGATTGCTGGCAGTTGATGGGGACCTAAAGGGCTTCCCAGTGGTGCAGTGGTAGAGGATCCACCTGCCAAAGCAGGAGGAGCAAGAAACTCAGGTTCAATCCGTGAGCTGGGAAAATATCCTAGAGTAGGAAATGGAAAACCTCTCCAGTATTCTTGCCTGGGAAATATCATGAACAGAGGAGCCTGGTGGGCTACTGTCCATGGTTCCACAAAGAGTCAGATACAACTGAGTGACTGAGTGTGCAAGGGGGATGATGGATCCAGTGACTGGTGAAAAGATTTGGGGAAAGAGCAGGTACACAAATGGACATTTTATTAGGTTAATAAGGTTGTCATAAAGTACCTAATACAAATCCCTTTTCCAGACTCTCTTGAAATCCCCAATGAAAGTCCATTTCACTTTCACAGATTGTGAAGTCGGATAGATTGGAGGGATGCATCCACAGGCTGGGTCTGCTTCAGGGGAGGAACTCAGGCAGAATCAGGTAACTCCTTTGGGTTCAGTTAAGTTCAGTCATTCAGTTGTTTCCTACTCTTTGTGACCCTATGGACTGCAGCAGACCAGGCCTCCCTTCCATCACCAACTCCCGGAGTTTACTCAAACTCATCTCCATTGAATCGGTGATGCCATCCAACCATCTCATCCTCTGCCGTCTCCTTCTCCTCTTGCCCTCAATCTTTCCCAGTGTCAGGGTCTTTTCCAATGAGTCAGCTCTTCGCATGAGGTGGCCAAAGTATTGGAGTTTCAGCTTTAGCATCAGTCCTTCCAATGAACACTCAGGACTGATTTCCTTTAGGAAGGACTGATTGGATCTCCTTGAAGTCCAAGGGACTCTCAAGAGTCTTCAACACCACAGTTCAAAAGCACCAATTCTTCTGCACTCAGCTTTCTTTATAGTCCAACTCTCACATCCATACATGACTACTGGAAAAACCATAGCTTTGACTAGATGGACCTTTGTTGACAAAGAAATGCCTCTGCTTTTTAATATGCTGTCATAGCTTTTCTTCCAAGGAGCAGGCATCTTTCAATTTCATGGCTGCAGTCACCATTTGCAATGATTTTTGAGCCCAAGAAAATAAAGTCAACCACTGTTTCCACTGTTTCCCTTTGGGTTACACTCCATTTTTAAATCAGACAGTGGACACAGTGAGGTTTGGCAGTTGCCTAAAATCAAGAAGCCCGGGAGGTTCAGGATGCAGAATGAGATGATTGGCTGAGTGAGTCTTCTGAGGCAATGGGTCTCCAACTTGAGGGCACATCAGAGTCAAGCTGCTGGGTCCCACTCCAGGGTGTTTAATTCAGCAGGTCTGGGTTAAGAGGGGTGGCGGGGGAGACTCTAGAATCTTCATTTCAAACAAGCTCCTAGGTGATGTTGAAGTTTGTCTGAGGATGACACTTTGGAAACTATTGCTTTAAAGTTTTCTTAGCTCAAAGAAGCAGCCATATTTTAAAAAATATATTTATTTTTGCCTCTGCTGAGTCTTTGTTGCTGCCCGTGTGCTTTCTCTAGTTGCGGCGAGAAGGGGCTACTCTCTAGGTGCAGTCTGCAGGCTTCTCTGGCTGCAGAGCATGGGCTCTAGGGCTCACAGGCTTCATTAGTTGTGGCATGGGCTCGGTATCTGGGCACGCGAGTCTAGTCACCCCATGGCATGAGGACTCTTCCTGGACCAGGGATAGAACGCACGTTTCCTGCACTGGCAGGCAGATTCTTAACCACCGGACTACCAGGGAAGTCCAGAGCCACATATTTGATTTAGAGATAGAAGTAAACTTTCTCTCTCTGTGTCTCTCTCTCTCTCCTCCCCTCTCTTCCTTCCTCCATCCAGGGTGTTTAATTCAGCAGGTCTGGGTTAAGAGGGGTGGCGGGGGAGACTCTAGAATCTTCATTTCGAACAAGCTCCTAGGTGATGCTGAAGTTGGTCTGAGGATGACACTTTGGAAACCATTGCTTTAAAGTTTTCTTAGCTCAAAGAAGCAGCCACATTAAAAAAATATATTTATTTTTGTCTCTGCTGAGTCTTTGTTGCTGCCCGTGTGCTTTCTCTAGTTGCGGCGAGAAGGGGCTACTCTCTAGGTGCAGTCTGCAGGCTTCTCTGGCTGCAGAGCATGGGCTCTAGGGCTCACAGGCTTCATTAGTTGTGGCATGGGCTCGGTATCTGGGCACGCGAGTCTAGTCACCCCATGGCATGAGGACTCTTCCTGGACCAGGGATAGAACCCACGTTTCCTGCAGTGGCAGGCAGATTCTTAACCACCGGACTACCAGGGAAGTCCAGAGCCACATATTTGATTTAGAGATAGAAGTAAACTTTCTCTCTCTGTGTCTCTCTCTCTCTCCTCCCCTCTCTTCCTTCCTCCAGGGGGGGGGGATGTGGGAGAGGGAAGATGAAATGGTGGCTGGTTTGAGAAATATGGGAAGAACAGGTAGAAAAACCAGATTGCTGGCAGTTGATGGGGACCTAAAGGGCTTCCCAGTGGTGCAGTGGTAGAGGATCCACCTGCCAAAGCAGGAGGAGCAAGAAACTCAGGTTCAATCCGTGAGCTGGGAAAATATCCTAGAGTAGGAAATGGAAAACCTCTCCAGTATTCTTGCCTGGGAAATATCATGAACAGAGGAGCCTGGTGGGCTACTGTCCATGGTTCCACAAAGAGTCAGATACAACTGAGTGACTGAGTGTGCAAGGGGGATGATGGATCCAGTGACTGGTGAAAAGATTTGGGGAAAGAGCAGGTACACAAATGGACATTTTATTAGGTTAATAAGGTTGTCATAAAGTACCTAATACAAATCCCTTTTCCAGACTCTCTTGAAATCCCCAATGAAAGTCCATTTCACTTTCACAGATTGTGAAGTCGGATAGATTGGAGGGATGCATCCACAGGCTGGGTCTGCTTCAGGGGAGGAACTCAGGCAGAATCAGGTAACTCCTTTGGGTTCAGTTAAGTTCAGTCATTCAGTTGTTTCCTACTCTTTGTGACCCTATGGACTGCAGCAGACCAGGCCTCCCTTCCATCACCAACTCCCGGAGTTTACTCAAACTCATCTCCATTGAATCGGTGATGCCATCCAACCATCTCATCCTCTGCCGTCTCCTTCTCCTCTTGCCCTCAATCTTTCCCAGTGTCAGGGTCTTTTCCAATGAGTCAGCTCTTCGCATGAGGTGGCCAAAGTATTGGAGTTTCAGCTTTAGCATCAGTCCTTCCAATGAACACTCAGGACTGATTTCCTTTAGGAAGGACTGATTGGATCTCCTTGAAGTCCAAGGGACTCTCAAGAGTCTTCAACACCACAGTTCAAAAGCACCAATTCTTCTGCACTCAGCTTTCTTTATAGTCCAACTCTCACATCCATACATGACTACTGGAAAAACCATAGCTTTGACTAGATGGACCTTTGTTGACAAAGAAATGCCTCTGCTTTTTAATATGCTGTCATAGCTTTTCTTCCAAGGAGCAGGCATCTTTCAATTTCATGGCTGCAGTCACCATTTGCAATGATTTTTGAGCCCAAGAAAATAAAGTCAACCACTGTTTCCACTGTTTCCCTTTGGGTTACACTCCATTTTTAAATCAAACAGTGGACACAGTGAGGTTTGGCAGTTGCCTAAAATCAAGAAGCCCGGGAGGTTCAGGATGCAGAGTGAGATTGGCTGAGTGAGTCTTCTGAGGTTCTGAGGCAATGGGTCTCCAACTTGAGGGCACATCAGAGTCAAGCTGCTGGGTCCCACTCCAGGGTGTTTAATTCAGCAGGTCTGGGTTAAGAGGGGTGGCGGGGGAGACTCTAGAATCTTCATTTCAAACAAGCTCCTAGGTGATGCTGAAGTTTGTCTGAGGATGACACTTTGGAAACCATTGCTTTAAAGTTTTCTTAGCTCAAAGAAGCAGCCACATTAAAAAAATATATTTATTTTTGTCTCTGCTGAGTCTTTGTTGCTGCCCGTGTGCTTTCTCTAGTTGCGGCGAGAAGGGGCTACTCTCTAGGTGCAGTCTGCAGGCTTCTCTGGCTGCAGAGCATGGGCTCTAGGGCTCACAGGCTTCATTAGTTGTGGCATGGGCTCGGTATCTGGGCACGCGAGTCTAGTCACCCCATGGCATGAGGACTCTTCCTGGACCAGGGATAGAACCCACGTTTCCTGCAGTGGCAGGCAGATTCTTAACCACCGGACTACCAGGGAAGTCCAGAGCCACATATTTGATTTAGAGATAGAAGTAAACTTTCTCTCTCTGTGTCTCTCTCTCTCTCCTCCCCTCTCTTCCTTCCTCCCTTTCTCCTTATCTTTTTAAATAGTTATGAAGATAACAGTTTCCTATTTTTTTGAGAAGATAAGACTTTTTAATTGGAGTATAATTGCTTTGAAATGTTGTGTTCGTTTCTCCTCTACAACAGTGTGAATCAGCTATACATATACATATATCCTTTCCCTTCTGAGCCTCCTTTGCACCCCACCATCCCCACCCTTCTAGGTCATCACATTTACCATCAGCTATTATGGTCTATAAAAATAGTTTTATTGAAATGTAGTTCACATATCATATAATATATCCATATGAAGATGTGTATAGTCATCACCATAGTACTTTTTAATTGGAGTATAATTGCTTTGAAATGTTGTGTTCGTTTCTGCTCTACAACAGTGTGAATCAGCTATACATATACATATATCCTTTCCCTTCTGAGCCTCCTTTCTACCCCCACCATCCCCACCCTTCTAGGTCATCACATTTACCATCAGCTATTATGGTCTATAAAAACACTTTTATTGAAATGTAGTTCACATATCATATAATATATCCATATGAAGATGTGTATAGTCATCACCATAGTGAATTTAGAACATTTTCCTCATCTTCAAAATGAACCTGTACCCTTTAGCTATCATCTCTCTTTTCTCCTCCCTTTCCAGTCCTAAGCATCCACTAATCTACTGTCTCTATAGATTTGCCTTATCTGGACATTTCAGATACATGGACTCATATGATATTTATCATTTTGTGTCTGGCTTCTTTCATGTAGCATGTTTTCAAGGTTTATCCATGTCATAGCATGTATTGCTAATTTCATTCCTTTTTTATGGCTGAATAAAGTTACATTGTTTGGATATATAACATTTTTACTCATCCATCTGTTGATACATTTCTTGGTTGTTTCCACATTTTGGTTATCATAAGTGTTTCTGCTATAAACATTCATGTACAAGTTTTTGGATGGGCCTATGCTTTCATTTTGGAGGGGTATATATGTAGGAGTGAAATTAATGGGTCACATGATACCTTTATGTTTAATCATGTGAGTAGCTGCTAGACTCTTTATGACAATGGCTGCACCGTTTTACATCCCCACTAGAAGCATATTAGTGTTCCAATTTCACTACATCCTTGCCAACACTTGTTATTATCTAACTTTTTAATTGTAGCCATTTTAATTGTGGTTTTGATAAAACCACATGGATAAAAATGGATATGGTCTTTTTATTGGAATATAATTGCTTTATAATGTTGTGTTAATTTCTACTGTACAAAGAAGTGAGTAAGCTATGTGTGATCAGTCCTTTCAGTTGTGTCCGACACATTTGTGACCCCATGGACTGTAGCCTGCCAGGCTTCTCTGTCCATGGGATTTTCCACTCAAGAATATTGGAGTGGGTTGCCATGCCCTTCTCCCCTTAGGTCTGACCTTAAATGTCACCTCCTCAGGAAAACCTTCCCTGATTTCCCCATTCTGAGTCGCCACTCCTATTGCAAGAACTCACAGCACCTTCTTTCTCTACTCAACTTTGATCACAATTTATCATATGTATGCATATTTATTAATTAGTATAATCTATAGAAATATTTGCTTAATAGCCACATCTTCCTTACTCAACATGGAAGCACGGAGATCAGGGTTACATATAATCAGCCCCACAGTGGATCCCCAGTAGCATCTAAAAACATACCTGGCACAGAGAAGATAATCAATAAATGTTTGTTAAGTGAATATAGCAGGGCTTATCATCCATAGCACAGTTGACATTTGGGACTGGCTCATTGTTTGCAGTGAGGTCTGTTCCATGCATTGAAGGGTGCTGAGCAGCATTCCTTAGCTTTACCGGCTAGTTATTACAGCACATCTTCCTCTCCTTGAGTTGTAACAATGAAAAATGTCTCCAGAACCTTCCAAGTGTCCTCTGGAGTCACTCGTGAGAGCTGCTGGAGTACAGAAATGAGGGAAGACCTAGCTGATGCTCCCAAGCAGCAGAGTCATGACCCTTTTGGTGGTTCTTAGCATCTGGTCCATATCTTGGTGAGAACCCTGACATTTCTCTGTGTCTTTTAACCATGGATCATGGAAACTCATCAAAGACAGGGGCTAGAAGACCCATCTCTGTTCTCCCAAAACTAGCACAGAATTTGACACAAAGAAAGTAATTAATTATTAAATACATTTAAATTTATTTTTTATTGAAGGATAATTGCTTTACAGAATTTTGCTGTTTTCTGTCAAACCTCAACATGAATTAGCCACAGGTATACATATATCCCCTCCTTTTAGAAACTCCCTCCCATCTCCCTCCCCATCCCACCCCTCTAGGTTGATACAGAGCCCCTGTTTGAGTTTCCTGAGCCATACAGCAGATTCCTATTGGCTGTCTATTTTACATATGATAATGTAAGTTTCCACGTTACTCTTTCCATACATCTCACCCTCTCCTTCCCTCTCCCCATGTTCATAAGTCTATTCTCTCTGTCTGTTTCTCCATTGCTTCCCTGTAAATAAGTTCTTCAGTACTATTCTTCTAGATTCTGTATATGTGTGTTAGAATATGACATTTATCTGTCTTTTTCTGACTCACTTCACTCTGTATAATAGGCTCTAGGTTCATCCATCTCATCAGACTGACTCAAATGTGTTCCCTTTTATGTCTGATTAAAGTGCTGCACTCAATATGCCAGCAAATTTGGAAAACTCAGCAGTGGCCACAGGATTGGAAAAGGTCAGTTTTCATTACAATTCCAAAGAAAGGCAATGCCAAAGAATGCTCAAACTACCACACAGTTGCACTCATCTCACACACTAGTAAAGTAATGCTCAAAATTCTCCAAGCCAGGCTTCAGCAATATGTGAACCGTGAACTCCCTGATGTTCATGCTGGTTTTAGAAAAGGCAGAGGAACCAGAGATCAAATTGCCAACATCCGCTGGATCATGGAAAAAGCAAGAGAGTTCCAGAAAAACATCTATTTCTGCTTTATTGACTATGTCAAAGACTGACTGTGTGGATCACAATAAACTGTGGAAAATTCTGAAAGAGATAGGAATACCAG
>SJYX01023232.1:7929-48691 GCA_006410675.1 Oreotragus oreotragus
AGCATTACTGGTTGGGGCATAGACTTGGATTTCTGTCATATTGAATGGTTTGCCTTGAAAATGAAGAAAAGTTATGACCAACCTAGACAGCATATTAAAAAGCAGAGACATTACTTTGCTGACAATGACTCATCTAGTCAAAGCTATGGTTTTTCCAGTAGTCATGTATGGATGTGAGAGTTCGACTATAAAGAAAGCTGGGTGCCGAAGAATTGATGCTTTTGAACTGTGGTTTTGGAGAAGACTCTTGAGAGTCCCCTGGACTGCAAGGAGATCAAACTAGTCCATTCTAAAGGAAATCAGTCCTGAATACTCATTGGAAGGACTGATGCTGAAGCTGAAACTCCAATACTTTGGCTATCTGATGTGAAGAACTGACTCATTGGAAAAGCCCCTGATGCTGGGAAAGGTTGAAGGCAGGAGGAGAAGGGGATGACAAAGGATGAGATGGTTGGATGACATCACTGACTTGATGGACATGTGTTTGAACAACTCTGGGTGTTGGTGATGGACAGGGAAGCCTGGCGTGCTGCAGTCCATGGGGTCACAAAGAGTAGGACATAACTGAATGACTGAACTGACTGATTCACCTTGTTCTCTTAGTATTTTCTTTTGGCTTGCTTTTGCCTGAAACTAAGGTTTATTTCGTCTTCACTTTTTTTTTGTTTTTGTTTGCCAAACATCTGTATATCACATTCATTCCTAAATGATAGTTTTGGGTAGAGATGAAATTCTGTCTGCTATCTATTTTCCTTCTTTGAATCTCCTTTCAGCTGTCTTCTGGCTTCTAGTTTTGCTCTTGAAAACTTGTCTGTGTTGTTTTTCCTTCATAGAAAGTCTTTTTTCTTTGAATGCTTTAAAGTCTATCTTTAATAATCTGCAGTTTCACTGTAGCTACTATGTTGTGTCTAGGTGTTTTTTTCTCTTTAGTAATTCTGTTGGAATTCCTTCGACCTTCTTAGCCTCAGAATTGGTGTCGTTATCAGTTCTCAAAAATTCTTAGCCATTATCACTTTGGCTATTGCCTTTCTCCTGTTCTCCCTGTTTCTCAGGAACTCTGAATAAACATAGAATAACCTTTTTACTTTATATTCAATATCTATTTTTCTTTCATATTTTCATTTCTTTATAACTCATAACTTTGTGCTGCATTCTGGGTAAGGAGTTAAATTCAATATTTTCCTTCATGAATTCTCTCTCCAAGTTAGCCAATGGGAGCTAATTTGTTTTTAGCCCACCTATTGAGTTTCTCATTTTGCAGATAGTAGTTTTCATTTCCAAAAGTTTTATTTTGAAATTTTTGAAACTATACTTGGTCAACTTTGAAGATCTACTGTTCTGTAGTCATATTCCTGCCATTTTTTTTCTTTAAACCTACTTGTTTTATATTCCTTGCCTGATAATATCAACATTTGCCATCCTTGGTATATTATTCTGCAGGTTAAATTTTTTTTTCCCCTACTAATTCTGCCTCTCTTTGATGGTGGTTATTTCCCTCTTTGTGGGACTTTTTGCGAGGATGAAGTTTAAAAGTCTCCCCTTCAGAGAAGATTTGTTTCTGGTTTCTGCAGGTGAATATAGACACTAATGACCAAGAATCACTTAATATGTGATTTATGGATTTTGTAGACCAAATAGCTAGCATTAGGTAATTTCATTCCCAGTCTCAGATAAGGATTCACTTATATTTGGGAAGTTTCTGGGAGAAATTTTCTTTTTATTTTCAATTCTGTATCGATTAATGGTCAAATTAGGCAAATATCCTCCATGCTCCACTGTAATCTTTTTTTTCCCCTTTCAACAGAGTGCATTGCCTTTTAGCATCCCAAATTCTATGTGGGGTTTCTAATTCAACCTTCCTTTCGAGTGCTCCCTACCAGTAATATTGATTGCTCTCCATGCCTGTGGCTCATTTAAGCCAAAGCTATATGTCAACATCATGTTCTCCCCTCTCTAGATGTCTCCAAAAGCTCATATGTCTGTGCCAGCTCAGCCATGCATTTAAACATTATTTTAAAAATATCTGATGAGCACACCTGTGACTAGATTGTGGTTTCTAAATACTATTTTGGAGAAATGACTGCTCTTTTAGGCCTGGCTTAGGAAAAGTACACAGTGAGCCAGCTACATCTTCTAGTGCCAGAAAACAAGCAAGCTCTCAAAGAAGGGAGACATGTCACAAGGACCCAGGAACTAGTTTTGGAACAGTTTAAGCATCAAAAAGAATAATGACTATAATTGACTGTAACCACTTAGTATAAAAACTCTGTAATGTCAGAAAGTGAAAGACATACTACCAATGAGATTATTAACTTATCCTTGAAGTTTGTAATTAAAGGCAAAGTTAGGCATTTAGCATAACTCTTGGAGGAAGTGAAGTTCAGCCTGTGGTCATGAGATAAAGTGCTCTCTTATTTTTATGCAGATGTTTAAAAATGCTAATTTTCCATGCTCCACTGTAATCTTTTTTTTCCCCTTTCAACAGAGTGCATTGCCTTTTAGCATCCCAAATTCTATGTGGGGTTTCTAATTCAACCTTCCTTTCGAGTGCTCCCTACCAGTAATATTGATTGCTCTCCATGCCTGTGGCTCATTTAAGCCAAAGCTGTATGTCAACATCATGTTCTCCCCTCTCTAGATGTCTCCAAAAGCTCATATGTCTGTGCCAGCTCAGCCATGCATTTAAACATTATTTTAAAAATATCTGATGAGCACACCTGTGACTAGATTGTGGTTTCTAAATACTATTTTGGAGAAATGACTGCTCTTTTAGGCCTGGCTTAGGAAAAGTACACAGTGAGCCAGCTACATCTTCTAGTGCCAGAAAACAAGCAAGCTCTCAAAGAAGGGAGACATGTCACAAGGACCCAGGAACTAGTTTTGGAACAGTTTAAGCATCAAAAAGAATAATGACTATAATTGACTGTAACCACTTAGTATAAAAACTCTGTAATGTCAGAAAGTGAAAGACATACTACCAATGAGATTATTAACTTATCCTTGAAGTTTGTAATTAAAGGCAAAGTTAGGCATTTAGCATAACTCTTGGAGGAAGTGAAGTTCAGCCTGTGGTCATGAGATAAAGTGCTCTCTTATTTTTATGCAGATGTTTAAAAATGCTAATTTAAAAAGATGAAATTAGATAATTCAAAATGACATTTTTATAACCTTAAGTAAAACAGTTCAGTATAAGATCATCACTAGAGACTAAAATCATTAGGGGAAATGTTGTTGAGATCAAAGTGTCACATTAAAACACCACTTGCCAATTTCAATAGGCAGGAAAATGAAATCCTTGACAGTGGAGAGATCTGGGAGTCCACATTTTGACCATGTGATGTAAAGTAGTCGCATTAACAGTGGGCCATATGGCATTTGTGCTTCCTGATGATATAGCACAGGACATACAAGGTATTTTTGCCCAGAGTTCTACACCGGAATCAAGTCAAGGCTTGACATTTAACTTTCTGATTGTAAGAAATACAGAGAATTAGAAAAACAAGAAAAATGACACTATGAGGGAAAGGTGGATCTCAAAATGTAGAACCTTGTTTATGCTAGCTGAGTCTCTGCAAAATGTCAGATGATTTAGGGGAAAAAAAGGTAGGAAGCATGAACGTTTTTCTTTTTGGTTGTGCTGGGCCTTCTTTGCTGTGCAAGGGCTTTATCTAGTTGAAGTGAGCCGGGCTGGGGGGCGAGGGGGTCTGGGGGAGTTGAACTACTCTCTGGCTGTGGGGCACAGGGCTTCTCATTGCACTGGCTTCTCTTGCTGCTGAGCATAGGATCTAGGTGCACAGGCTTCAATAGCTGGAGCATGCGAGCACAGTAGTTGAGGCTTGCTGGCTCTAGCGCATGTGGGTTCAGTAATTGTGGCTTGTGGGGCCTAGAGCATGCAGGCTCAGTAGTTTTGGCACATGAGATAAGTCAATCTGCAGCATGTGTAATCGTCACAGACCAGGGATCTGGATGCATACACTGGCAGGCAGATTCTTATCCATGGTACCACCAGGGAAATCCAAGAAGCATGAATTTTGAATCAAAATTCAAAAAAAAGGGCTAAAAATATATTTTAGAAAAAATTGTGACAAGAATACACAGAACAACTATCCAAAAAAGATCTTCATGACTCAGATGACCACAATGGTATGATCACTCACCTAGAGCCAGATATCTTGGAATGTGAAGTCAAGTGGGCCTTAGGAAGCATCACTACGAACAAAGATAGTGGAAATGATGGAATTCCAGTTGAGCTATTTCAAATCCTGAAAGATGATGCACTTAATATGCCAGCAAATTTGGAAAACACAGCAGTGGCCACAAGACTGGAAAAGGTCAGTCCCAAATAGAGGCAATTCCAAAGAAAGTTCAAAGTACTACACAATTGCATTCATCTCACATGCTAGCAAAGTAATCCTCAAAATTCTCCAAGCCAGGCTTCAATACTACATGAAACGTGAACTTCCATATATTCAAGCTGGATTTAGAAAAGGCAGAGGAACCAGAGAGCAAATTGTGAACTTCCATTGTATCACAGAAAAAGCAAGAGAGTTACAGAAAAATGTCTACATTTGCTTTATTGACCACACCAAAGCCTTTGACTGTGTGGACCACAACAAACTGGAAAATTCTTCAATAGGTGGGAATACCAGATCACCTGACCTGTCTCCTGAGAAATTTGTATGCAGGCCAAGAAGCAACGGTTAGAACTGGACATGGAACAACAGACTGCTTTCAAATTGGGAAAGGAGTACATCAAGGCTATATATTGTCACCTGCTTATTTAACTTAAATACAGAGTACATCATGCAAAATGCCAGGCTGGATGAAGCACAAACTGAAATAAAGATTGCCAGGAGAAATACCAATAACCTCAGATATGCAGATGACACCACCCTTATGGCAGAAAACAAAGAAAAACTAAAGAGCCTCTTGATGAAAGTGAAAGAGGAGAGTGAAAAAGTTGGCTTAAAACTCAACATTCAGAAAATGAAGATCATGGCATCTGGTCCCATCACTTCATGGCAAATAGATGGGGAAACAGTTGGGAACAGTGGCTGACTTTATTTTTTGGGGCTCCAAAATCACTGCAGATGGTGACTGCAGCTATGAAATTAAAAGATGCTTGCTTTTTGGAAGAAAAGCTCTGACCAACCTAGACAACATATTAAAAAGCATAGACATTACTTTGGCAATAGAGGCCCATCTACTCAAAGATATGGTTTTTCCAGTAGTCAGGTATGGATGTCAAATTTGGATTATAACAAAAGCTGAGTGCTGAAGAATTGATGCTTTTGAATTGTGGTGTTGGAGAAGACTCTTGAATTCCCTTATATTGCAAGAAGATCAAACCATTCAGTCTTAAATGAAATCAGTCCTGAATGTTCATTGGAAGGACTGAAGCTGAAGGTAGAGCTCCAGTACTTTGGGCACCTAATGCGAAGAACTGACTCACTGAAGACCCTGATACTGGGAAAGTTTGAAGGTGGGAGGAGAAGGGCGTCACTGACTTGATGGATGGACATGAGTTTGAATGAGCTCTAGGAGCTGGTGATAGATAGGGAAGCTTGGCCTACTACAGTCCATGGCGTTGCAAAGAGTCTGACACGACTGAGTGACTAACTGAACTGGGAAATAAACAGTGGGTATAGCAAGGTAAAGATTTGGTAATGTTTTTTAAAAATCTATACTTTTTAGTTGTTCAGTTACTTTGGATGGTTTTTCTGGATGTGTACTTCAAGGTAGACCTGTATCACATAATAGGTATATATCTAATTTTAATTTGTTATTGGTAAATGATGTATCTTAATAATTCATTCAGTTACTTTCAGTAATTTGCTACACCCTTCAGAAAGTAAATTTTCAAAATGCAGTGTGTGAACTGATCTTTTCACAAAGCATTGTTAATGCTTACATAATTAATATTTTAGTTTATTAAATGTTATAACTATGTTAAAGATTACATGATGTATATCAAAGCATGTATTTACAATTAACTTATCTTAACCTTCTTAACTGGGGAAGGCAATGGCACCCCACCCCAGTACTCTTGCCTGGAAAATCCAATGGACTGAGTAGCCTGGTGGGCTGCAGTCCATGGGGTCGCTAACAGTCGGACGGACTGAGTAACAAGATAAACAAAAAATTAGGACCTAAGGCAGGACAGTAATTGTGGTTTAGTCCCTAAATTGTGTCTGACTCTTGTGACCTCTTGGACTATAGCTCACCAGGCTCCTCTGTCCATGGGATTTTCCAGGCAAGAATACTGGAGCAGGTTGCCATTTCCTTCTCCGGAGGATCTTCCTGCCCCAGGAATTAAGCCCAGGTTTCTCCTGTGCTGCAGGCGATCTCTACATTGCAGGCAGATTCTTTACCAACTGTGCCATCAGGGAAGCCCCCAAGCCAGAACTACTTTCAGTAATTCTAAGTCATCCTTATCTTCTCTTTGAGAGCTCGCTGCACAAAAGTAATGAAACTATATAGTAAAGTGTCCTTAATTGGCCCAATAAATCAAATTCATATTAAAAAGAGAGTATTTGAACTTCACACATTTAGCTGAGAATTTGATAATTTCATACAGAGACAGCTGTGAACATAGAGTAATACCTAATCAGACACAACCAGAGTTTTGAATTGGCCCTAATTTTGTGTGCTTGTTTTTTTAATTTAAGCTATTTTGTCTTTATTTCTTAAAAAAATTTTTTTTTGCTGGAGTATAGTTGATTTACAGTATTGTGTTAATTTCAGAAGCATAGAAAAGTGAACCACTTTCACTGTTTCGTAGATTATTTTCCCATGTAGGTGATTACAGAGTATTGAGTAGAGTTCCCTATACTATATGTAATATGTTCTTATTAGTTATTTTATGTTCAAATATTCTTTAAAATTCCATATACACACATGATCTTTTCTGACACAAATAACCTTATTGATATTTTTTAAAAAGTTTAGAAAAACACACTGAGATTTTAAAATAAAAGGCCTAAAATAATGATCAATTTATTATTATTTTCTACTTTAAATCTTACCTGCCAATTGATCTTTGACTCTTTCAGAGATGTTTAATTAAAATAATATTTAATTTGTAAGTAATTAACTTCCTTAAGGCAATCAATTATAATCTAGGAGAAACTAATGGACCATAGTAAATCTTAGAAATATATTTTATGTTTTATTAACTTTCTTTTTTTTTATAATTCAGCAGATGCATTTGAAACTTTCAAAGAAAAGGCATTGCCTATAGCACTGAAACCGTCTCTCTAGGAATATCTGGAAACTTAAGTTCTAGGTCAAACACACTTTATCCAAATAGATTCTGTGTTTCCACTAAAAAAGAGGCACTTTGAGGTGAAAAAATATTCTAGTTTCACCATCATGTTTATAATTTCTCATTAAGAGAGTGACCAGCTGTAAGAACTCTTATTAAGAGCTGAGAATGAAATCCATGTATTATAATTTAAATAATATAAAACAGTTCTTAAGCAAAAACAACTTAAAAATTAATTGTGAAAGTGAAAGTGTTATTCGCTCAGCCGTGTCCAACTCTTTGTGCCCTTATGGACTGTGGCCTGCCAGACTCCTCCTTCCATGTAATTCTTCAGGCAAGAATACCAGAGTGGTTTGCCATGGCCTTCTCTAGGGGAATCTTCCCAACCCAGGGAACTGAACCTGGGTCTCCTGCATTACCAGCAGATAATTTACCAGTTGAGCCATTACAAAATTAGCTGCTGGTCTGCTTTTCTCAGGAGTTTTAAAAATAGTCCATTATTTGGGCAATTTTAGGGCAGCATTTCAAATTCAATATTTATTAAGAATTTAGGAGCAAGAGATGGTTGAAGTAGTATCACAAATCAGCAATTCTAGAATCAGAATAGCTGTGAGACATTAGATAAGCACTCATTTCAGTAACCTCGTTTCTTAGAAACAGAAAAAAATAGTACCAGTATTCATATTACTTTATGCCAGTATACATATTACTTTACTGTTCAACTTGGCCATGACTTACCCTTCCATTCAACATTAGAACCCTTGAGTTATCCTTGGTTAATGCTATCTAAATACTGTCCCTGTGGTNGTGTCCAACTCTTTGTGCCCTTATGGACTGTGGCCTGCCAGACTCCTCCTTCCATGTAATTCTTCAGGCAAGAATACCAGAGTGGTTTGCCATGGCCTTCTCTAGGGGAATCTTCCCAACCCAGGGAACTGAACCTGGGTCTCCTGCATTACCAGCAGATAATTTACCAGTTGAGCCATTACAAAATTAGCTGCTGGTCTGCTTTTCTCAGGAGTTTTAAAAATAGTCCATTATTTGGGCAATTTTAGGGCAGCATTTCAAATTCAATATTTATTAAGAATTTAGGAGCAAGAGATGGTTGAAGTAGTATCACAAATCAGCAATTCTAGAATCAGAATAGCTGTGAGACATTAGATAAGCACTCATTTCAGTAACCTCGTTTCTTAGAAACAGAAAAAAATAGTACCAGTATTCATATTACTTTATGCCAGTATACATATTACTTTACTGTTCAACTTGGCCATGACTTACCCTTCCATTCAACATTAGAACCCTTGAGTTATCCTTGGTTAATGCTATCTAAATACTGTCCCTGTGGGTTGAGCAGCTTCCATGTTTTTCTCCGCTTTTCCTGTTGCACATCTTCTGTCCACCAGTACTAAAGACAAAGCTTTCTAAGGCCCAAACCATTTATTTTTCCTAATAGCAGTACTATTCCTAAAATGTTCATCCTGTTGTCACAGATGAGCACTGAGTAGGCTTGTACGTTTGGGTTAATGCTTTCTTATAACAAGTGCCACTAGATTTTCCAAAGTCGGGCTATGTGTATTCCATAGGGCCACCTCTCACTTTGTTTTCATGGGCCCGTTTTGAACTTCAATGCAGCGACTTCACTTTCACTTTTCACTTTCCTGCATTGGAGAAGGAAATGGCAGCCTACTCCAGTGTTCTTGCCTGGAGAATCCCAGGGATGGGGGAGCCTGGTGGGCTGCCCTCTATGGGGTCGCACAGAGTCGGACACGACTGAAGTGACTTAGCAGCAGCATTAGTTAAGGTATAAGTGCTTTATACTGTCACCTAGTGGTGATTGCTTGTTCACCAACAGCTTACTTTTGGCAGAACTGCTGTTGTTATACAACTGATTGTATAATTGTTTGAAAATTCTGGTCAACCAATTTTTGTTGAGTTGCTAGTAGATGTCAGATTCTTTTCTAAGCATTAGAACTACAGTAGAAAAAGAAAATAAAAAACCAAAAAAGGAAATCACTGTCCTTGTGGGGCTTATATGCTATTATAATTTGTTCCTTTTTTCTAAATAAAAATGAGGGCTAAAATACAAAAAACTTTAGAAATATTTAATAATATGAGAAGTATAGGATATGTATTTATAAACAGGTGCTAAAAGTGGAAATTTTTATTTTTTGAAATATTGATTTATAGCTATTAATTTTGCTGTTAAGCAAAGTAATGCAGTTTTACATATATACATATATATATTAATTTTATATTCTTTTCTATTATGGTTTATCCCAGGATATTGAATATAGCTCTCTGTGCTATACAGTAGGAACTTGCTGTTTATGAAAAAAGGAAGATTTTACAACTGGATTGATTCTTATTGAGCTGAAGATATTCAACTGTCTTAAATAGAGATACAAAGTTTTGAAAATATGTAACTGCCTAGGTGTAAACATTAAGGCCTTTACAGTATGTTCTTCTAAAATGTACTGAACACAAATACTCTAGACTGTAATTTATTTTCCACAGAGGTCCATGTTAGTAGTTCTGAAATTATTTTATGTGTATTCTGGGACTGAGAAATAAGTATATGATGAATAATAAATGCCAAATTCCTTTTTTTTCCACACAGAAAGTAGTTGCAAATTAGGAAGAGGGCAGAGTTAAAATGAACCATGTAGTGTTAGGTTGGAAGTGGGGGAATCACTATTAAGTATGATTTGATATTTATTAAATAGATTGATAGAGAAATAGACTAGATGCATTTAAGTGTGTATACTCTCTCCTTTGAGAATACCTGGAAGCAAAGATAACTTAGTAGCAATGAACACAATGCATTATCCAGATTTTAGTTTCTAAATATCATTCTTTAATGAACTCATGCTTTTTGGACAACTACTGACTCCAGGTTGGGATAGGGAAAGTACAAAATGAGCCGCGAATAATGTGTATGTAGTGTATGCAAGTGCCCCAAAGATGATCACACGTTGAAAGGATACTGGAGTCAACTTGTAGTTCCTAGTGGTGCATCTGGTCAATCTGAGCAATGAATGAAATGGTGGTAGTGATGGAGTATACTCCATAGAGCAAACTTTTATGAGCTTATACTGGCATGAATGTATTATTGAATACAAAAAGGAGAGGAGGTAAGGGATAGCCCTTCATCATAGTAGAACTCCAGTTAACAAAGAAAAATGATGGAATTTTTAAAAAAAACACCATTTGGTGACTATCACAGTAATAATTGTTCCAGGCAAGAATCATCAGTGGGTCTTAAAATTAATGGGAAAAGTATGAGAAACAAAGTATTTTTCATAAGTATTTTATTTCATAATATTTTCAAAGTATTTTCCTCATACAATACTTATTAATTATATTAATGTAATGTATTAATTATAAAGGTAAAAATAGTAACTTTACATGAATAAACCTGGTAAGCATCAGCTTAACCAATTGATCAAAGATAACAGCACCAGTAATAACATATTGATACAAAGCACTGAGAAGGGCATAGTATTATTTTTAATAGTATTCTTATCAGAAATGAATTGCTTGGATTTACACACAAGAAAATATGAGACAAACATAAACTGAAGGATATATACAAAATAGGTGACTGACCTACATGCTTCAAGAGACTTCCCAGGTGGCGTCAGTGGTCAAGAACCCATCTGCCAAATGCAGCAGATGTAAGGGATGCAAATTTGATCCTTGGTTTGGAGAGATCCCCCGGAGGAGGGCATGGCAACCCACTCCAGTTTTCTTGTCTGGAGAATCCAATGGACGGAGGAGCCAGCTCATTTGGTGACTATCACAGTAATAATTGTTCCAGGCAAGAATCATCAGTGGGTCTTAAAATTAATGGGAAAAGTATGAGAAACAAAGTATTTTTCATAAGTATTTTATTTCATAATATTTTCAAAGTATTTTCCTCATACAATACTTATTAATTATATTAATGTAATGTATTAATTATAAAGGTAAAAATAGTAACTTTACATGAATAAACCTGGTAAGCATCAGCTTAACCAATTGATCAAAGATAACAGCACCAGTAATAACATATTGATACAAAGCACTGAGAAGGGCATAGTATTATTTTTAATAGTATTCTTATCAGAAATGAATTGCTTGGATTTACACACAAGAAAATATGAGACAAACATAAACTGAAGGATATATACAAAATAGGTGACTGACCTACATGCTTCAAGAGACTTCCCAGGTGGCGTCAGTGGTAAAGAACCCATCTGCCAAATGCAGGAGATGTAAGGGATGCAAATTTGATCCTTGGTTTGGAGAGATCCCCCGGAGGAGGGCATGGCAACCCACTCCAGTTTTCTTGTCTGGAGAATCCAATGGACGGAGGAGCCAGCCGGGTACGGTCCATAGGGTCTCAAAGAGTCAGACACTACTGAAATGACTTAGCGTAGCACATGCTTCAAAAGTTTCAAGGTCTTGAAAAACAAAGAAACAAACAACAGTCCAAAATTAGAGGAGACTGAGACATGGCAACTAAATGCAATGTATAATCTTAGTTAGATCTTGGATTTATAGAAGGCTCTAATGGGACAACTGGTGAACTCTGAGTAAGATTTCCTGATTATTTTAAAATGTTTTCAATTTCCCAGATATGGTCATTGCACTGTGGTTATGTTAAGTGTTTACTGTTGGAGTAGCTGGATAAAGGGTATATTGAGATTCTTTTTACTGTTTTGCAAGTATGAAATTATTTCATAATGAAAAGCTTAAGTATTAAAATTAAAATATTTTAATTAAAAAAGTGGAACCTTTTCTTCCAATCACAATAAGAAATAAAATTTGTAAATTTGCCATCTATTTTCATACATTCAAATCTTGTATGATTTTAGGAACTCATTTTGCACTGTTTGAGATAATCTCTAAAGTAATAGAATCACATTAACAGTGACTAATTGAGTAACTTTTTTTTTTTTTTTTACCACAGGTATAAAACTAAACAGACAATTTAATTAGAAAATTATAACTATACTCCTTTTACAATTGCAATCACAATGCAGTGTTGATCAGTGATTTTTCACATCTAAGGTAGCACCAGAAATATCTTGCGGGCTTGTTAAAATGAGTCTTAGGCTCTACCCTCTTGAGTTTCTGAGCCAGTAGGTCTGAGTGGGGTTTAAGGATTTATATCTCTAATAATTTTCCAGGTGAGGCTGACACTACTATTCCCAGGATCACACTTCAGTAAACTGGTCTAGATAATAATTTAAAATTGTACAATTAATGTATCATTACATACCCATTATTTCTAGTGTATATAGTTAAATATTGTTGTTTTTCAGTTGCTCAGTTGTGTCTGACTGTTTGCAATCCTAGGGACTGCAGCGTGCCAGCCTTCCCTGTCCTTCACTATTTCCTGGAGTTTGCTCAAGCTCATGTCCATTGAGTCGGTGATACTATCTGACCATCTTCTCTGTAGTCCCCTACTCCCTTTGCCCTCAATCTTTCCCATCACCAGGGTCTTTTCCAATGAGTCAGTTGCTCGCATCAGGTGGCCAAAGTACTGGAGCTTCAGCATCAGTATTCCCAGTGATATTCAGGGTTGATTTAATTTAGGATTGACTGGTTTGATCTCCTTGCAGTCCAGGGACTCTCAAGAGTCTTCTCCAGCATCATAGTTTGAAAGCATCAGTTCTTCAGCCCTCATCCTTCTTTATTGTCTAACTCTCACATCTATATATGACTACTGGAAAAACCATAGCTTTGACCATAGGGACCTTTGTTGGCAAAGTGATTGCTTCTGCTTTCTAGTATGCTGTCTAGGTTTGTCATAGCTTTCCTTTCAAGGAGAAAGCATTTTTAAATTTCATGGCTGCAGTCACCATCCACAGTGATTTTGGAGGCCAAGAAAATGAAATCTGTCACTGGTTCCAGTTGTTCGCCTTCTATTTGCCATGAAGGTACTGAATGCCATAATCTTAGTTTTTTGAATGCTGAGTTTCAAGCCAGCTTCTTCACTCTCCTCTTTCACCCTCATCAAGAAGCTTTTTAGTTCTTCTTCACTTTCTGCCTTTAGAGTGGTATCATCTGTATATCTGAGGTTATTGATATTTCTCCTGGCAATCTTGATTCCATCTTGTGATTCATCCAGCCTGGCATTTCACATGATGTATTCTGCCTAGAAGTTAACTTAGCAGGGTGACAATATACAGCCTTGTCGTACTCCTTTCCGAATTTTGAATCAGTCAGTTGTTCTATGCCTGGTTCTAACTGCTGCTTCTTGACTTGCATGTAGGTTTTTCAGGAGACAGGTAAGGTGGTCCGGTACTCCCATCTCTCTAAGAATTTTCCACAGTTTGTTGTGATCCATACATTGAAAGGCTTTATTTAGCACAGTCAATAAGCAGAAATAGACGTTTGTTTGGAATTCCCTTGCTTTCTCTATAATCCAAGGAATGTTGGCAATTTGATCTCTGGTGGTTCTGCCTTTTCTAAACCCAGCCTGGTTATTCAAACCATCCTCACTCCAAACACCAGGAAGCCACTGATTCTATTACTGTCTCCATAGTTTTGCCTGTTCTAGAATATCATATAATCAGGATGAGACAGTGTACAGTCTTTCCAGACTGACTTTCTCTAAGCAATGTGGGAATATGTTTAGTATTTGTCTGTCTTTTTATTTTTCTTTATTTCTGAGCAATATTCAATTCTGTGAATGTTCATTTATAAAATGAAATGATAGTTCACCTATTTTATTTCTCAACAGGTTTTCATTGTACAGATGTACTATGGTCTGTTAATCCAACATCTATTGAAGTCTTCTTGGTTGCTTCCAGTTTAGGGGTAATAAAGCTGGCTTAAACATTCACAAATAGTGTTTTGTGTAGGCACAGATTATAAAATTCATTGGGTAGAAACTTAAAATTGCAACTGTTGGATTTTATGGTAAATCTATATTTTGCTCTGTAAGAAAGTGCCAAACTGCCTTTAAAAGTATTGAATCATTTTGAAAACCCACCAGTAATGAATGAGAGTTCCTTGATAGCATTTGGTGGTGTTAGATTTTTTTTTTCAATGTAGTCATTTTAATAGGTATGTAGTGAAATCTTACTGTTTCCATTTAAGATGCACTAGTGAAAAATTATGCTGAGCATCTTTTCATATATGTATTTGCCACAGATATCCCTTCTTGGGTGAGATACATGTTTAGATGTTTGGCCCATTTTGAAAATCAGATTGTTTTCTTATCACTGAGTTTTAAAAATTCTTTGTATACTTTGAATACAAGTCCTTCATCAGATATATGTTTTAAAATATTTTCTTCAAATCGTGGCTTATCTTCCCATTCTCTTAATAGTGTTTTCCACAGAAGTTAAAATTTCTAGTACAGTCCAAATTATTATTTTTTTTCTTGATCTGTGCTTTTGGTCTTGTTTCTAAAAACTCACTACTCCACTGAAAAAATATAGATTTTCTGTATTTTTCCTAAAAGTTTTATAGTGTTAGATATTACATAAAGTTCTATGATATTTTTGTGTTAATTTTTATGTGATGTATTAATTCTGTGTCTAGGTTATTTTTTTCTCACATATGAATGTCCAATTATTCCAGCACCATTTGTTGAAAATAAATCTTTTCTCCATTAAATGGTCTTTGCTCTATTGTCAGTCTATTTGCTTGGGTGCGTTTCTGGTGGGTCTATTATGTTCTATTGATCTATGTATTCTATTCTCTTGCCAATACCAGTGCCATGATTACTGTGGATTTATATTAAGTATTGAAATTAAGTCTTGTGTTTCCTACATCTTTGTTCTTTTTCTTTTGCCTTCCTATATATATTTTAAAATCAATTCATTCACTTCTACAAAATAACTCAGAATTTTATCTTTTTCTGCATATTTATCCTATGTATGTATACATACATATATATGTATACATATTAGATGTTTACCTCAGTATTTCACAGGTTTTTGGTACTATTATAAACGGCATTAAAAGTTTTCAAATTAGAACTGTTCATTGCTGCTTTGTAACCACAATTGGCTTTTGTATATTGACCTTATATCATGCAATTTTGCTGTAATTGGTCATTTGCTCTAGGAGTTTTGATGTATAGATTATTTATGGTTTTCTACAAAGACAACCAGGCCATCTGTGAAAAAAAAAAAAAAAGGCTTTATTTTTTTTTTCCCAACTTGTATAGCTCATATCCTCTTTTCCTTTTTGAAAATTCTTATAGCATTAGGGAAGACTCATAGTACTTTATAGAATAGGAGTGCTAAGATAAGACATTCTTGCCTAATTCTACAACTTAGAGAGAATTCTCACCATTAAGTGTGATATTAGCTTTAGGAAGGTTATAGATGTTCTTTATCAAGCTGAGAAAGTTCCCTTTAGGCCAAGTTAGCTGAGAGTTTTTATAATGAATGGGTGTTGGATTTTTGTCAAATGTTTCTCTGTGCCAATTGATATGGTGTTGTAAGAATATGGTGTCAGTTCAAGAGATATTAAGTTGATAGAATCAATAGTACTCTGTTTCTTTGACCTCTTGATGTGGATAACTATGATTGACTTTCAAACGTTGAACCAACATTCTACGTCTGGAATAAATCCCACTTGGTCCAGGTGTATAATTACTTTTTAATAGATCATTGTATCTGACTTGTAACATATAGCATTGTATTCATAATATTTACAACCTTGTTCATGAGTGATATTGGTCCACAGTTTTTCTTCCCTGAGATATCTTTGTCTAGTTTTGGTATTAAGGTAGTGATGGCCTCATAGAACAAGTTTGGAACTATTTGCTCTGTTTCTAATTTTTGGAAGAGATTGTAGAGTTGGGATTACATCTCTTTAAATGATAGAATTCAGTAGAATTTACCAGTAAAACCATCGAGGCCTCATGCTTTCTTTTTCGGAAGGTTATTAAATATTGATTCAATTTCTCTAATAGATATATGTCTGTTTAGAGTCTCCATTTTTCCTTGTGTACATTATCAAATATATGGACATAGGGTTGTTCATAATATTTCCTTATAATTGGTTTAATGTCCATATGATAGTAGTAATGCTTCTCTTTCATTTTTGAATTACATAGTTTGTGTCTTCTTTCTATTTTTCTTGGTAAGTCTGCTACAAATATATTGTTTTATTTTCTAAAAAAGCAGATTTTGATTTTGTTGATTTTTCTGTTCTTTTTAAAAATGTCATTAGTTTCTACTCTATTATGGCCTTTCTTCCTATTGTTTGGCTTAATTGACTCTTCCTTTTTAGTTTTCTAAGGTGAAGATAAACTACTCCTTTTATATTTTTATTTTCTGCAATATGTATTTAATGTTATAGTTTCATTCTGTGCATTATTTTGCTGCATCCCATAAATTCTGATAAGATGTATTTTCATTTAGCTAAAAATGTATGACATTTTTCTCCCAAATGTTTTTTCAACACTCATGTGTTATTAATATGTATTTCATTTAATCTCCAAAATTTGGGGATTTTCCTGGCTATGTTTCTGTTGTTGATTTCTAATTTAACTCCGTATGGTCTGAAGATATGCTTTGATAATTTCTCTTCTTATAAATTTGTAAATTTTATCATTTGACCCAGAATGTGGTGTACTTTGATTACTGATCCATGTGAATTTGAGAAGAATGTGCTGTTTGACATTTGTATGTCACTTAGATCAAGGTGATTTATAATGCTGTTTAGGTCATCTATATCTTCACTGATTTTTATGCCCACTTTATCTGAATAGTAGCAGTGAGATATTGAAGTCTTAGCTGTAATAGTGGATTTATTTATCCTTTCAATCCTATCAGTTTTTTGTATGACATATTTTGATACTAGGTGCATGCATATTAAGCATTGTTGTATGTAATCAGAGAATTTATCACTTTATCATAATGTATGCATCTCTTTATCGCTGATGATTGTTATCATTCCAAAGTCTGCTTGTTTGAATTTAGTATATATCAGCTTTTTCCCCAAGTTATGTTAAGATGGTATATATTTCTCCATTCCTTTACTTTTCATCTACATGAATTATATTTAAGCTCAATTTCTTTCTATTTTTATAACCATTTTAAAAATTGAGGTATAGTTACTTTATAGTTATATGTTTATATGTGTTAGTTTCAGGTGTACAGAGTACTAATATAAAGTGATTCACTTTATATATGTATATATCTATCTATCTATATTTACACGTGTGTGCATATATTTTTTCACATTCTTTTCCATTATAGGTTATTATAAGATATCAGATATACGTCCCTGTTTTATACAGGAGGTCCTTGTTGTTTATCTATTTTATATATAGTAATGTGTATATGTTCTTCCCAAATTCCCAGTTTATCTCCCCCTGTCCCCCACTATCCTCCCTGGTAAACATAAATTTGTTTTCTATGTCTATATAAACTCAGTTTCTTATAGACAACATACAGTTGGATCTTATTTTGTTATCTTCTCTGACTTCTTTGTATTTTAACTGGCATATTTAGACCATTCACATTTAAAGTGATTAACACTGATATGATTGAATGAATATCTATCATGTATCTTTATTTATCGCATCTGTTGTTTTCTTTTCTCTCCTATTTCTCTGTCTTCTGTGGTTCTAATTGTTTTCTATGATTTCATTTTACTTCCTCTCCTAGCATATCAATTATACTTTAAGAACGTTGTTAGTGATTGGTCTTCACAGTTTGCATGTTTATTGCTTTTTAAAAGTAAACTTCTTAATTGAAGATTAACATTCATGGGGAAAAGTGTGCTAATAATAGGTGTATAACACAATGTTTTCTCCCAAAGTGAACCACCTGTATAATCAGCAGAGTTTAGGGGAAAATATCTTACTACCATTTAAGAAACTGTCTTAGTGTCCTCTACCAGTCGCTACAATCAAACCACTAACCTGACTTCTACCATAGATTAGTTTTGTCTGTTTTTGAATACAATCTTTGGGAATTTACTTTTGTTCTTGTTACTTATGCTGGCTTTTATAGATGGTAGTTATTTTCTTCTTTTTGAACATTTCAAGTTGTATGCTCATATTTGGTTGTTTTTAATCTAAGACAAACCTTATTAAATGGTGGATGTTTTCCTCTACAGAAAATTTGCATTCACTTTTACTACGAGCTGGGAGGCCAGGCCAGCTTCCAAACTATTTTCGTCACCCTTCTAGTGTCTGTGGCTTCACCTAGGGCTTTTAGAAACAGCTCTGGCACTGTGATACGCATCTAATGTTCAGTCTTTCTACCATGATGTTGATATCAGTGTTGCTCATAAGATCATCGAGCCCTTGGGTGTGTGGTCTGCTCACTGATCAGTTTTCAATTGACATTTTTGTGGGAGGGGAGAGCAAGTACACCCTGTGAACCAAGCATGCAATCAAAACTGCTCGTTAGGCATCCTTGAGTTTTCTTGAAAAAGGACTCTTACTTTCTAGACAGCCACAGCATTAAAAGCAGAAATCCACATTAATTTTATCCATAAAATGTATACATCAATACTGTATCTTTACCGTGATGAGGACTAGAAACAATGTGAATCAATATCATATCTATATTTTTCTTAATTAACTGATTGATATTTTAAAATGACGGTTTTTCTTGTTTTAGAAAATAATAGTCTATAAATATTCTGAAACAAGTTTTTAAAGTATAAGGCATGAAATCACTTCATTTTACTTGAGATTAGTCAATTTAATACTCCCACAAAATGATAAGCTCAGATGATTTTATTTGAATCAAAGAAATCTTGAGATTTCAAGGACTATTGCTGTTTCAAAATTTAGGTATATTTGTTGTTCTACAAGAAGACATCTATGCATAAGTATCCTCAGAAACATAGCTGTCTTTGTAAACCATTCTAAACCCCTGACCCTCAATAGGCTGTTCCACTTCCCTCTGTGTGTGGGATTTTTCAATCATCACATCCAATTACAAATTAATGGCTAAAATGACTTCAAGTTTTGATTGGCTCATAGCATCATTATTCTTAGTGAGGTTGTTCTTAATTATGCTCTATAATATGTTAGGCAGCTGTATCTCATGCACACATATATAAAACTCTACCTTGAAGATTACCTCAATCTAAAATTTACATTTCATTAAGACAAATGAAAGGGTTTCACTCTGTACTGGTGTTCTGCTTTTTTAAGCTATCAGTAGAGAGTTTAATGAAAGTGAAAGTGAAAGAAAGTAGAGAGTGAAAAAGTTGGCTTAAAGCTCAACATTCAGAAAACAAAGATCATGGCATCCGGTCCCATCACTTCATGGGAAATAGATGGGGAAACAGTAGAAACAGTGTCAGACTTTATTTTGGGGGGCTCCAAAATCACTGCAGATCGTGATTGCAGCCATGAAATTAAAAGACGCTTACTCTTTGGAAGAAAAGTTATGGCCAACCTAGATAGCATATTCAAAAGCAGAGACATTACTTTGCCGACTAAGGTCTGTCTAGTCAAGGCTGTGGTTTTTCCAGTCGTCATGTATGGATGTGAGAATTGGACTGTGAAGAAGGCTGAGTGCCGAAGAATTGATGCTTTTGAACTGTGGTGTTGGAGAAGACTCTTGAGAGTCCCTTGGACTGCAAGGAGATCCAACAGTCCATTCTGAAGGAGATCAGCCCTGGGATTTCTTTGGAAGGAATGATGCTAAAGCTGAAACTCCAGTACTTTGGCCACCTCATGTGAAGAGTTGACTCATTGGAAAAGACTCTGATGCTGGGAGGGATTGGGGGCAGGAGGAGAAGGGGATGACCGAGGATGAGATGACTGGATGGCATCACGGACTCGATGGACATGAGTCTGAGTGAACTCCGGGAGTTGGTGATGGACAGGGAGGCCTGGCGTGCTGCGATTCATGGGGTCGCAAAGAGTCGGACACGACTGAGCGACTGAACTGAACTGAAGACGCATTTTTGCATATAAGATAAATACTTCATGATTTAAATGTCAACACTCATTTTCAAAACTCAATATAAAGTAAAAAAGAACTTAAATTTTTGGAACTAAATGGTTATTCTGCTTTTGATCAAGAAGTTTAATTAAAGAATTTTATAAAGACTTTGGAGGTGTTAATTTTAGAAGCAAGAAGAGAAGCCTATAACTTATTTTCTGCCTTACTTTTCAATACATGTTAAAATAGTCCCAGAAAAACTAGGGGTAGTTTTCTCTTCAACTTCTCTCCACTCCCCCTCCACAAAGGACAATATGTCAGCATTGTTACAGATAACTTGTAGATTCTGATATTGGAACTCAGATGTCTTTCCTGCGAAGTCTATTTCTAGAGTCTGTGATTTCAGCCAAGGATTATGTATCCATTCTTGTCACTTTTAACTTGCAAGTCAAACAAATATCTTATAAGGATTAATAATGTATTGTAAATAAGATTTAAGCATTACATAATGGTGGTGAGATTTTAACTGGTTCATTCAACAGAAATTAGGATGAAAACTGGAAATAGGGAAAAGTGTAATGGGAGTTAGGAAGACGTGCATTGCCCCCTCTTCTCTGAAGAATTGTTATTTTCCATGACAAAATAACTGTTCTAAAAATAATATAGAAATTCTATAATTGTGCTGTCCACTGAGTTGAAGATATGTAGATGACTGTTTTAAGACATATATTTTGGAAGAAAAATAAGCCATATGGCTACTGGAAATAAAGCAATATTTGGGGCCAGAAAAAATGTATTTTCTTCTCTGTTACAAGGGACATGAACACCAGACTGTTAGCGTTGGACTTTATCATAGTTCTGACAGCTAGATGAAAATGTCAGGTGGATGAATGTTGAATGAATCCATATGTGGCTGTTAAAATGCAGGAACTGGCTGTGCCATGGATTTGTTCATACAGAGATGATAAAGGTAGGAACCAAACAGAAATTCAGCAAAGCCACTAGATTTGTCAAATCTAATTTGTTCTTAGTTTGCACAAATTAAGTATATATGGAAATTAACTTCTGACCAGTGTATCATATTTAATGGTGATCACACCAAGCAAATATAAATGTCAATCAATTTGGAGCCAAGCAACAAACATTAAATTTCTAATCTTTTTTCTTTTGGTTAGAAAATGGAATAAGGATACTGATACCATAGCTTATAAAGTTTGTTTAAAAAAACTTTTTTTTTTTGGTGTGTGTTAGTAATGACAGCCCTAAAGATCAAGACAATATTTAAACTCTTTCAAAAACATTTCTTTTCTGAGCCAAAGTTTAGCTACAGAATCTTGAAGATAGTGCTTCTCAAATTATTTGGAAGAAGAGCCAATATGGAAGTCAACTAATAAAATCAGATTTGTGACACTTTTTATGTAGTCTCAAACTTCCCTATTGGCAAGAGGGAAATCATCCCTGGTTTCACTTAGTTTACTGTTTCATTTTGAAAAGTTACCATGATGTATGATGATCAAATTGCTGATCAATTTGAGTTGGCTACTTGCTTCCTTTACAAGTTCCTTTTCCTTGGAAGAATTATTAATAGATGGTTAGACATCTGAATTAGATGTGTATAAGAGACAGACATAGCTGTCTTTGTAAACCATTCTAAACCCCTGACCCTCAATAGGCTGTTCCACTTCCCTCTGTGTGTGGGATTTTTCAATCATCACATCCAATTACAAATTAATGGCTAAAATGACTTCAAGTTTTGATTGGCTCATAGCATCATTATTCTTAGTGAGGTTGTTCTTAATTATGCTCTATAATATGTTAGGCAGCTGTATCTCATGCACACATATATAAAACTCTACCTTGAAGATTACCTCAATCTAAAATTTACATTTCATTAAGACAAATGAAAGGGTTTCACTCTGTACTGGTGTTCTGCTTTTCTGTTCCATCTCTTCAATGGCCGATTTTCTCATAGGTCATATTCAAGGTATAGATTCCTGTTTCAGCATCCCTCCACATTCTGATCTAATCTAGAATAGGTCAAACCAAAATTTCCAGTATTTTTTACATTTTAATTTATTTTGAAGTCAAATTTTATTTGTTTTTTATTTTTTAAACAATATAATTCAATTTTTATTGAATGAAATATTCTTCAAATTCTTTAGTGCTTTACAGTCTTCAGAAGTTTCACACACATGATTTTGTATAATCCCACAATAATGTTTTTTGCCCCTTTTCCTATATTGCTCCTCCTGTCTCTGTTCCTACTGGCGACCACTAGATTGTACTCTGTATCTGTGAGTCTACTTCTTTTTTGTTTTATTCATGAGTTTGTTGTACTTTATAGATCGTACATATAAGTGATGTCATACAGTATGTGTCTTTCTTTTTTAAAGTACAAATTATTTTAAGGCCAGGTAAATTTTGGAACTTACTAGGAATTTAGGTCTAGCCAAGGAGTGAAGATTCAAATGGCTTGGCTATTTTTCTCAGACTTTTCCATCGTCACTGTTGTATCAAAAGGAGCTAACTTGTGGTGTTCAGTACACCCCATTCCATTTCAGTCCTACGGTATCAGTGAATACAAAATCAGTATGAAAACATACAGCCTTTCCCTTTTGGGGCTGGGGGTGTGGGGACAGAGGGATGTGGATAGAGGTGATGTCATTCATTCCCATGGCTTTAAATTTTCTGTATGTATATCTTCAGCCCAGACTTTTCTCTGTTGTTCAAGCTTCTATATTCAAATTCCTACATGAACCACTCTTTCCATATTTCAAATTTAACTTTTCTGAAATTAAATTTTTCTTCCTGCCTCTCCACCCCAACCTACTTCTGCTCCTACCTCAGCCTCCAACTCCCAATCTGTTCCTCCCTCAAACTCCCCTCTCTAAGTCAGTGGCCTCACTAGCCATACTACTAAAGCCAGAAGCCATCTGGTCATCCTTGACTCAATCTTTTCTCTCACTTGCCACATGCAATCCATCAGCAAGCCTTCTGCTATCTTTAAATCATCATCATACCTTCAATCATTACTTCTGTCTACTGTGACCATTACCTTTCTAATCCATCCCCTGAAGACTTCACCTAAACTACTACAACTACCGTAAGCTTAACTAGTCTTGCTTCCATGCGTGCCTCCTCCTAATCCTTTCAAAGTGGCTAGTGAAACTTCTAAAAGTGCATCTTATGACATTTAATTCTTCTGCTTTAAATATACTTGATTGATTTCCCACCGGGCCAATAGTGAATTGCAAACTCCTTATCATGGTGAGCGGTGCCCTACAGGATATGAGATGACATAGCCTACTTCTCTATTTCAAGCTCAACAAGTTCCCATTACACTGGTCTTTTTTTTGTTGGCTGCACTAGGTCTTTATTGTGGCATGCCAGCATGAACTTCTCTAGTTGTGGTGCACCAGTTTAGTTGCCCTACAGCATGTGGGATCTTAGTTCCTTGACCAGGGACGGAACTCTTGTCCCCTGTATTAGCAGTTAGAGTCTTATCCACTGGACTCCCAGGACAGTCTCACACTGATCTTCTTTCTAGTCCTTAAACATGCCAAAAACTCTTGCCTTTGTGCAGTGTCTACTGTTCCCCCTTCTTAGCTGTTGATGTGATTGACTTCTTTGCATCCTTCAGGTGTCATGATAAATGTTACCTACTCAGATCTTCCTTGAGTCTCCAATTCCCTCCACTATTCCATTGTTTTCTATCATGGTACCATCCCCCCACCCCACCCCGCCTCCTCTAGCACTCACTTATTAGCACTCAAGTGCTAATTATTTATTTATTTGCTCATTATCTGTTTTCCTTAGACAATCTTAGGTTCCATTTGATGAGGGCCATATATATACATCAGTCTTGTGGACTACCTTAACTACCAGAGAGATTGTGAATGTCATTCAGTTTTGTCCGACTCTTTGCAAGCCCAAGGGCTATAGCCTGCCAGGCTCCTCTGTCAGTGGAACTCTCAAGGCCAGAATACTGGAGTAGGTAGCCATTCCCTTCTCCTTCCCAACTCAGGAATCAAACCAGGTCTCCCACCTTGTAGGTGGATTCTTTACCATCTGAGCCACCAGGGAAGCCAGAGAGATTAGCACCAGTAAATGCTTATTGAATGAAAGTATAATTATATAGATGGATGAAGGAAGGATTGTTTAGTCTTTGAATCCTTATTTTATGATTATAGATTACCTGTTTGCACTATGACATTTTGCTAATGAATAAGTAGTCCTGCATGCCTATTTGTGATGGATAATAAACTGCAAGATTTTCCAGAATTTTTTAAATCATACACAAACTGACCCTGATGTTGAAAGAAATTTTACTTTCATAATGTTGATTTCTGTTTCAAAATTTGCATTATCCTTCATTACAATATAATTTTCTGATATAACACTTTCTGACTTCCTCTCCCTATAAATAGCATGGAGAACCCTAGGCCAAGGGCTGAGGGATTGGTGTTCAGATATGGGGGTGAAGAGTCACTTTTTGGAGAGAGATGTTGTGCACAGAAATAATTCTGAAGAAAGTGTCTTGGGGGGAATGCCAATTAAACTCCAAGCAGCCTGTTCAATGAATAATTTAGCTGAAGGAACTGGAAAGAACTTCTGGAGACGTTAAAAGTACAGGAAAGAAATGTATCCAGAGTGAGTTACTGAAGCAGATTTTAGATTTTTCAAGTGTTTATGCTCTTGGGTAGAAAAGATATGGTAAAAGATGTTGACTGAGCCTGCCAGTTAATAATGAGTACAGATACAGAACAGAGCACACTGGAGACCAGAGAATCCACAGAGCTTGGAGAAGTGTGGCCCTCGAAGTCCTAGGACTCTCAATTCCTTTAGTCTAATGTGAATACTCTCTTGTTTACCTCTTCATTCTAAAAAGAATGTCTTATATCTTTCAATTGTGCAGTTTTTTTCTTTTTGCTTATATACCAAATCTAGTTAATGTAACTAGGGGTTATACATACTTGTTTATATTCTAAGTCTCAAATTTGTAATTTCTATACATTGGAGTGTCAAGTATAATGATTAATAGAATGAACATGTGTATGTGGTCAGGCCCTGTGATTTCCTTAACTGGGGCCCAACTTGATCCAAACAACCTCCAGCAAAAGGTAACGGGAATGGCCAAGGATTATGCCTGCCAACTTCTTCCTTCCTTCTCTTCCTCTCATTTTCCTTACTTTATTAACTAACTCAGCGTATATTTATTAAGCACTTACTGTGTGCACTGGGACTTCTCAGGTGACTGGATGAGAGGTTTCTCAGGTGACTGAAGCTAAGTCGCTTCAGTCGTATTTTACTCTTTGCAACCCTATGGACTGTTACCCTCCAGGCTCCTCTGTCCATAATACTCTCCAGGCAAGAATACTGGAGTGGGTTGCCATGCCCTCCTGCAGGGGATTGTCCCAACCCAGGGATCAAACTCCTATCTCTTATATCTTCTGCTTTGGTGGGTGGGTTTTTCCCAGTAGTGCCCCCAATTCAGTAGTAAAGAATCTGCCTACCAATGCAGGAGATGCAGGAGACACAGATTCCCTGAATTAGGAAAATCTCCTGGAGGAGGAGGAAATGGCACCCTGCTCCAACATTCTTGCCTGAGATATCCCATGGACAGAGGAGCCTGGACTGCTACAGTCCATGGGGTCACAAAGAATCGGACACAACTGAGCAACTGAGCACACACACATATTCATTGTTCTGGAGTTACTTGGAAAACAAGAACATCCGAATTCTCTAGAGTCTTCAATCAAGATTGTTATTTGCTAAGTCGCATCCCACTCTTTTGCAACCCCAGGGACTATAGCCCACCAGGCTCCTCTATTCATATAGTACAAGAGCAGTGCAAGTTCTTATGATCTCAAACACTTCCAAACCATAGGTGCCAGTCATCCTTTGCTGGATGGTAAAATAAATTTATTGAGTTAGGAAAAAAATTTTTTTTACCAAATTTAAAAAATAGAAAAATGGCAAATAGTGTATCTTACGTGTAATAAAAAATACTTCATTAAATTTTTGGAGGAGAGATGTATACATGCATTCTATCCTAAAGTAAAATGTATGTTTTACTATGAGACAAGGTTTAAAAAAAAAAAGTTTTGAAAGACACTATCCAGAGTTTAGAGGCAGAAGACTTGAGTAAGTCAAAGAAGGAAGTCTTTCTGGTTCTGAAAGTACTTGAATGAGGCTTAGAGGAGTTGGGATGTCTTTTCAAATAAAAGAGCTACCGAAAAGAATTATAAAATTGTGAATTAAGCTATATCCATAAGTGAAAGTAAACTCTATAGAACCAGCTTAATCTTGAGTGAATGACCACTCTATGACCAACTATACTTCCAGAATCTTCTAGGAAACCTATGACCAATATACCTACATCTCTCCACTTGGAATCAATCTCTTGTCTCTGATCTCACCAGGGAAACTTTGAATTGTTTTTGTAAGTTATACCCCATTTAGAAGAGTGACTGAAAATATTCTCTGTTCAATTGTTCATCCCAAATATTATGTGCTTCAGATGTTGTAAATATTTTTTTAAATGTGAAAAGCCTAAAGATAAGTTCCCAGTTCGGTAAACTGAAAGTGATCCTCTCCTGATATTAAATCCACGTGTGAGTTCTACTGGCCTGTGGCTCCTCTGAGCTCTACTGGACTAATATTTATTGGGCAAACAAATTCAAGGACTCAGGACCGCTGATAGATGATTCAGAAGAAGGGAATAAAAAGAATAAAAGCAGTCAAGGTAGCCTCTAGAGAAGGGGAGCTGTTGTTGCAGGCATCTTGCAAGTTAATGGGAATTCACCCGGGACTCTAGAGCCGCCCAGAGAGGGGAGAGAGGAGGAGACAGGGAGGCGGGGGTTGGTGGATGAAAACTCTTCCTTTGCAGCTGGCCCTCTCCCTCATTTGTTGCTCCAATAAGCAGTAATTAGGTCCTGAGCTAATGGTGTCAGCTGATTTGCTGTTTTTAGGCTAGACCCAGAGGAATCTCCATGGAAACCCTGCTGGAGTCGTCCCCCCACCTGGATGCTGAGTGCTCCTTTCCGCCACCTGGCTGCCGCCGGGCCCGCTGCTACCTCCTCCCGCCTCTAACCTGCAGCCTGCAACATGCGCACTGCCCCCGGGATCCCTAAATGGGACAATTCTGCCCGTGACGTCAGCGCCCAGCCGTCTCCACAGAAACTTTTGTCCCACTGGCCAATCAGAGAGCTTGGAAGGGGTGCTTGCAATCCTGGAGACCCAGTTTTGAGCCCTGGGTCGGGACGATCTCCTGGAGAAGGGAATGGTTACCTACCCCAGTACTCTTGCCTGGGAAATCCCTGGACAGAGGAGCCTGGAGGTCTGTAGTCCATGGGTTAATGAATAGTTGGATGTGACTGAGTGACCAACACACTTTTTAAATTCTTATGCTGAAAACTGTATTTGTAGATAGGACTTGTCAAGAACTAAATAAGGTTAAATAAGGTCATAAGGATGGGGCCCAGTGTCCTTAAAGGAAGAGGAAGGGACACCAGGCTTGCACATGCTCAGAGGAAAGGCCGTGTGAGGACACAGTGAGAAGATGTCACCTGCAAGCCAAGGAAAGAGGTCTCAGGAGACACCAAACTTGCCAACACCTTGATCCTGGACTTCCTGCCTCCAGAACTGTGAGAGAATAAGTTTCTAGTGTTCATGCCACCCAGTCTGTGGTATTTTTCTATGGTAGTAAACCCTTAACTTTATGCAGATGGGGCAGAAAGATGCCTAAGAGAATGATTTTGGTGAGTCTCATACCAGGAAAAAAACAAAATAGGAAGGCTAAGGGATTTTCTGAAGGGAATCAGCTACCTCAGTTTTGTGAGATTACGGAGCTCTGAAACTTAAGTAAATCTTTCCCCCTCAGCTCCTGTGGTGGTGGTTTAGTCGCTAAGACATGTCCAACTCTTGTGACCCCATAGACTTTAGCCTGCCAGGCTCTTTATCCATGGGATTCTCCAGGCAAGAACACTGGAGTGGGTTGCCATTTCCTTCTCCAGGGGATCTTCCTGACCCAGGAATGGAACCCAGGTCTCCTGCATTGTAGGCAGATTCTTTACCAACTGGGCTACGAGGGAAGCTCCCGTAGAGATGAGCAATAAAATCTAAGTGAAAAGCACTCTTTAGTCCATCTCATCCCATGGGGACGGTAAAGCATCTGCCTGCAATGCGGGAGACCTGGTTTTTATCCCTGGGTTGGAAAGATCCCCTGGAGAAGGAAATGGCAACCTACTCCAGTACTCTTGCCTGGAAAATTCCATGGATGGAGGAGCCTGATAGGCTACAGTCCATGGGGTCGCAGAGAGTTGGACACGACTGAGCAACTTCACTAGTTCATCCCATGGGTATTTTCTGAGGACCTACTTTCTGTTGGGCAGGGAGCTAGGTAAGATGGCATGAAGGGTCTCATCCCTCCTGAGAGAGAGTTGCGGCATCTTTCAGAGATCAGAAATGGGCAGTGGTTGGGAAGATTGGAGGGAGGGGACCTCAGGAGATGTTAGGGCATTTGGAGGCAAGTCTTGAAGGGGAGGAAAGCTGGCTGATGCCCAGACCCACAGGCAAGGTTAAAGGGGTGAGGAAGAACGGAAGCTGTGCAGTTCATGGGCTGCAGGGATGGGCTTCCCAGACCAGCACCAGGAAGGGCCTCCAGAAAAGAGAGGAGAATGGATAGAGCCCAGGGCAGCGGCCCAGCGAGGTGCACCGGGATCTGTGAGGAGCACCAGGAGTGCTGAGTAGACAGGGTGGAGGAGAGGAAGCTAAACAAAGGGAGGCCTCTTGGTGAGTTTCATTTGCTTAACTATTTCCCCTTGAGTAGAAACTTGAGCTCATTTTTAACCTGACTTGGTAATGCCAGTGAGGGAAGAACCCAGGGCTGGGAAGACCACCAGTTTCTCGGTACTGTCTATCTCCTTACCCATCTTTTCCCTGGGAGCCCTGGTGCAGAAAGAGTTCACTGTCATGAAATCAACACTGAATGTAAGTGCAGTCCGTAACTGTGGGAAAGAGGTTGCTTCTGATAAACCAAGATGCTCATGCATTATCAGATTATCATTAACATGATAATGCATCAGTCAAATGCATTATCAGATCCATTACCAAGACGTGTCCTGGGTAATGACACTTTGATGCATCAGTCAAGGCATGATGGTGTTTTTCCTGGCTCTGCCCAAGTACCTGTCATTCTCCATGAGAAAGATATCCATTCCTTGTGTCTGCGTGGTAGACAGGACAGGGAGGAGGAGGAGAACCAAGCAATTATTTTGGAATTGGCTCCTGTACATAAAGAATCTGTGTTCTCAGAAACGCCTATCCTTTCAGCTCTGGGTGACTTAAGCATCAGTTGACTTGATAGATTTTTTAAGATTCCTTCCAGCATTTTGGTTTTGTGCCCCTAATCTCTAGGGAAAATGTTCCCTGATGCACAGACCTCACTTTTAATTTGATGTGACACCAGTTGGCAAAGTTACGGCTGATGTTGGACACACAGCCTTATGTGCCTTCCAAGATAGTGGTTTTTTTTTTAAAGACCCCAGACCTAAACTCAGCTGTTGGCGTTACAATTGGTTTTAACTCATCTCACCTTCAGTCTATTCAATCGCAGGTAATTTTTAGATGGTGGAAGATCTCTCTGAGGAGTGAGTATCGATCAACAAAACCTGGAGAAACAAAAGAAACTCATGAAGACTTCCTAGAGAAGTCACATCTTCAGGGTAAGGAAGGGCGTGTATTATGTACTTGCTACTGTTAATTTCTCTTTAGTTAGTGACAGAGTTTGTCAGTGAAGTAGCAAACATCTCACCATTTGAAATATTGATATGTAGCTATGTGCTTAATTGGCTATAACAGATATGATAGAATATTGGGTTCTTTAAAAATAGAAAATTGTTAACATATCCTGAAATTTCTTTTGGAAAAAAAATCTCTGAGGGACTTTTCTGACTGTCCAGTGATTAGGACTCCACACTTCCACTGCAAGGGGCATGGATTTGATTTCTGGTTGGGGAACTAAGATTCCACATGCCAGGAAATGTGGCCCCCACAAAAAAATCATTAATAATCTTTTTTTATTGGACTGTGCAGTTTGTGGTGTCTTAGTTCGCCGACCAGGAATCCATCCTGTGCCTGCAGGCCATGTGGATGAAAATGCTGAGTCCTAGCCACTGGACTGCCAGGGAATCCCCACCATTAATAATCTTAAATCATGTAGTAAATATGATTTTTTCCCTAATATTTAATTAAAATGGCTTTCCTTTAGTTAAAAATAAGTTAAAAGATTATTCCAAAACATAATCAAATTATCAAGTCCTTAAATTCTTATGCATTTTGGCATTCATTTTAAAATCCCTACCATTTCTTTTAATAGCCAGGTTTTCATGAGAAGCAGTCTTTTTTTTCCCTTTTGCCGTGTCACATGGCTTGCAGGATCTCCATGACCAGGGATGTAACTCAGGCCCTAGGCAGTAGAAGCATGGAGTCCTAAACCCTGGACCTCCAGGGAATTCCCCAAAACCAGTCTTAAGTAGCACTTGGACTAAACAGTAGAAATTACCCTTCAATTTCTCCTTTGCTTTTTTTCTTCTCAATGTGAAAATCTCAAACATAAATGTAGACAGAATGTTTATTTAAAAAAAAGCTCAGATGCACCCATAACCCAATTCAACAATACTCAAAACACAAACCTTCTGTTCCCATTGGATTATTTTTAAGTAAACCTCAGATTTTACATCATTTCATCCTAAACTACTTCAGTATTTGTCTCAGAAAGGACTCTCTTTAAACTCTTTAATAATTAGTTCTTAATAATAAAATCTTAAAGCTAGAAGGCATTTTAGAGATTCTCATTTTATTAGGAGTAGGTAGCAAGCAATGTTCGGAGAAGGTAATGGCAAAGCCACTCCAGTACTCTTGCCTAGAAAATCCCATAGATGGAGGAGCCTGGTAAGCTGCAGTCCATGGGGTCGCTTAGAGGGGAGTGGGAGGGGTGGGGGGTGAGGGGAGAGGCGAGAGGTTTAGTGTGTGGAGCTGCTCGCGCTCCGCCCGGGCTGTCAGTCCTGGCTCCAGCCGCCGCCGCGAGACCTTCCGGAGACGCGCGCACACACAGCGCACCCCCTGCACACCCTCGCTCCCCGGCTCACACACACGCGCACACTCAGCCTGGGGAGCAGGAGCCACTGACCGTTCTGCAAGTGCCGGGACCCGCCGCGGCGCAGTGGGGACAGACACCCCGCGTTCCTCCCAGTCGGGGCTTTCGTCTTGGAGACGGCGACGAGGGGGCGAAGGTGGGCTAGGACACGGACCCGGCGCCGGGCACTGGTCGGGCCGCCTTGCTGGCAGAGCCGCCTCCCGGGACGGGCGCGGGCCTCCGCAGAGAGTAGAATAAAGAGGAGCGGCCGCGATCGCAGCGCGAGGAGGATGGGAACTCCCCTATTTCCAGCTCGGTAGCAAACGGATGGAAATTCTGAATGGAGGAACCGCTGATCTCATTTGCTTGAGAAATCGTCCGGAGGAACTCATATTTGGCTACTCTGAGCAGAGGAGGGGGTGTCCGTGACGTGGCAGGGGGAAAATAGACATCCGAAATCTCCCGTGTGAACTGCAAACTGTAACCAAGCAAGGGGAAAATGACAGCTCGCTCTATTCTAATTTCATGCAGAGGGTTTGAAGCATCTGTATCATAAACTTCTATGCCTTGTACCCAGTTCATCAGAGACCAGAGGAGTCCTGTCTGGGGGCCCCAACGTTATCTGGGAGACGTGCCGCCAGCGGCCTGCCTTCGTTTACCCACTTCCCCCTGGAGCGGATATCTATTCAGGGTACCACGGGCTATCCTAGAGAACTCCGGCCAAATCTCCGTGGATGCTTTGCTAATTCTGGGACTTAACTCCCGGAACCTACCTACGGGACTGGAATTTAGCCTAAATGCATCTGAAGAAATGACATTTTAAGCCGCTTTAAAAATACCTTAAGAAATTTCCTGTGTAGCAGGATTTGATGGGCTTAACAACATGACAGGTAAGAACTTTCTCTCTCTCTAGTCCCTGAACGCCCCACACAGAGAAGGCCGAAGCGGAACGGGACCCTGGAGGAAGGAGATCCCGGGAACCCGGGTGCCCTTCGGGCTCTCAGGCGCCCGGCCGGGCAGCTGCTTTCCAGAGAGGCGCAGCCCTCGCTCCTGGACGGTGGTGGGGCCGGAGGCCGGGAAGCTTCGGGGGCGCGCGCCCGCGGGGAGGCGGCGCTGCGCTCCACCTGCCTGCCCCGGACGCAGCCCCGGGCGAGGCGTCGAGGGACCACCCCAAGTCAATATTAGGATTTTTAATAAACCAAGGAATGGGATTTTAATTATTCAAAACCCAGCTCCCCTGGGCCAGAGGATGGTCCTACTCCCACAATATTAGGGACCCGTCACTAAGAGGAAGAGAACAGCGTCCGGAGACATCGGTCGCAATTACGAATGAAACCGGAGACTTGGTAGCACAGGGCATTGATCGCTGGTGCCCAGCAGGACCCTCCTCCCTCTCGCCCCGTCCCTCCCCCCTGCCCCTGACCCGAGGCAGGCTCTGGCGGCGCCCGGGACCTCGCGTCCCCTACATCGTGGCGGGGGTCTGCATTTTTCATGAGCCCGGGGTGAACAGGTGCGAAGTGCGCTGGGAGCCTCCGGCCGGCTGCCGGGCGCGCGGAACATGGAGAGCGAGCGCGACGTGTACCGCCAGTTCCAGGACTGGTGCCTCCGGACTTACGGGGACTCGGGCAAGACCAAGACGGTGACCCGTAAAAAATACGAGCGGATCGTCCAGCTCCTCAACGGCTGCGAGTCGAGCTCCACGGACAACGCCAAATTTAAATTCTGGGTCAAATCGAAGGGTTTCCAGCTGGGCCAGCCGGACGAGGTCCGCGGGGGCGGCGGCGGCGGCGGCGGCGCCAAGCAAGTGCTCTACGTGCCGGTCAAGACCACGGTGAGTGAGTCGCCTTCTGTTATTTGTCTGCCGGAGCAGCCCGGCGGGGAGGTGGGGGTGGGGGGAGAAAGCGGGGAGCCGTGAGCCACCGTTGGCTCGTTTGCCCCCACCCTTCTCAAGCCCCCTCCCCAAGTCGTCCGCACTCGCGTGAGCCAGGCGCGTTCCCCCCAGCGTGGAGTCTTTGTGGTCCTGTATTTTAAAGCAGCAGCGCATCTCTCGAGCGCGCAGCCCTCCTCGTCTCCGGAGCTTCCATCCCCGGGTCGGGCGGCATCTCTGGGCCATTGTCCCACGTCCTTCGCTGGGCGCCCGGCGCGTGTCCCGCCTTCGCCACCGCGCATAAAGGCCACGCTGAAACCCCAGCCGCACGTCGGACACTATCAGGTTTTATTGTTAGTTAGACCGCCGCCTGGGAGACACCTGGCTGTCCGATCGCCTTAATGTCTCCCTGAGATCTTGCCCTGAAGATTTAGATGGTAGATAGGGTCCTGGAGATGCCTCCTCCTGCCCACCGCCCCCCACCGCTTCCTTCCTCACTTGCAGCTTTCACAAATAAAGCTGTAGCTACAAGAAGAACAACAAAGAGTGATGGGTTTGGGCGCAATCAAGTGGTGTACGTTATTTGTTCCTTATTCTGGGATGGCTCTAGTCTCACGGCCGCAAAGCTGAAGCCCAGGCGCTGGCGCTGAGAGCTCAGTGTATCTCAGCCTCCCCAGGCAGAAGCCTGTGAGGTCGGGGAGCGGCGGCAGCGTCAATTTCCGTTTTTAGGAGATGGGAACTGTGGGCTACAAGTAGGATTGCAGATCAGATCCATAAGACCTCTTTCTTCATCATGCTAGGTGGGTAGTCGTCCGGAGTAGGGGTGGGGGAGGGTTATCTGGCACTCGGTACATTTTTGCCTCGCTTTGGGGTTTCTTGAGCATTTGCTCCTTTTCCTCCATCTCTCATTGGCAACTGTTTCCCGTGCAGTATTCCTGGAGGATGCTAGAAAGGAGATGCCTTGAAAGCTACTCTTCTGTCTTAAACGGAGGTATACTAAATTGGAAATACATGCATGAAAGGTTTTTCAAAGGATTATATGGAAGACTCTTTTTGGAAAGCAGTTTATGGTTTCTTGAGATTAATTAGGGGTAGTTTGAAGGAAGTATATTTCTTTTGAAATTTATATGGAAAAATGGACATGGGAATAAAGGTGAAACGGAAACACAAAAGTTCTGCTTTTTTTTTTTTAAATATGCATCATTGTTGAAAGGTTTCTAGGAGGGCGAACTATAAACGCAGTCTTCGCCTTTCACATGTGGCATTGCTAAAGACAATGGTGAGATTGCTTTATTAATAAGGAGCACTAGATGGGCATGGATGAACTTAGGTTTATCTACACCTGGATGAGCCAGAAGTCTGTCATAGAGAATGAGGGACTTTGATTCATTTATATTGGGAGTAACATTAAGAACCTGATTTTTAAAAATAGTTAGACAAAGTAAATTAGAATTCAGAACATATGAATGTATTTTTCTTTGGGTGGTACTGAACTAATTGATGAATAAAATAATGATTTAAGATATATTTATCTGAATATTGCTTAATAAGAAAGTGTGTGTGTTGTTTTGTAAATTGCTAGCTGGGAGTTTGTTTTTCATTTCTTAAAATATTTTACTTAGGCACCTCTGTTTATGTGTCAGATTGGCTTCACTTGTGTATTTCGCCAATGAGTTTATACCTGCATGGATTTGGTTACATCTACTGTATGTATATACAGGCATTCTTTTTTAAAACATTAAATAAAAATTCTAACATAAATCCTGTAGTGGTCATAGAGGAACTAAGATAAACATGGATGCCAGTAATTCAAACCAGCATTCACATTCTTGGGGACCACATTTTCATTGAAAAATTAATGCAGAGTTGTTAAGAAATTGCTGCTAAGAAATCTAATATAGATTAACAACTCCAGGATTAATAATAAAAAAACATGTGTTTCTCTTTTCAGTAAAGATTCTATATAGTTAAAGGAGAAAATGTAATCCTTGAGGTGATGTTCTTGCATAATGGTTTTCCTGTGTAGTATTTAAGAGCACTGATTTTCAGTCACATCTGTTTTGAAATTTTGAAATGGTTTTAAATTCATGAACTTTCCTATTGCTCTTTATGAAATGTTTATGCTGCTCCTGACATAGAATTATAGGCTCCTCCTTCTCTGAGAGACAGCCAATCATCATTTCATTGAGACTTAAAAAATAAATAAAAGATCCCCTTTATCATGTGTTTTCCCACAAATCAGAGTATTTCTTCCTTAAAACTATGATGGTTTTTGTTTATGATAGCAGGGGTGCAGTCATCAGAAAGAAAAAAAAAAGTTGGTTTTTTTTTTTTTTGGTCTTGCATCCAAAAGCATTTATAGGTTGAAAGAGTACTGTATTTGAATGGTATTTTCAAGTAGACTGAGAATCATTCTAGGATTCTGAGGTCTGAAGGTACATGGCTGGCTTTGCTTCACTGAGAGCAATTCATTCCTGGTGTTGCAGTTACCCATTGCTGCTGGTAATTAGGCATCATTACTACTGCGAAAAGGGAAAGAGAAAAGGGGAGAGGACAGGCTGGGGCTAATTAACTCCTTGTGTTTAATGAGAGAAAGGGAGACTGATAGCAACTGGGAGGTCGGACTAGAACAGAGCAGACTCACCATGCAGGCTTAATTGAAACAGGACTATCNGTTTTTTTTTTTTTGGTCTTGCATCCAAAAGCCTTTATAGGTTGAAAGAGTACTGTATTTGAATGGTATTTTCAAGTAGACTGAGAATCATTCTAGGATTCTGAGGTCTGAAGGTACATGGCTGGCTTTGCTTCACTGAGAGCAATTCATTCCTGGTGTTGCAGTTACCCATTGCTGCTGGTAATTAGGCATCATTACTACTGCGAAAAGGGAAAGAGAAAAGGGGAGAGGACAGGCTGGGGCTAATTAACTCCTTGTGTTTAATGAGAGAAAGGGAGACTGATAGCAACTGGGAGGTCGGACTAGAACAGAGCAGACTCACCATGCAGGCTTAATTGAAACAGGACTATCATTCTAAAAGAAGCTTGGTCCTACCTCTTGTTTTTCCAAAAGAGCAGATGTATTTATAGCTTCGCAAATACTTTCCCCCTGAAGCCTCAAGGTAACTGATGATAAAATCAAGCAAGTGACAACTGACTGAAAAATGTAGAATATTGGAGGAGATAAACATGCTTTACTGTTTGCACTGGCCATGCCTAAAACTGAGGGGACATGTCTGTCACTGTTTAGATTACTGTGTGGCTGAGCAGATACTGTTTGGTCACCAAGCAACAACATCCTGCAACTCAGCCATTTTAGGTCTGGAGTGAGACTGTGTGTGCACATGTTCGCGTATACACACATACATGTGCTTTGCTGAGCATGGGATTTCAGTTCTTTTCCATTCTACCACTGTTACTTTTCTATGTTCTTTCCTTAAAGGTGTCAGAAATTTAGAAGTATGAAATTATGGTAACTTCAAACAGTTCTAAACAAGATACCGAAAATGCTTGACATTGATTCAGAAACAATGTTTAATCAGTGGCCATTTAAAGTTAGCCTCACTATGGTTACTCTGTTTTACATCTCTGATAGTTCTAGCTTAGTTTGTTTTCAGAAGCTTTATATCTTGATTGATACTTTGTTTTCTGGCAACAATTAGTTAAAACATCATACTTTAAAAGGTAACCACATTTTACTGCTTCATATTAGGAAAGGTAAACTTAGAAAAGAATCAGAAATTTCATTACATTTCATTAGTAATATTATTCATGCATTATTGTATATTTTATAAAAATCCACTGCATTCTATAAGTCATTAGGAAATTCTGTAAACTCACATTTCTATTTGTCTTTCAGTCTTAACCAAACAAGGTAATGAATATCCAAAGTATAAAATCAAATAATATGAACAATGCTTTTCTTTCCTTGTATTTGTAGGAACAGACACTTAAGCCTTTTTTTTAAAGCATTTGCGTGTATTTTTCCCCTTTATTTACTATTTTTTCCCTTCATTTATTCCACGAGGAAACATAAAATGAATTTTTTATCCAGAAAAGAAAATGTATTATCTCTAGGTATGTCATTTAAAAATGATAATTTATTCAGTTCTCAATCGTTAGCCTCAGATTTCATATTTTTCTCACTGTGTATACTACTAATTGATTATTGTACAGTGATTAGAATGAATATTCATGGACTGGTTCATAAGCAGTTACTGTGTTTTAGTTCTCTGATTGTAGTTTTGGTTATTTTTTTTAATACCACATCAGAGTGAATAAAATAATACGTAAGGAGTCTGTGTACATTTCCACTTGGCCTAAGTCCGTGACTAAGGTTCACATCATATATGTTGGGCCTTGATCTGTAATTTGCTATAGAGTTTCTAGAAAACAAAGCTGAAGGATATGCCAGCTATGCATAATGATACTTTGTATCTCTGACAGAGACAAGTCAAAACAGTAGTCACTGAGACAACCAAATTTTGCTTATGTCTTAATACTTCCACAGTGGGAATTGTTATTGATGACTGATGCATTTTCCCCCTTCATTTAAATATTTTGGGACACACTATACCATATATCTTTGTGGGGGTTAAAGAGATCCCAAATATGTGTCTCAGCATTGTGGTTCATAAGCTGACTTCAATGGCATTTAGAGTTGTTGGGAGGAATCAGTCATCCATGGCGAGTCCAAGTCCCTAGCACAGCACCTCCTCTGGGTTCTCAGGGAATAGTGGGTGCCTTTACTAGAGGATCTCGTGGACGGAGGAACCTGCTGGGCTACAGTCCACGGGGTCGCAAAGAGTCGGACACGACTGAGCGACTTCACTTCATTTCACTTTATTAGAGGCCAGGCTTCCTTGGTGACTCAGACAGTAAAGCGTCTGCCTGCAATGCGGGAGACCTGGGTTTGATCCCTGGGTTGGTAAGATCCTCTGGAGAAGGAAATGGCAACCCACTCCAGTACTCTTGCTTGGAAAATTCTTTGGATGGAGGAGCCTAGTAGGCTATAGTCCAGGGGTCGCAAAGAGTCGGACATGACTGAGCGACTTCACTTTCCTTTCCTTTTACTAGAGGCCAGTTGGCCATGAGGATTAAGAGACAGAGGGTTTGTCAAGTTAACACCCCTGAATGTTAAAAGGAAATCAGACCCTCTTAGTACAAGAGGACTAGTTGTTCAGTCATGAATTTGTGTCTGATTCTTTGCAACCCCATGGACTGTAGCCTGCCAGGCTCCTCTGTCCATGGGATTTTCCAGGAAAGAGTTACTGGAGTGGGTTGTCATTTCCTTCTTCAGGGAATCTTCCTGACCCAGGAATCAAATGCACATCCCCTATATTACAGGCAGATTCTTTACCACTGAGTAACCTGGGGAGCCCAAATGAGGACTATCCCGCATTTATTTCTGAAGATACCAGTCCTTAACTTTTCTGTTAGTTCTTCTTAGTTGTGTTACTAGTGATTATGGTGAAGGTGAGGGGTAAGACCTAACGCATATGTATTCCCTCTAGAAACCTTCTGAACGATTCTGAGATTCTACTTGTCAAGATTTTAACTCTGGACTTTCTGTATAGGATAGAGGAAAGATGAGGAAGGAAATACAGGGATGTGGCAGCAGAATTTCCAAAAGTTTCATTCTCCCCACGTCAAGATCATAAAGACCTCTCACTAATAGCTGTTGTATTTGCCAAGATTTTTTATATCTCACTAGGAAAGATTAAAGTGAATCCAGTGTGTTTTAGCTTATGCTCCATTTCATAGTCCTGGATGGCAATGTAAACTTCATGGACAGCATGGATGGCAGGAAACATGGTATAGTGGGCAGGGTAAGGATTTTAGAGCAAGATTTAAATCCTGGATTTGACATTTACTGGAGCTGTGAGTTCAGTTCAGTTCAGTCACTCCGTCATGCACAGCTCTTTGTGACCCCATGAACCACAGCAGGCCAGGCCTCCCTGTCCATCACCAACTCCTGGAGTCCACCCAAACCTATGTCCGTTGAGTTGGTGATGCCATCCAGCCATCTCATCCTCTGTCGTCCCCTTCTCCTCCTGCCCCTAATCCCTCCCAGCATCAGGGTCTTTTCCAATAAGTCAACTCTGCATCAGGTGGCCAAAGTATTGGAGTTTCAGCTTCAACATCATTCCTTCCAATGAACACCCAGGACTGATCTCCTTTAGGATGGACTGGTCGGATCTCCTTGCAGTCCAAGGGACTCTCAAGAGTCTTCAACACCACAGTTCAAAAGCATCAATTCTTCGGCACTCAGCTTTCTTTATAGTCCAACTCTCACATCCATACATGACCACTGGAAAAACCACAGCCTTGACTAGATGGACATTTGTTGGCAAAGTAATGTCTGCTTTTTAACAGAAAGTTTCTTATTTAAAGACACAGTTTCCTCTTTGCATCTCTTTGAGGATTTCCTAATTAGTAATCATAATTCATAAGCATATACTATATAAGCATATGCTTGACACATAATAGATGCTACAAAAATAGAAACTAATCTAAGTATTAACAAGTCAAGGACACCATGATATAATTTTAATTATGTGTTATGAACTCAAAATCACAGTGTAATTAGTTAAAATACAAGATACATACATACATTAATGATTATACATTATAATTAATATAACATATTTATAATGTTAACATTATAACATTATATAATATAGAATTATAACATAACATTATTGCATCTTCTTTCTTCACTTTTAGAAAATAAAAATGACTTTGTTTTCTTAAAAGTGATACACACTCATTACTCAAAAGTCTAAGTGAAAAGGAGAAAATTGCCAAAAATTCATTCTATGTCTCTTGCCTAGATATAACCATTAACTAATTATGAGTATCATTACAGACATCCCTCATAACATTATTGCATCTTCTTTCTTCACTTTTAGAAAATAAAAATGACTTTGTTTTCTTAAAAGTGATACACACTCATTACTCAAAAGTCTAAGTGAAAAGGAGAAAATTGCCAAAAATTCATTCTATGTCTCTTGCCTAGATATAACCATTAACTAATTATGAGTATCATTACAGACATCCCTCTGAACAAGTATCCCAAAAGAAGATTAGAGATAATGGTTGATAGCTATACTGTATATGGAGAAGCAGAAGTGATTTTCTAAAACTGGGATGACAACTATATGCTAATTTAAGAAGAATAAAATATTACCAAAATGTCACAAAAATACACGAAATTCAAAAATTTTCTAATAGGTTAAGGCTTATTCATAGAAGTGTTTATTCCTAAAACTGACAGAAAAGATTAAGAAAAATATCAATGTTGAATTATATTTATTTTTCAACTACAATTTCAGTTGTATACCATATTGTTGACTTTCTCTAGTGGTAGATAAGGAACAAATCTTTTTTCGTTTCTCACCTCCTTGTTACTGATATCCCTGTTTATAATGCATTACATTTATTCTATTATAATTGTTATATATTTTGTTGTATTATCTAAATTATTGCTTTTATTGTCAAGGTTCTTTATATTTATGTTATAGTATATAATTTGCTTCTTACAATTATTGTCCCTTTATTATGTTTAAATGCATATCACCCATTCTTTTTTTTTAATTTTTTTATTTGAACTCCCAAACATGAACCCCCCCCCC
>SJYX01023232.1:50005-152471 GCA_006410675.1 Oreotragus oreotragus
GGAGAATTTCATGGACAGTGTAGTCCACGGGGTGGCAAAGAGTCAACATGACTGAGCGACTTTCACTTTCACTTTTGGCTGTTAGAAATAGTGCTGCTGTGAAGGGTATCCCTTCAAAACTCTGCTTTCGATTCTTTTGGATGTATACCCGCAAGTGGGATTGCTGGATCACATGGTAGTTCTATTCTTAATTTTTTGAGGAACTTCCATACTGTTTTCCTTAGCAGTTATACCATTTGTAGTCCCATCAGAAGCAGGAAAAGATGGGCTTTTTTTTTTTTTTAAGCTGTGAAACTGGTGACTTTGCTTGTCATTTAGAGTTCTTTAATGAGTACATTGCTTCTTTAGGCAATAGAAAGTTTTGAATGTAACACAATTAATAAAAATGCCTTGCATTTATCAACTTATTAATATATATTGGTTAAGGATTGAGGTAATAACTTTAAACAAAATGTCCCCTTTAACATTCACAATAATCCCTGTCTCTTATACACATCTCTTCCCACCCCACATCATCCCTCCAGATCATCCCCATGCACCAGCCCCAAGCATCCTGCATCCTGCATCGAACACAGACTGGCGATTCATTTCTTACATGATAGTATACATATTTCAATGCTATTCTCCCAAATCATCCCACCCTCTCCCTCTCTGTCTTTTCTCCATTCCCCATACTAGGTCCTCCAAGCTAACCTCTTCAGAAAAAAAAAAGAAATTTTTTTCTTTAAATTTTTTCTTTCTCCATGGGTGGCAATACAATTTCCTCACCTTTCTAAGCCAAAAGTCTGTGTGATCTGATTATTTTTTTGTCCCTTTCTTCTCTCCTTATGGTCAGTGCTTGATAGAATACTGTTGATTATATCAACTTAATATCAGTTGAACTGACTGACCATATTCTTATTACATCATACCATGAGGTATGTCTGTTGCTTGATAATTTGTTATTTGTTTGTTTGTTTTTGCAAAATTTGTTTTGATGGAAAGGAAGGCATCATATGTAATACATCTTTGGCAGTAATTAATGGGAAAAATGAAAGTCACTTCCCAGCCCCATAACACAATGGAATCTTCTTATTTAAATACCACACACCAACTAGTTATAACCAGATTTGGGGACTGTTTTTTAAATTTTACTTATTTAGGTTAAAAAACATAACATATACTTTTCCATCTTAAACATATGTGGGTGATACAATAGTATTAAGCACATGTACTTTGTTGTACAAAAGATCTCTAGAATGTTTTCACCTTGTAAAACTGAAACTCTAACTAATAAAGAACTCCCTCTTTCCCCTTCCCTCCAGCCCCTGGAAACCACCATTCTGCTTTCTGGTTCTGTGAATCTGACTACATTTGATACCTCATATAATTGTATGCATGCTTACCCTGCCATGTCTGACTCTTTGCTACCCCATGGACTGTAGCCTGCTAGACTCTTGTCCATGGGTTCTCCCAGGAGTGAGTTGCCACTTCTTTCTCCAGGGGATTTTCCCAACCTAGGGACTGAACTGGAACCTTCTGCATTGTCGACACAGTGGGCATGAGTTTGAGTAAACTCCAAGAGTTGGTGATGGACAGGGAGGCCTGGGTGCTGCAGTCCATGGGGTCACAAAGAGTTGGACACGACTGAGCAACTGAACTGAACTTCTGCATTGCAGGCAGATTCTTCACCTTTCGAGCCATTGGGGAAGTCTCCCTCCCCCCACAGTATAAGTGGAATTACACAGTGTTTGTCTTTTGTGATTGATTATCTCACTTAGCATGCTGCTGCTGCTGCTGCTAAGTCGCTTCAGTCGTGTCCGACTCTGTGCGACCCCATAGACGGCAGCCCACAAGGCTCCTCCGTCCCTGGGATTCTCCAGGCAAGAACATTGGAGTGGGTTGCCATTTCCTTCTCCAATGCAGGAAAGTGAAAAGTAAAAGTGAAGTCGCTCAGTCATGTCTGACTCGTAGCGACCCCATGGACTGCAGCCTACCAGGCTCCTCTGCCCATGGGGTTTTACAGGCAAGAGTGCTGGAGTGGGTTGCCATTGCCTTCTCCATCACTTAGCATAATACCCTCAAAATTCATCCATGTTAAATTGTGTCACAGAATTTCCTTACTTTTAATGGCTGAATAATATGCTATTTTATGTATTTGCCATATTTTTAAAATTCATTTAGCGATGAGCATTTGAATTGCTTCCACCTTTGGGCTTCCCTGATATCTCGGTTGGTAAAAAATCCACCTGCAATGCAGGAGATTATGGTTCAATTCCTGGATCATGAAGATCCCCTGGAGAAGGGATAATCTGCCCACTCCAGTATTCTTAAGCTTCCCTTGTGGCTCAGCTGGAGAAGAATCTGCCTGCAATGCGGGAGACCTGGGTTCAATCACTGGGTTGGGCAGATCCCCTGGAAAGGGGAAAGGCTACCCACTCTAGTATTTTGGCCTGGAGAATTTCATGGACAGTGTAGTCCACGGGGTGGCAAAGAGTCAACATGACTGAGCGACTTTCACTTTCACTTTTGGCTGTTAGAAATAGTGCTGCTGTGAAGGGTATCCCTTCAAAACTCTGCTTTCGATTCTTTTGGATGTATACCCGCAAGTGGGATTGCTGGATCACATGGTAGTTCTATTCTTAATTTTTTGAGGAACTTCCATACTGTTTTCCTTAGCAGTTATACCATTTGTAGTCCCATCAGAAGCAGGAAAAGATGGGCTTTTTTTTTTTTTTAAGCTGTGAAACTGGTGACTTTGCTTGTCATTTAGAGTTCTTTAATGAGTACATTGCTTCTTTAGGCAATAGAAAGTTTTGAATGTAACACAATTAATAAAAATGCCTTGCATTTATCAACTTATTAATATATATTGGTTAAGGATTGAGATAATAACTTTAAACAAAATGTCCCCTTTAACATTCACAATAATCCTATCAAATGAACATTTTTCATTATATTGATAAAATTGTGGTTTAAATTAAGATAGCTTTCTAAAGTCATGCAGCTTCTAGGTGTTAGAGTTGGGACAAGAAACTATTTCAGTTGGATTCCAAAGCCCTTGCTTTGGTTTCCAAACTTTTAAAATAATGCACTCTAGTGATTAAGTTGGATATTTCCCAACATGTGTATTTTTATAAATTACATATAGTTCTGTATCAATACTTAATACATAGCACATATTCAAAAATGTAAATATATAGGACTGTTACTCAGTGCAGTTCAGTTGCTCACTTGTGTCTGACTCTTTGCGACCCCGTGGACTGCAGCACACCAGGCTTCCCTGTCCATGACCAACTATTACTAAATGTATACAAACATAAATTTAAATGTTTTTATTCATCTCAGTAGGTCATCCCACGCATTTCCTGGGGTGTGCACATACCAGTTTGGAGACAGTTACTTTAATCCATAGGATAATATTGTGAGTGAGTGTTTGGTTGTTTAGTTGTGTCCGACTCTTTGTGACCCCCTGGACTGTAGCCTGCCAGGCCTCTTTGTCCATGGGATTCTCCAGGCAGAAATACTGGAGTAGGTTGCCATTTCCTTCTCCAGGGGATCTTCCCAACCCAGGAATCAAACCCAGGTCTCCTGCATTGCAGGCAGATGATTTACTGACTGAGCTATTGTTGAAGGCAGAAATATTGTTGAAGCCTAATATTACCTCACAGTAAATCATTTTAGTTAAGACCTTACACTTCAGCTAAAACATAGCCTTCTCTCTTACAGGGGAGTGCCTCTGTACTTAACACAATATTAAAAATAATTTCTTAGCCATAAAAATCCATGACATACATAAAACCATTGTTCTCTTTTGCTATTGTTTTGGTGGAGGTGAGATTTTATTTCATCAAAGGCAACTTGAAATGTTTTTAGTTAAGACCTTACGCTTCAGCTAAAACATAGCCTTCTCTCTTACAGGGGAGTGCCTCTGTACTTAACACAATATTAAAAATAACTTCTTAGCCATAAAAATCCATGACATACATAAAACCATTGTTCTCTTTTGCTATTGTTTTGGTGGAGGTGAGATTTTATTTCATCAAAGGCAACTTGAAATGGTACACAGTCAAGAATAGCTGAAGTGCAGGGTACAGTGGAAGATGAAGTTGGAAAAGTGGGTGGGGGCAAAATTATGGGATGCCTCTACTTCCATGTTGCAAAGTTTGACCTTCCTTCTAAAGGGAATGCCAGATACCAGAAGTGTTTGAGCAAAGGCGTTATGACTTAGGTCTTATGGGTAGGGACTTGAGATATCTCCTTGGTTTATGCTGATTATAAATCAAATGAATAAAGAATAAAAGTTGAATAGTTCCTTTTGCCTCAATATTTGTTTGAAGTATTATAGTTATAAATATTACACAGATACTGAAATCAAATTGTTAAGCAGTAAATCAATATAATTCAATAGCTTGATATTGTGTAATTGAATCATGCTGTACAAATGTCAGACTTTATTATTAATTCCAATACAGTGTTAAAAATAGGATTGTTTGAAATGTGAGAAAATAAATTTAAAGACACTTAAAAGGACACACCTTAAGGACCCAACAACAAGGCATCCCTAAACAATGTAGCTTAGTTGTTCCTGGTTTTAAAATTTCTACAAAAGAATGATACTCTAAATACTCTTTTGTATCTTATACTTTTATTGGCTATTGTTGTGAGATTCACCCATGTTGTATGTAGCTGTAGTTAGTGTTCTTTAGAATGAATGTATCAAAATTTCATTCATCCTGCTGATGATATATTTGACTATTTGACTTCTAACTTGTTTAATGTATTACGAACATTTGACAAAATGTGGCAAGAATTTAAATCTATAAAAATTAAAACAAAAACTTTGGAAAGAAAAAGGAATATGGATGAAATCATCTTGTAATAAAATGTTTGTTTTTTCCTTCTGTTTTTAGAGTTGAGGAGAAATAATTTTTGACCTCTTATTACTACATCTACAGCTACAAAGATTTACCAGAGAAATTGTTCTAAAACCCACAGGAGATTTCTTTATATTAATAGAATACTTATACAAGCACAGACCTTTTCAAAGTAATGTTTCAAATATTGCTTAGAACATGGAGTTTATACTTTAAGGCAGTATTCTAAATCTTATTCCAAGTTGTTTATTCCTCAGACTTGTTTGATTTTAAATCCATGTGCCTGTCACTGTGATTCTTCAATCTTTGTGTACTGTGATAGGCAGGATTCTAAGATGACTCCGAAATGACTCTCACATGTGTTTACTTCCCTTACTTTTGAGTGTGAGTGGAAAGCATGCATATGATCTCTGATTCCTATGGTTATGTTATACGGAACAGTTGACTTAAAGAAAGGGGGCTCTTTTAGGTGGGTCTGACTTAATCACAGTAACTTTTTAAAAGCAGAGAGTTTTTATAGCAGAAATAGCAGGCAGAGAATTTCAAAACCTGAGTTGGATTCATTGTAAGGGAGATTCTCTATTGCTGAGATGGAGGGAGCCGTTTGGTTAGGAGCTGAGAGCATGCTTTGCCAATAGCTAGCAAAACGATGGGAACCTAAGTCCTACAACCACAAGGAATAAATTCTGACCAAAGGAAGCTTTTCCCAGTTGGGCTTCCAAGAAAGAATGTATCTGTCTTCCACCTTGATTTCAGCTTTATAAGAACCTGAACACAAGACCCATTAAAATATGCTGGACTTTGGAAACATAGAAACTGTGAGATATGTTTGTGAAGCTTTAAGCCACCCAATTTGTAATTATATGGCGAGAGAAAATAATACAGTTTTTTGGCCTAAATTTTTTGAAAAGCATTTGCTCAGTTAAAACAACTTTCTAAAAAGCACATTTGACTAATTGTGGTTTAAGATGCAGCTGGGAATAATTTAAATGGCATTCTGCTAATGCCTAATGTGTTGCCATTTTAATCGTTTTTGATGAGATGGTCCATAATTTAGTAAAATATATAATTTCTAGCAGCTCATTTGAGATAGTTATTGATCACATTAGATATATTTGTGTATATATATATTGACTTATTACTATGTAATGTTTTTATTTTTCTATTTTTAATTAAAATATTTCATTATATTCCATCTATCTTTTTTATAGAATATGAAGTACTTTACTGTTTTATGGTTTTCAGGGAGGGTGGAGATTGAGGAGTGCATGTATTAAAATAGAGCATTATACACATCATTATATTAATGTATGTTTAAGTATTTTTGACTTCATAGTGACAACAATATGCAGCAATATCATTTATTAGCACTAACCATACTATAATTTTATTTTTAAATAATTATTTTATTATAATATACATTTTAAATGAGACTTTAGTATTTGTGAAATTAGCATATAGAAAATAACAATAATAGGTATATCTTCTTCTGTTAAGATATTAACAGGAATTGGAATCATTTTCCTCTCTGTCGAGAAGAGAAAATCTTTATTTTGATTATTTTCCCTTTCTATCTGAGGTTGTTTCAAGAGACTCTTACGTCCCACTCTTCCTAATTTTAATCAAGTGTTCATTTGCGCTAGTTATTCTCAGGTTTACAGATTTTTCAAGTGTTTGGCACTGTTAGAAAACTGGAAGGTTGCGAAGGAGACTCAGAATATAAGTTCAGGAGGTTGGAAGCTTCATTTCGGTGATGCAAAGGAGTAGCTTGTCTGACAGAGAAAGAGTATTTTTGTTGCTAGTTCTCCCTTTTTTAAAGTTATGTGTTCTCAGAAAATATTTGAATATTTGGGTCTCATCCTTGTAATAAAGATAGTAGTCACTGAGATAAGGTTGGCCAATATTTTTTAAGTTATCTTTTTTTTTTTTTATTTTGGTCGGGTACCAGGGTGAGGGGGTGCAGAGACAACACTTATAGGTGGACCCGACTGCAGTTGCCAGATGGCTAGAGGGCTTTAGGGGTTTAATCTAGGAACCTGGGGCAAAGATAAGTGGCACATATGAGGATCTAATGTCTAGTTTGGTCATAATAACACTATGCTCTAACCAATTGACCTAATTAGATGGGATTTTCAAGACTAGATGGTATTTTGATTGAAAGTATAATAAAAAATCTCTTAATAGAGCTTCACTAACTAGTGAATTAATCAGAACTCTCTTCCTAGAGTGTGGATTGTTCATTCAAAATAGTCTACACTGTAGTAACCTATACCTTGTACACATAAAATTGAGTTGTGTATATATTGCTGATTGCATTTTCCCACATCTTTTATGTGAATTTCAATTATTATCAGGATTATGAAATTAAATATTTCATAACTGATGAACTGAATGTATGAGTGTAAATTCAATGCTTTTTTTTTTTTTAATTTATTTTTATTTATTTATTTTTTTTTTTTGTATTTATGGAGTTCGTGTAAATTCAATGCTTTAGANGCTGATTGCATTTTCCCACATCTTTTATGTGAATTTCAATTATTATCAGGATTATGAAATTAAATATTTCATAACTGATGAACTGAATGTATGAGTGTAAATTCAATGCTTTTTTTTTTAATTTATTTTTATTTATTTATTTATTTTTTTTGTATTTATGGAGTTCGTGTAAATTCAATGCTTTAGAAAGGCTCAAAATACATGTGAACTGCTAAAAAGTACAAATAGAAAAAATAGGGAAAAAAGAAGAAAACAGGTTTCTGCAGAGCCTAGATTACAAGTAAAAACTTACTTTAAAGTAACTGAAACTAGAAGTCACAGACAATGCATTGTCCAGGGCATTATTCACACTTGGAATGTCAATCGGTAGACCCACACTTTAAGAAGACATCTTTGTCTTATCACAAGTTTAGCAAATAATTATATGTTAGCATATATTAAATAAATGAAAATTTGATATTGACATTTACATGTAATATATTCACTGTCTTCCAACTTTAAATTTTTAAATTGTTAACTGAATAGCTTTAAGGATAACAAGAGCTTTATGCACTAATATAGATAATAATAATAAGTGGTGTTTGGCCAGCCATGGAAAAAATGAGTTAAAGATACACATACTGGCAGTGCTGATAAAATAATATGCTGTTATGATGATGAAGAACTTAGTGTTTCCTGATGGTTGTTTCCATTCAGGTGAGCCAGATGTCATAACTTGATCATGTGGGTTTATCAGGCCCTCTTTATTTATTTCTTATTTTTTATTTTTTTTGTATTTATTTTTTTACACGAACTCCCAAACATGAACCCCCCTCCCACCTCCCACCCCACATCTTCCCTCCAGATCATCCCCAAAACCCACGTTTAACAAGTCACCTTTTGATTATTTGGGTTCTTACATAAATTGACCAAAGAGAGAGAATGTACTGGTCAAACTGTTGCCAATATTGGGGATATTTGAGTTGTATTTTTCAGGATAAATTAAGTGATTTTAGGTTTTATACTATAATATCTCCTGAGTTTTTGGTGGGGTTCAGAAAGTCTATGTGTAGCCAATTATGTTTGTATATACACTGATGAGATCTCCAAAAGAACACTAGCAAGCTGATGAGATGGGAAGGGGAACATGGTTATCAGGGAGGCAAAGGTGGCGTCCATCAGCTGACTCACTTAGAGTTCCCCCTCCTAGGCAGTCATTCTTAGTTTCCAGTTCCCTTGACATCTTTGCTATTCTCTTCTAATTAAGTTATTTTCTAAAATATGGTACCTGGCATACCATATATATAAGGTTATAATCATAGTTTGCCTATAACTTTGAATTATGCTTTTTTCATTTAAAATCATTATTAAGATTTCCTCAATAGTCTTCATAATTATTTTATGTCTTTATAAATACCTAATCAAGTGTTTCTACCATAACTCTCTTCTTTTTAAAATTTTTATTTGATTTTATTCTTTTGCCCATTTGTTTTATTTTTTATTGAAGTTGGGTTGACTTACAATGCTGCATTTCTAGTGTAGAGCAAAACAGCAAAGTGATTCAATGTTATCTGTATCTATATATATACATATATAACTACATACATGTTTCCTTTTCAGAGTCTTTTCTATTATATTTTATTACAAGATATTAAATGTGGTTCCCATCCTTGTTGTTACCGTAACTGTCATCCATAATTTTCTTTGATATTTCCATATGATTTATCATTTAATTGTGTTTTTTTTTTTTGCTTTATTTTCCCACTTAATTATGATACTTATTTTAAAAAATACATGTGTGTGTCTGTTTGTATCTTGGAATTGACTTTTTTGGCCCTCAGTGAGGAACTTTACTTGAATCTTCTTAGGATCCAAGAACTTCGTAAATCTTATTCCTGTCTTCTGCTGCTGCTACTGCTGCTGCTGTCGCTTCAGTCGTGTCCGACTCTGTGCGACCCCATAGCCGGCAGCCCACCAGGCTCCCCTGTCCCTGGGGTTCTCCAGGCAAGAACACTGGAGTGGGTGGCCATTTCCTTCTCCATGCATGAAAGTGAAAAGTCAAAGTGAAGTCGCTCAGTCGTGTCTGATTCTTCGAGACCCCCATGGACTGCAGCTATCAGGCTCCTCCGCCCATGGGATTCTCCAGGCAAGAGTACTGGAGTGGAGTGCATTGCCTTCTCCGATTCCTGTCTTCTAGCTCAGGATATGTCCCATTTTAGTGTGCTTACCCATTACTGGAGTATCTTGTTAGAATGGAGATTCTGGGTCAGGCCAGGGCTCATGATTCTTTGTATCTAAAAAAAAAAGCTACATGTGAGTTGCCAGAGCTGGTCAAAAAGGCAAACCTCTTTCATTATGAATCATTATGGATGATCTCTTTCATGAAAAACTCTAGTGAGATTATAAAACACAGCCACCTGAATACTCTGAAAAACAATAAAAGGCAGAATGCAGATGGAAATGGACTAGACACAAAACAATACGAGGGGTGAGTTTCTCTGTTTTTCCCATTCTTTTATCTCCTGGATTTAACTGAAGGCTCGTCTCAGTCAGGGAGCTGCACTGCTGCTATATGGTGGCCGTGCTGGCAGAGAGGAGCCTACAACTCTTAGCGGATAACCTTTCTTGTTGGCCAGAGGAACAGTGTGGAAAGGGCCCCGGTGGTCCGAGTGTGTGTGAGATTCCACTACTACTTTCTCTCTCTCACTTTCCTGATACATGTGTCCTGAAGATGGCTCCAGTCTCACGTATTTATGCAAAATGCAGAAGGACGAAAAGTTGAGAGGCACTGATATTTTCAGGCTAGAGGAATCAGAAATAAAGGGATGTTGGAAATAAGAGTGAGGGGAATACCAGAGAGGACATCTGGTGTGATGTCCTAAACCTTTGTGTGGACTGAACTCTTTGTCAAGCTGTGAATGTGAAGCACAATGCAAAGTGCCGTGAGCAAGTCTTTGCGAAGTGAAGTGTGATATAAGCTACAGTGCAAGTCCCAGGCTAATCCCTACGCTACCCGTATGCAGATTAGACCCAAAGGAACAGAACAATTTGAAAACTTATAATGGAATCACTGGTGAGAAGGCAACCAAAGCTCATAGTCTGAGTCTAATAGGGTTTCGTGCATGATATAAATACACAACACTTTCCAGAAGATTTTAGTAGGATCCAGAACCTCACAACATAATCAAAGATTTCAGGATACAGCCTGAAATAAGATAATTTTATATGCAAAATTGCATATAAAAATGATGAAAATTGGACATGTTTTAAGAGGAAAAAATCAACAGATGCCAACTCAGTTGGGTCAGATGTTGAAGTTAAAAGCTTTCAGCTATTATAACCAATGCTCTATGCAGAAAATGCAAATACTTTTGAAGGAAAAATAGATTAATGGAAAATAGATGAATGGATTAATGAAAAAATAGATATTCCAAGCAGAGGAAGAGTAACTTTAGTTCTTTTAAAAAGAAAAAAAATGCAAAGATTTGAACTAAAAAATTTAATAAGTGATAAAAATTTACTGGGTGGGCTCAAGAACAGAATACAGATAGCAGGTAAAGGAGTCATCTATTACAGATTATAAGGAGTTATCTATTAAAGATGAATAGAAATTATCATATCTTAACAGGGTAGAAGAAGATTACAATATTAAAAAAATTTATATTTTTCTTTTTGTCACTGAAATCATAGAAGCAGAAAAGAAAGAAATTGTTATAGAAGAAAAATATTTGGAAAAGTAATGACTAAAAGTTTCCCACATTTGGTGACAAACCAAGATGCATGGTAAAACCCAAACAAGCTAAAGTTTAAAAATGTTATGAAACACATAATGAACCTTTCAAAACAATCTTGAAAGCAGCCAGAAGTAAACAACACACGATAATTCAGATGACCACAGAGTTCTCCTCAGAAACAATGGAGGTCCCTAACAATAGTACTTTCCCCCCCCCTTTGTTTTAAATGTTGAAAGAATTGTATATTCATTGAAAAATATCCTTTCAAGAAAGGAGATGATATAAAGACATTATCTGATGAAGAAAAACTATGAATTATTTCCCACTGGACCTGCTCTAAAATTATTGCCACAGGAAGTTCTTCGGGAATGTTCTTCAGAGGAATGGGGTGTGTGTGTGTGTGTGTGTGTGTGTGTGTGTGTGTGTGTGTGTGTGTGTGTGACTCAGTTGTGTTCAACTCTTTGTGACCCCATGGACTNTATTGCCACAGGAAGTTCTTCGGGAATGTTCTTCAGAGGAATGGGGTGTGTGTGTGTGTGTGTGTGTGTGTGTGTGTGTGTGTGTGTGTGTGTGTGTGACTCAGTTGTGTTCAACTCTTTGTGACCCCATGGACTGTAGCTCACCAGCCTCCCCTGTTGGTGGAATTCTCCAGGCAAGCATACTGGAGTGGGTTGCCATTCTCTTCTCCAGGGGATCCTCCTGACCCTGGGATTGAACCCTGGTCTCTTGCAATGCAGGCGGATTCTTTACTGCCTGAGCCACCGGGAAAGCCCAGAGAGGAATGGTGCTAGGAGGAAATTTGGAACTTTACTAAAGGAAGAGAAATAGAAACTGTAAATAAACTACTTTTCCTCTTCTATATTCTTTAAAATATATATGACTCTTGAAAAATTATAGCACTGTCTGGTGGGGTTTAAAGTTTATGTAGCTGTGATAAGAATATATAGTTTACAAAGGATATTTTCTAACTGAAAGGATTATGATATCAAATAAGAAAAAGTTATCTGGTGAGTCCACTAGTATTCAAAGATTCAACAGCATACTTTTAAGTAACCTATAGGTGAAAGAAGAAATCCCAAAGGAAATTAGACAATATTTCAAACAGAATGAAAATGATAGTGTAGCGTATCAGAATTTTCAGTACGCACCTAAAGGAAGATTTTGAGGAAAATTTATGATGGTGAGTGTTTTTATGTTACAAAAGATGAAATGTCACAAATCAGTAATCTCAGCTTCCACCTAAGGAACTAGATAAATAAAAGCAAATGAAACCTGTTGAAAGCAGAATCTAAATATTAGTTAATTCCTGGTGAACTCAGTAAGTCAAAAGTATCCCTTTGTCTGGGATTCTAAGGACTGAGGGTGGTTCACATAGTGTCCCAGACAGAGTGGAGGGTACTGGTATCTGCTCAGATGTATTGGGTTGGATATAATCTCTTACAGGAAAACCTGAATGAACTTTCTGGCCAATCCATTTCCCCATTCAGTTCGCTTCTATCATGTAGATAACTAATGTGGTACACCTTGTTTGTGAATTCAGGGCTTATACAAATATGGGGCTCTCTCAGGTGTCTTTCTTGATATCATGAGTTGAATTCACCTACTCTCCGGTGGGTGCTTGTGAGACTGTCTCACACTGATATTGCCATTCAGCTGTTTCCATTTTCTTGCTCACAAACTAAGTCAGATGCAGAAAAAAAAAATAAGTCACCCACCTGTTATATTTGTTGTTGTTTTTCAGCTGCTAAGTTGTGTCCAACTCCTTGCAACCCTGTGGACCGCAGCATGCCAGGTTCCTGTGGCCTTCACTATCTCCCAGAGTTTGCTCAAATTCACGTCCATTCAGTCACTGATGCCATCTAACCATCTCGTCCTCTGCCACCCTTTTCTCCTTTTGCCATCAATCTTTCCCAGCATCAGGGTCTTTTCCAATGAGTTGACTCTTTGCATCAGGTAGCCAAAATATTAGAGCTTCAGCCTCAGTCCTCTCAATGAATATTCAGGGTTAGGATTGACTGGTTTTTATCTCCTTCTGTCTAAGGGACTCTCACGATTCTTTTCCAGCATCAGTTTGAAAGCATCAGTTCTTCACCTGTCAGCCTTCTTTATGGTTCAACTCTCACATCCTTTCATGACTGCTGGAAAAACCATAACTTTGACTGTACGGATCTTTGCTGGAAAAGTAATGTCTTTGCTTTTTGGTATTCTGTCTAAGTTTGTCATAGTTTTCCTTCCAAGGAGCAAGCAACGTTTAATTTCACAGCTGCAGTCACCTTCCACAGTGATTTTAGAGCCCAAGAAAAGAAAATCTGCCACTGCTTCCATTTCCCTCCTTGGATGTTGTGATCTTGGTTTTTTGAATGTTAAGTTTCAAGCCAGCTTTTTCACTCTCTTCTTTCACCTTCATCAAGAGGCTCTTTAGTTCCTCTTCACTTTCTGCCANCCACAGTGATTTTAGAGCCCAAGAAAAGAAAATCTGCCACTGCTTCCATTTCCCTCCTTGGATGTTGTGATCTTGGTTTTTTGAATGTTAAGTTTCAAGCCAGCTTTTTCACTCTCTTCTTTCACCTTCATCAAGAGGCTCTTTAGTTCCTCTTCACTTTCTGCCATTAGAGTTGTATCATCTGCATATCTGAGGTTGTTGATATTTCTCCAGTTTGGGATTGTTGATTCCAGTTTGGAATTCATCCTGCCTGGCATTTCTCATGATATATTCTGCATATTTGGGGTTGCAGGAATTCCCAAAGCTATCTGGGTTTAGCTTCTCAGAACTCTTTTTTAAATTAAAACTTTAGGGAGGCATAGACTGCAGGACTTCTTCTCAGGAACTCATGGATATGCAGCTACACTTTCTTCTGTTTGTCTTCACCCACTGAGAATTGTTATCTCACAGAAAGTGTGAAGACTGTTTATAACTTCCTCAACATTTATTCAGGTCTGTTTCTTATGGCATAATCATTATGTGATGGGTCCTCAGGCTTTAGGTTTCTGAAAATCCAAAGCTCAGAATCTTGCATCTCCAAGTAAACTTTTGAAACTTAAAATCCAAGACCTGAACATTTGAACATTTTTAAACAATGTGTGTTCATCAGAACTTTCCCTAGGGCAGTGTATGTATATAACCCTCACAACTCAATTTGGGGTAAGGACCTGGATACACATAGAAAGACAAATGAAAGAAATCAGTTCATACTGCAAAAGTTCTCCTGACATCTATGAAGTAAGGAGGGTCAATGACAGTTATTTCACATCGTTATTGTGATGATTCAGTGAGGCAATACATATGATTCATGTGGCAGTTTCTGACAACAAAGAAATTAAGTATTAATTCCTCTCCTTTTTGTCATTGTCATCTCCTCCTTTTCCCAATAAATGCAGAAGTATCATCTGTGTTGAGGGATCATGTAAAGACATCTTAAGAGTTTATTATTTATGTGAAACAATTCAGGATATGCCTGAAAAGAAACTGATGGCTCCAGAATAGAGTACAAATGGCCAAGGGAAGGATAGTGACTCAGCTTTTCCTTAATCCATTCTTTGTCTTACCTATTATCCAGGACAGATTTTTGACCACAGTCCATTTAAAAAGTCTCCTCATGTTAACCATGGCTTCCCTCGTGTTTCAGTGGTAAATAATCCACCTGCCAATGTAGGAAACAGGGATTCAATTCTGGGGTCAGGAAGATCCCTTGGAGAAGGAAATGGATACCTACTGTGGTGTTCTTGCCCAGGAAATCTCACTGATAGAGGAGCCTGGTGGCCTACAGTCCACAGAGTTGCAAAGAGTCAGACACACAATTTCATGACTAAGTATGAGTGTGAGTTTGTTAACAAAATGATTACTTTGCAATATAGTACATATATTTAAAATTATAAAAATCAAAACACAGGGGAAGGAGAGGGTGGGATGAATTTAGAGAGTGACATTGAAAGATATACATTACCATATGTAAAATAGATAATCAGCAGCAAATTGCTGTATGACACAGAGCTCAGCCTGGTGCTCTGTGACAGCCTAGAGGGGTAGGATGGGGTGGAGTGGTGGGAGGGAGGTTCAAGAGGGAGAGAACATATGTATACCTATGGCTGATTCATGTTGTATGACAGAAACCATAACATTATAAAGCAATTATCCTCCAATTAAAAATAAAAATTAGAAGAGCTCCAAGTATCAGGGAACCAGAGAATACTGAAATGAAAAGGAATGATGCAACAAATATTATAAAGAGTTTTATTATAAAGATTGCTGCAGGGACCATTGGATTAAAAATGCTTAGTACAAACTATAAGAACTAATCATTGGCTGAGATTGTTTGTGATAAAGGGTACAGATTCTCCTCTTGTTGCAGAGATCCTGGGAGAAAGATCATGTATCCTACTGTGGAGTAATAGGGTGTTAGATATGTGTATATGGAGTAATATGGTGTTATATATGTATATATGGAGTAACAGGGTGTTATTATATATTGTGTGCACAGATTTAGGTTTTGTTGAAAGCTATTTTACTTCTCAAACAAATAGGATTTTCATGAGTCAGAACTGTATAGCAAGGCAGAAGGTAACCAGGGGAGGTATATCCTGTCTATGCTGCCTTATTAGCACTTGTCATGTTGTTTGTTTGTTTGTTTTTCAAATAAGCAGAAATTTAATTTTTATCTGATTCAAAAAAAAGGGGGGCTAAAGGTAGATAGTCAAAGGATGATATGGTGAAGTCCTGATGTCATAAGGTATCAAGGCTCCTAATTTCCTATTTGCCATTTTTAATATTGTTTTCATCTCACTTACTGAAGCAGTTCTAGTTCTGGTAGACATAATGCTTTCCAGAGAGAAAATTGTGTGTGTGAGAGCGAAAGAGAAACAGAGAAAGCAAAGGATACAGACTTCCAGCTCTCTAATCTCCCTCTTTTTGAAATGAAATTTTTATTGAGATAATGGTAGATTCACTGTACTCATTTCTTACTAATGATAACACTTTTATCACAACCAGAATTCTGTTGATACACTCCACTAGTCTTATTTCGATTTCCCCAGCTTTATTTGCTGTGCGTGTGTGTCTGTGTGTTAAGTTCCACAATTTCATTGTGTCTGGGTTTGTGTATCCACTACACAAACATACTGAACAGTTCCAACAACATAAGGATCCCTCAATCTACCCTTTTATAACCATATTCGGAGAAGACAATGGCACCCCACTCCAGTACTCTTGCCTGGAAAATCCCATGTACGGAGGAGCCTGGTGGGCTGCCGTCTATGGGGTCGCACAGAGTCGGACACGACTGAGGTGACTTAGCAGCAGCTATCTCCTGGATTTAACTGAAGGCTCGTCTCAGTCAGGGAGCTGCACTGCTGCTATATGGTGGCCGTGCTGGCAGAGAGGAGCCTACAACTCTTAGCGGATAACCTTTCTTGTTGGCCAGAGGAACAGTGTGGAAAGGGCCCCGGTGGTCCGAGTGTGTGTGAGATTCCACTACTACTTTCTCTCTCTCACTTTCCTGATACATGTGTCCTGAAGATGGCTCCAGTCTCACGTATTTATGCAAAATGCAGAAGGACGAAAAGTTGAGAGGCACTGATATTTTCAGGCTAGAGGAATCAGAAATAAAGGGATGTTGGAAATAAGAGTGAGGGGAATACCAGAGAGGACATCTGGTGTGATGTCCTAAACCTTTGTGTGGACTGAACTCTTTGTCAAGCTGTGAATGTGAAGCACAATGCAAAGTGCCGTGAGCAAGTCTTTGCGAAGTGAAGTGTGATATAAGCTACAGTGCAAGTCCCAGGCTAATCCCTACGCTACCCGTATGCAGATTAGACCCAAAGGAACAGAACAATTTGAAAACTTATAATGGAATCACTGGTGAGAAGGCAACCAAAGCTCATAGTCTGAGTCTAATAGGGTTTCGTGCATGATATAAATACACAACACTTTCCAGAAGATTTTAGTAGGATCCAGAACCTCACAACATAATCAAAGATTTCAGGATACAGCCTGAAATAAGATAATTTTATATGCAAAATTGCATATAAAAATGATGAAAATTGGACATGTTTTAAGAGGAAAAAATCAACAGATGCCAACTCAGTTGGGTCAGATGTTGAAGTTAAAAGCTTTCAGCTATTATAACCAATGCTCTATGCAGAAAATGCAAATACTTTTGAAGGAAAAATAGATTAATGGAAAATAGATGAATGGATTAATGAAAAAATAGATATTCCAAGCAGAGGAAGAGTAACTTTAGTTCTTTTAAAAAGAAAAAAAATGCAAAGATTTGAACTAAAAAATTTAATAAGTGATAAAAATTTACTGGGTGGGCTCAAGAACAGAATACAGATAGCAGGTAAAGGAGTCATCTATTACAGATTATAAGGAGTTATCTATTAAAGATGAATAGAAATTATCATATCTTAACAGGGTAGAAGAAGATTACAATATTAAAAAAATTTATATTTTTCTTTTTGTCACTGAAATCATAGAAGCAGAAAAGAAAGAAATTGTTATAGAAGAAAAATATTTGGAAAAGTAATGACTAAAAGTTTCCCACATTTGGTGACAAACCAAGATGCATGGTAAAACCCAAACAAGCTAAAGTTTAAAAATGTTATGAAACACATAATGAACCTTTCAAAACAATCTTGAAAGCAGCCAGAAGTAAACAACACACGATAATTCAGATGACCACAGAGTTCTCCTCAGAAACAATGGAGGTCCCTAACAATAGTACTTTCCCCCCCCCTTTGTTTTAAATGTTGAAAGAATTGTATATTCATTGAAAAATATCCTTTCAAGAAAGGAGATGATATAAAGACATTATCTGATGAAGAAAAACTATGAATTATTTCCCACTGGACCTGCTCTAAAATTATTGCCACAGGAAGTTCTTCGGGAATGTTCTTCAGAGGAATGGGGTGTGTGTGTGTGTGTGTGTGTGTGTGTGTGTGTGTGTGTGTGTGTGTGTGTGACTCAGTTGTGTTCAACTCTTTGTGACCCCATGGACTGTAGCTCACCAGCCTCCCCTGTTGGTGGAATTCTCCAGGCAAGCATACTGGAGTGGGTTGCCATTCTCTTCTCCAGGGGATCCTCCTGACCCTGGGATTGAACCCTGGTCTCTTGCAATGCAGGCGGATTCTTTACTGCCTGAGCCACCGGGAAAGCCCAGAGAGGAATGGTGCTAGGAGGAAATTTGGAACTTTACTAAAGGAAGAGAAATAGAAACTGTAAATAAACTACTTTTCCTCTTCTATATTCTTTAAAATATATATGACTCTTGAAAAATTATAGCACTGTCTGGTGGGGTTTAAAGTTTATGTAGCTGTGATAAGAATATATAGTTTACAAAGGATATTTTCTAACTGAAAGGATTATGATATCAAATAAGAAAAAGTTATCTGGTGAGTCCACTAGTATTCAAAGATTCAACAGCATACTTTTAAGTAACCTATAGGTGAAAGAAGAAATCCCAAAGGAAATTAGACAATATTTCAAACAGAATGAAAATGATAGTGTAGCGTATCAGAATTTTCAGTACGCACCTAAAGGAAGATTTTGAGGAAAATTTATGATGGTGAGTGTTTTTATGTTACAAAAGATGAAATGTCACAAATCAGTAATCTCAGCTTCCACCTAAGGAACTAGATAAATAAAAGCAAATGAAACCTGTTGAAAGCAGAATCTAAATATTAGTTAATTCCTGGTGAACTCAGTAAGTCAAAAGTATCCCTTTGTCTGGGATTCTAAGGACTGAGGGTGGTTCACATAGTGTCCCAGACAGAGTGGAGGGTACTGGTATCTGCTCAGATGTATTGGGTTGGATATAATCTCTTACAGGAAAACCTGAATGAACTTTCTGGCCAATCCATTTCCCCATTCAGTTCGCTTCTATCATGTAGATAACTAATGTGGTACACCTTGTTTGTGAATTCAGGGCTTATACAAATATGGGGCTCTCTCAGGTGTCTTTCTTGATATCATGAGTTGAATTCACCTACTCTCCGGTGGGTGCTTGTGAGACTGTCTCACACTGATATTGCCATTCAGCTGTTTCCATTTTCTTGCTCACAAACTAAGTCAGATGCAGAAAAAAAAAATAAGTCACCCACCTGTTATATTTGTTGTTGTTTTTCAGCTGCTAAGTTGTGTCCAACTCCTTGCAACCCTGTGGACCGCAGCATGCCAGGTTCCTGTGGCCTTCACTATCTCCCAGAGTTTGCTCAAATTCACGTCCATTCAGTCACTGATGCCATCTAACCATCTCGTCCTCTGCCACCCTTTTCTCCTTTTGCCATCAATCTTTCCCAGCATCAGGGTCTTTTCCAATGAGTTGACTCTTTGCATCAGGTAGCCAAAATATTAGAGCTTCAGCCTCAGTCCTCTCAATGAATATTCAGGGTTAGGATTGACTGGTTTTTATCTCCTTCTGTCTAAGGGACTCTCACGATTCTTTTCCAGCATCAGTTTGAAAGCATCAGTTCTTCACCTGTCAGCCTTCTTTATGGTTCAACTCTCACATCCTTTCATGACTGCTGGAAAAACCATAACTTTGACTGTACGGATCTTTGCTGGAAAAGTAATGTCTTTGCTTTTTGGTATTCTGTCTAAGTTTGTCATAGTTTTCCTTCCAAGGAGCAAGCAACGTTTAATTTCACAGCTGCAGTCACCTTCCACAGTGATTTTAGAGCCCAAGAAAAGAAAATCTGCCACTGCTTCCATTTCCCTCCTTGGATGTTGTGATCTTGGTTTTTTGAATGTTAAGTTTCAAGCCAGCTTTTTCACTCTCTTCTTTCACCTTCATCAAGAGGCTCTTTAGTTCCTCTTCACTTTCTGCCATTAGAGTTGTATCATCTGCATATCTGAGGTTGTTGATATTTCTCCAGTTTGGGATTGTTGATTCCAGTTTGGAATTCATCCTGCCTGGCATTTCTCATGATATATTCTGCATATTTGGGGTTGCAGGAATTCCCAAAGCTATCTGGGTTTAGCTTCTCAGAACTCTTTTTTAAATTAAAACTTTAGGGAGGCATAGACTGCAGGACTTCTTCTCAGGAACTCATGGATATGCAGCTACACTTTCTTCTGTTTGTCTTCACCCACTGAGAATTGTTATCTCACAGAAAGTGTGAAGACTGTTTATAACTTCCTCAACATTTATTCAGGTCTGTTTCTTATGGCATAATCATTATGTGATGGGTCCTCAGGCTTTAGGTTTCTGAAAATCCAAAGCTCAGAATCTTGCATCTCCAAGTAAACTTTTGAAACTTAAAATCCAAGACCTGAACATTTGAACATTTTTAAACAATGTGTGTTCATCAGAACTTTCCCTAGGGCAGTGTATGTATATAACCCTCACAACTCAATTTGGGGTAAGGACCTGGATACACATAGAAAGACAAATGAAAGAAATCAGTTCATACTGCAAAAGTTCTCCTGACATCTATGAAGTAAGGAGGGTCAATGACAGTTATTTCACATCGTTATTGTGATGATTCAGTGAGGCAATACATATGATTCATGTGGCAGTTTCTGACAACAAAGAAATTAAGTATTAATTCCTCTCCTTTTTGTCATTGTCATCTCCTCCTTTTCCCAATAAATGCAGAAGTATCATCTGTGTTGAGGGATCATGTAAAGACATCTTAAGAGTTTATTATTTATGTGAAACAATTCAGGATATGCCTGAAAAGAAACTGATGGCTCCAGAATAGAGTACAAATGGCCAAGGGAAGGATAGTGACTCAGCTTTTCCTTAATCCATTCTTTGTCTTACCTATTATCCAGGACAGATTTTTGACCACAGTCCATTTAAAAAGTCTCCTCATGTTAACCATGGCTTCCCTCGTGTTTCAGTGGTAAATAATCCACCTGCCAATGTAGGAAACAGGGATTCAATTCTGGGGTCAGGAAGATCCCTTGGAGAAGGAAATGGATACCTACTGTGGTGTTCTTGCCCAGGAAATCTCACTGATAGAGGAGCCTGGTGGCCTACAGTCCACAGAGTTGCAAAGAGTCAGACACACAATTTCATGACTAAGTATGAGTGTGAGTTTGTTAACAAAATGATTACTTTGCAATATAGTACATATATTTAAAATTATAAAAATCAAAACACAGGGGAAGGAGAGGGTGGGATGAATTTAGAGAGTGACATTGAAAGATATACATTACCATATGTAAAATAGATAATCAGCAGCAAATTGCTGTATGACACAGAGCTCAGCCTGGTGCTCTGTGACAGCCTAGAGGGGTAGGATGGGGTGGAGTGGTGGGAGGGAGGTTCAAGAGGGAGAGAACATATGTATACCTATGGCTGATTCATGTTGTATGACAGAAACCATAACATTATAAAGCAATTATCCTCCAATTAAAAATAAAAATTAGAAGAGCTCCAAGTATCAGGGAACCAGAGAATACTGAAATGAAAAGGAATGATGCAACAAATATTATAAAGAGTTTTATTATAAAGATTGCTGCAGGGACGATTGGATTAAAAATGCTTAGTACAAACTATAAGAACTAATCATTGGCTGAGATTGTTTGTGATAAAGGGTACAGATTCTCCTCTTGTTGCAGAGATCCTGGGAGAAAGATCATGTATCCTACTGTGGAGTAATAGGGTGTTAGATATGTGTATATGGAGTAATATGGTGTTATATATGTATATATGGAGTAACAGGGTGTTATTATATATTGTGTGCACAGATTTAGGTTTTGTTGAAAGCTATTTTACTTCTCAAACAAATAGGATTTTCATGAGTCAGAACTGTATAGCAAGGCAGAAGGTAACCAGGGGAGGTATATCCTGTCTATGCTGCCTTATTAGCACTTGTCATGTTGTTTGTTTGTTTGTTTTTCAAATAAGCAGAAATTTAATTTTTATCTGATTCAAAAAAAAGGGGGGCTAAAGGTAGATAGTCAAAGGATGATATGGTGAAGTCCTGATGTCATAAGGTATCAAGGCTCCTAATTTCCTATTTGCCATTTTTAATATTGTTTTCATCTCACTTACTGAAGCAGTTCTAGTTCTGGTAGACATAATGCTTTCCAGAGAGAAAATTGTGTGTGTGAGAGCGAAAGAGAAACAGAGAAAGCAAAGGATACAGACTTCCAGCTCTCTAATCTCCCTCTTTTTGAAATGAAATTTTTATTGAGATAATGGTAGATTCACTGTACTCATTTCTTACTAATGATAACACTTTTATCACAACCAGAATTCTGTTGATACACTCCACTAGTCTTATTTCGATTTCCCCAGCTTTATTTGCTGTGCGTGTGTGTCTGTGTGTTAAGTTCCACAATTTCATTGTGTCTGGGTTTGTGTATCCACTACACAAACATACTGAACAGTTCCAACAACATAAGGATCCCTCAATCTACCCTTTTATAACCATATTCGGAGAAGACAATGGCACCCCACTCCAGTACTCTTGCCTGGAAAATCCCATGTACGGAGGAGCCTGGTGGGCTGCCGTCTATGGGGTCGCACAGAGTCGGACACGACTGAGGTGACTTAGCAGCAGCAGCAGCAGCATAACCATATTCATCACTCTGCTGACCCATTCACTCCTCCATGACCTCCTAACCGTAACTTTTGGCAATCACTGATTTATACTAAATTTCTAAAAACTTGCAATTTCAAAATGAAACCATACATACAACATGCTTTTGAAGATAACCTTTTTTTTTTTTTTTTCCTTCATTCAGTATCACTCCCTGGAGAGACATCCACATTCTTGTATCAATAATTTGTTTTTTGTTTTTGAGCAGTACTCTCGGATATGGATGTACCATTATTTGTTTAATCTTTAATCTGTTGAAGGATATCTGATGTAATTTCAGTTTGAAGCTGTTACACAGAAAGCTGCTATAAATATTCGGGTATAGGTTTTGTGTGAACATAAGCTTTCATTTGCCTGGGATAAATGCCCGAGTGCAACTGATGTGTTGCACAAATGCATGTTGGTTTCCTGAACTGAAACTGTTTCCCAGAATGTCTGTACCATTTCACTTTCCTACCAGATATGTATGCATGATACTTTCCCATCCTATCCATTTTTTCATGTAATAGCAAAAATAACTTATACTCAGTAACAACATAAAGTCATACTTCCTCTTTGAGCAGTTATCCAGCTCATAGTTTATGTTTGAAGGTAACAAATGCAAATAAGACCATAGGTATCATTGTAATATTTTCTCAGTTTTTGTTTCTTGAAAATCATGGATATTTAGTGGGTTTATTCATCTCCAGCACTAATGTCTATTGTCTATAAGATAAGAGGCTTCACTTCCTTTGAAAAGTTTTCTAGTAGTGCTTACCTATATGGTCAAGATTAGAAAAATTAACACGTGTAATCAGCCATCCAGTGACTGTCTTCATGAACTGGAAGCAATAGGAACAAATATGTTGATGTTTTTAGGTAATGGAAGGATTATATTTTAACTATAGGACAAAGATACTGAAGTGAAAAATCTAGAATACAGTAAATTTTGTAGACCTGTGGGTTAACTAATGATTTCAACCTGTAGAACTAAATAAACATGCCAGAGTTTCTCTCTGAGCAGCAGTAATACTTACATTAATCTCAGTATTCCTTTGTGGTATCTAACTCATAGCAAGTACCTGATAAATATTTAATTAAAGAACATAATTTAAAAAAGAAAATGTAATTATAGCAAAAGTGGGATTTTGACCTTTTATTTTTTTGGTCAAAGCAAGTTGAAATCAGCTTTGTCAGTCCTAAATCTGATTGGTTCCTGGACTCAGGACAAATAATAACAATGTTTTCTTTAACTTTTTCAATGCTCTAAAAAAGCAAAATAAGCAAATGCATATGTTGATAAGAAAAATATGCTTACACAAATGTAGGCAATGAGCAAATTTTCTGTACAGATTAAACGTGGATCTAGATAAGAAGAGAGGAAATTTGTTTCTTGATTAGAACATCAGTATGTGCTTTGCTTGGTCACTCAGTTCTGTCCTAATCTTTGAGACCCCTTGGACTGTAGCGTGCCAGGAACCTCTGTCCATTGGGATTCTCGAGGCAAGTATACTGGAGTGGGTGGCCTATCCCCTCTCCAGGGGATCTTCGTGAGCCAGGAATTGAACCAAGGTCTCCTGCATTGCGGCTAGATTCTTTACAGCTGTGCTACCAGAGAAGCTCTACATCAAGGTAGAATGTTGGTGTTTTCATGGCGCTGAATTTAAAATTTGCATTTATGTTTATATATACATAAATTGTATATTTAAACAGAAAAATTGCAAGTGTTTTTTAAAATATAATTTGGGACTTGAAAGAATTTTGAAAATTTCAAAGACACTATAACTAAACCAAGAACTCCAGATGAAAGGTTTTGAACTCAGAAATTTATTGGGCCATGTTCACTTGCTTCCCTAGTAGCTCAGCTGGTAAACAATCCGCCTGCAATTGGAGACCCTGGTTCAACTCCTGGGTCAGGAAGATCCCCTAGAGGAGGGCATGGCAACCCACTCCAGTGTTCTTGCCTGGAGAAGCCCCATGGACAGAGGTACTTGGGGAGCTACAGTCCATGGAGTCGCAAAGGGCTGGACATGACTGAGCGATTAAGCATACACAACATTCGCTTGGGTAGGCTAGCATATGAAGCCATGAAAGAAACTATGGGAGACAGAATATTTTATGTGTGATGGAGAAAGGATGCTGAGGGAAAAGACTCAAATAATTAGGACTTATTTGTTATACTTTTTATTACTACTTCTGTACAATCCTTATATGTAATTGTTTTGGTTTTCTGATTCTTGCGATATAGAGTGTCTACTATTAATTCTTGGCAGCAGCAGTGGTAGAGGTTAAGAACATGAACTCGAAAGGCAGACAACTGCCTGGGTTTGATTTTCACCTCTGTCACATATTGGCTGTGTGGCTTTTGGCAAATTGCTGAATATGTCTGCTTCACTGTTCACCTATAACGTGAAAAGAAAATCTCATGGCTTTTTAATGAATAGTAAGTGTTAATATTTATAAACCTGAGAAATGCTTGTGCACAGTACATGTCATAGAAGTAAAATTGCCAAGTAAAAACTGCGTGTTTGGAGGTGATAATGCAAAAAAAGTCAATAAAGTATCATTTTCTTTCTCTCTCTCTCTCTCTCTGGGTATATGTGTGTGTGTGTGTGTCTGTCTGTATTTTTCTTCTGTGCCTCTATTTATCTTAATTTTTCTCTGCATTATAATACAAAGAAGCAGCCCTATAAATAGGTTGAACTTTAAAAATGCCTTATGAAATTATTTTTTTTCAAGACAAGAATGAGCCTCTGTTTTTGATCAGAAGCTGATCTTCAGTTTTGTATTCACAAGGAACTATTCTGTTGGTTAGGACCATACTGGGAAAAACAAACAAAAAACTACATCCTTTCCTTAAGGGATTCCTCTTGTCAGACAGAACTTTTACATTGGATATTTTCACTAAATTAGTCAACTTACTTATTCCAACAATATTTTTTTATTCCTTTCAACTGGTCATCTCTCTCTTATTAGCAGCTGACTTTGGATACCACCATGAATGGCTTCCGTGTCTGACCTGTGTACAGTACATCAGTGTATTGCTTATGTAGAGAGGTTCTTGGTGACTTTTTCATTTTTTGGATCAGTAAATTAAGAAAAACTGTAAACGTGATTCACAAACAAACTTGCGGGTTTTTTATTTTGATGTATTAGGATATTAGAACATTAAGACAATACAGAAACCATCACCTTTATACCAATATTTTGTGAAATAACATTTTAACATAAGAGTAACAAATAGCAACAACAAAATCTAGAAAGGACAACTTGAGAATGAACCGCTCTGCAAATGGAATAAGTTTAAGTTAAGGGAAAACTCACTTTATTTTTACGTTATTATTTCTCCTCAAAAAGTAAGAACCACATCATGGGCTGACATGAGAACTGGGACAACCACATCTCTTTATGAACACATATTTTTTTAAGTGTTTCTCTAAAGATCTATTGGTGATAAAAGGAAAGCCATTGGCATGCTGTCAAATCAACATGACTGGTGGTCCAGTTTATAAAATGGTGAAAGTCATGACTCAAAATGAAATTTCTGAAGAGCTCTTCCTCACACTAGTATTTTTTCCTCTAATGAAAAGTAACACATTAATTTCCCTGTCAACTCTTATTTACTTACTGCTGTGATGATACTCAGTAAATGGTGCCAAGGACTGAAAGACACCTTAACAGTTACTGGAATGAAAGTGGAGAAAAAAGTAGAAATTATAAAAGGAATGGTAAATATAAACCTTTTTTTCTTTCAGCTGAAAAGGCTGCTGCTGTTACTGTTGGTATCCAGTTATGTGAATAGGCTGGAAAGGATCAGTGACACCGGGTACCATTTTTACTGTGTATTTTTACAGGAATCTTCTCTCCCATTTCCAAATTGTACCAGCTTGATGTGAAACACAATATTTTAAAATGCACAGTTACATAAAAGTTTGGTGCTTTGTAGGAAAACTTCTCACCTCCAAGAATTAACTGATATTACTGAATTTTTCTTTTTCTTTTTACCATACACTATAATAAAGAGGGCTTCCCTGGTATTCAACTGGTAATGCAGGAGACCACAGTTTGACTTCTGGGTCAGGAAGTTCCCCTGGAGAAAGGATAGGCTACCCACTCCAATATTCTTGGGTTTCCCTAGTGGCTTAGATGGTAAAAAAAATCTACCTGCAATGCAGGAGACCTGGGTTTGATACCTGGATTGGGAAGATCCACTGGAAGAGGGCCTGGCAACCCACTCCAGTATTCTTGCTTGGAGAATCCCTGTGGTCAGAGGAGGCTGGCAGCACAATCCATGGGGATACAGAGTCGGACACAACTGAGCGACTAAACACATCGTATAATAAAGAAGCTTCCAAAATATTCAAACCTGTAATTAACTTATGCCATTTTCAACACTTGTATAGTGATATAACTAGAACTATAAATTTGCAGAATTTTTGTTCAACTTCTAGTGTTATGTAAAAGTTTTTTATGGCATTTATGGTTTGGTCTAATTGACAAAGGAGTAAAAATTACAATTAATGATATGGATACAAAGATAAGTGAGGAAGGCATGGCAACCCACTCCAGTATTATCACCTGGAGAATCCCTATGGAGAATAGTCTCCAGAGGAGACTGGTGGGCTACAGTCTGTGGGGTCACAAAGAGTCGGACATGACTGAGCAACTGAGCACAGAGATGAACAAGTCTAGATTTTTTTCTCCTTTAAGGAGCTCATTTTTGTGTGTGTGCATGCATAGTGAAACCTGAATAGGTTTCAAATCCCTTTTTAGGTCACTCTTGATATTTTAACCAGATATGCTAGAATTTGGCACTTTTAAAAACATTTTTTAAATTGGATCATAATTTACCATGTTGTGATGCGGTGAAAGTGCTGCACTCAATATGCCAGAAAATTTGGAAAACTCAGCAGTGGCCACAGGACTGGAAAAGGTCAGTTTTCATTCCAATCCCAAAGAAAGGCAATGCCAAAGAATGCTCAAACTACCGCACAATTGCACTCATCTCACACGCTGGTAAAGTAATGCTCAAAATTCTCCAAGCCAGACTTCAGCAATACGTGAACTGTGAACTTCCTGATGTTCAAGCTGGTTTTAGAAAAGGCAGAGGAAACCAGAGGTCAAACTGCCAACATCTGCTGGATCATGGAAAAAGCAAGAGAGTTCCAGAAAAACATCTATTTCTGCTTTATTGACTATGCCAAAGCCTTTGACTGTGTGGATCACAATAAACTGTGGAAAATTCTGAGAGAGATGGGAATACCAGACCACCTGACCTGCCTCTTGAGAAATCTGTATGCAGGTCAGGAAGCAACAGNTGCCAAAGAAAGGCAATGCCAAAGAATGCTCAAACTACTGCACAATTGCCCTCATCTCATACGGTAGCAAAGTAATGCTCAAAATTCTTCAAATCAGGCTTCAATAGTATGTGAACCGTGAAGTTCCAGATGTTCAAGCAAAGTAAAGGCAGGGAACCAGAGATCAAATTGCCAACATCCGTTGGATCATCAAAAAAGCAAGAGAGTTCCAGAAAAACATTTACTTCTGCTTTATTGACTATGCCAAAGCCTTTGACTGTGTGGATCACAATAAACTGTGGAAAATCCTGAGAGAGATGGGAATACCAGACCACCTGACCTGCCTCTTGAGAAACCTGTATGCAGGTCAGGAAGCAACAGTTAGATCTGGACATGGAACAACAGACTGGTTCCAAATAGGAAAAGGAGTACGTCAAGGCTGTATATTGTCACCCTGCTTATTTAACTTATATGCAGAGCACATCATGAGAAACGCTTAATATCAATAACCTCAGATATGCAGATGACACTACCCTTATGGCAGAAAGTGAAGAAGAACTAAAGAGCCTCTTGATGAAAGTGAAAGAGGAGAGTTAAAAAGTTGGCTTAAAAGTCAACATTCAGAAAACTAAGATCATGGCATCTGGTCTCATCACTTCATGGAAAACAGATGGAGAAACAATGGAAACAGTGACAGACTTTATTTTCTTGGACTCTAAAATCACTGCAGATGGTGACTGCAGCCAAGAAATTAAAAAACACTTGCTCCTTGGAAGAAAAGCTATGACCAACCTAGACAGCATATTAAAAAGCAGAGACATTACTTTGCCAACAAATGTCTGTCTAGTCAAAGCTATGGTTTTTCCAGTGGTCAAGTATGGATGTGAGCTGGACTATAAAGAAAGCTGAGTGATGAAAACCTGACGCTTTTGAACTGTGGTGTTGGAAAAGACTCTTCGACTGCAAGGAAATCCAACCAGTCCATCCTAAAGGAAACCCGTCCTGAATGTTCACTGGAAGGACTGTTGCTGAAACTGAAACTCCAATACTTTGGCCACCTGATACAAAGAACTGACTCACTGGAAAAGACCCTGATACTGGGAAAGATTGAAGGTGGGAGGAGAAGGAGACAACAGAGGATGAGATGGTTGGATAGCATCACTGACTTGATGTATATGATGAGTTTGAGCAAGCTTTGGGAGTTGGTGGTGGACAGGGAGGCCTGGCGTGCTGCAGTCCATGGGGTCGCAGAGAGTCGGACAGCTGAGCGACTGAACTGAACTTCCCTGTCCCTTGCTCGCTTGGCTACATGAGCCTCCTCTTTGTTTCTCAGGGGTTCCAAGCTCACCCGTACCCCAGGATCTTCGCACTTGCTTTCTCCCTTCTGCTGGGGACTGCCTCTCTGAGACTTGACTGGCCTGTCCGATTATTCAGATCTCAGCGGTCACCTCCTCCACAAGTCCTGGCCAAGTAGCCCATCTGGAGGAGCTCCCTGCTTACTTGCTATCACACCCATGTAGGTTTCTTCTGAGCATTTTCCTCCTTCTGAAATGGCCTCCTTTACAAGTGCCCTTATTTGTAATCAGCCTCTGCTTTTGGACTGAGAGTTCTGAGTGATCCAGGGTGCTGTCCACCCCTGCCCCCAGGAACATATAATTGATGCCCTGTAGTAGCTCACTGAACAACTGAAGGGGACAGAGCAGAGCCTGCCCTCTTGAGCCCAGCGCTGAAGCAGTTTTATAAGAGATGCCCGCCTGGAACCAGGTGTGTTTCCTGAGCCTCTTGGCTAAGATCACCCTGGTGGGCAAAGAACTGGCTTTGTGTCTGACCAGGAATCATCAGGCCCTGGAGCTATGTGAGCATCTGTTGCCAAGGTCACATGTCCTTCTGAGAAGTCCCAATGGGTCCCATCTGTCACTGGTAGCAATTGGAGGGTTTCTACCAGGTGTGATAGCATCACTGACTCAGTGGACACAAACCTGAGCAAACTCTGGGAGACAGTGAAGGACAGGGGAGGCTGCGGTGCTGCAGTCCACGGGATCGCAGAGTCAGATGCGACTGAGCGACTGACACCAGGTGTGAAGTCACCCTCTGGAGGGGATGAAGGTGGTGGGCTTTCCGAAGCTCCCCTCCACCAGCTGGTGCAAACTCGCTGGAACTCGCAGAGGGAGCAGGCCTCAGGATCAGGGTCTGGCAGAGCCCTGGGCCTCACCAGCCTTGGGGTGCATCCTTCTAGCCTCCTCCAGGTTATTCATCAAACCTCCCATATCTGAGAGGCCATCCTTGGTCCCACACTGAAACTGCTGCCCCTCCTTCCATCACCCCCCACGGCCCCTCCCTGCCTCACCTGGCCCCCCAACACTTACTGCCCTCGGACAGTTCACTTATTTGCATGCTGTCCATTGCTCCCCACCGGGATCTAGGCTTATTCTCTGTACTGTCATCTTCCCAAGCCCAGAACAGTGCCTGGCACAAAGTGACTGCTCAACAAACATCTGCTAAATTAACACAAAAATATATCTCACTCTTTGTGTTTCCATATAACTCGGGAGCCCAAGTGGGTCTATCTTCATGATATGTGTGTATGTGTTGTGTGTAGTGGATTAAAAAAAAAAAATCTGACTTCAAATAGCAGCTAACAGACGATGTGCTCTGAGCCTGCCATACTCCCCAGCACCTTCTAGAGTCTGACACCAGCTCTGCGCCATCACATTACTTGCCGGTCCCTGAAGGCCCTGGTTTGGCAGCTCCTAATATAACCTAATTGTTGAGACAGCTCTAGCTCAGCCTTGGGGGAGAGGGCGGTGCTGCACGTCCGTAACAATCACAATTAACGAGGTGACTGTCGGCGACGGCCTCTGCTTTACGCACTATGCTGGGCACATGGCTTGCACGGTGCTACTTAATCCTCCCCTCAAACCACTTAACAGAAGAGGGGGCCAGGGGCAGGGAGTTAGGTGCCTGGCGAGAACTGCAGAGCCAGGGACGTGGGACGGGAGGACTTGAGCCCAGCGTGTTTGCCGGCGGAGGTGGGGTTTCTTGTCACGTCCAGGAAGCGTCCAGTGGACACCACGCAGGGGCGCTGATAACCCGGGAGGGGCGCGGAGGTCCCTACATGCTTGGGAACTCTCAGCTTCAGTGAGGCTCAGAATCATCCCCGGGACTGTCATTTGGGTCCCCACGTCATCCCGGACGTGACTTTAGCTGACGCAGCAGCAGCAACGGTGGTTCGGGGTTGGTCACGTCACCAAGTGCCAGGGGCCCCAGGGTGGGAAACTGATTCCCATTCACTCCTTCTCCAGGACACACCAACTCCGGAGAAAGTCCCGGGTGGGTGCAGGGATGTGGTCACATCCTTAACACTCACACACGCCCTATTTCAAAGGGGAGAGATGAGGCCACCTCCTTGGAGCTCCGGGTGGGCAGCCGTATTAGCTTAAACTTGATTGCGTGGTTTAACCTTCCTTCTACTTAGGGCAAGTGATGCTAGCTTCTCATTTAGGGTAGTAGAATCCTGTTCTCAAAAAATAATTACAGCCGTTTCAAAAAACAGCAATGCAAGTGGCCCACGGACACAGTGAGAATTGTGGAAGGGTGAGGGAATGGCTGGCGTTTGGCACAACCCACAGTTGTCTGCCCAGTGACGTTACTGCTAAGAGACACCTTGGGTGTCCCCTGAGGTCCTCCCCTCCCCTAGTCTGTTGTTGTTCCATTGCTAAGTCACGTCTGGCTTTTTGCGACCCCGTGGACTCCTGCACACCAGGCTCCTCTGTCCTCACCTTCCAGAGTTTGCTCAAACTCACGCCCACTGAGTCAGTGATGCTATCCAACCATCTCATCCTCTGTTGCCCCTTCTCCTCCTGTCTTCAGTCTTTCCCAGTACTGGGGCCTTTTCCAATGAGTCCGCTTTTTGTATCAGGTGGCCAAAGCATTGGAGCTTCAGCAACAGTCCTTCCAATGACTATTCAGGACTGATTTCCTTTAGGATGGACTGGCTGGATCTCCTTGCAGTCCAAGGGACTCTCAAGAGTCTTCTCCAACACCACAGTTCAAAAGCATCCATTCTTCGGCGCTCAGCTTTCTTTATGGAGCAACTCTCACATCCTTCAGTTACTCAGGCAATAATCATGGCTTCTCTCTGGTCCATCTTTCTGTTTCCACACCCAGCCCATCAGCAGAGCCTGCTGCTCTTAAAGGACACCCACAGTCAAGAGTCTGGTCGCCTCCTCCCTGCGCAGGCAGGCATTCTCTTTCCTCTGAACTAGGTCCACTGCTTCCTACCTGGACTCTCGCCATTTATTTCCAAAGGAGTAGCGGCCGTGGCTCTTCTCAGCATCATCCATGGCTCCCACTCACCCAGAGACCGAAGTCTGTGAGGTCGAGTGCAGCCCCTCTGGGCCTAGGCTCCCCATTCTTCCCCGCCCGCTGTGGCCCTTGCCTGTCCTCACGCTTGCCAACTTGCTCCCACCCCAGAGCCTTTGCGCAGGCTGTTCTTCCTGCTGGGGATGCCTTTCCCCAGCAATCCCAGGGCCTGGGTCCTCACCCCTCCTTGCTTTTATTCAAAAGTTCTCTTCTTGGGGGGAGGGGTGATGTACAGGTAGGGGATTAACAGGTACAAACTATTAGGGATAAGATAAACTGCAAGGATATATTGCACAGCACTGGGAATATAGCCAATATTTTATGAGGAGTATAAATGGAGCATGACCTTTAAAAATTGTGAATCACCCTACACTATGCCTGTAACTTATAATATTGTACCGCAACTATACTTCAATTAAAAAAAATAGTTCTCTTTTTTCGTGAGGCCTGCCCTGCTGACCACATCCACAATTTTACTCCCTTGTCGCCAGTATTTCATATCCTCTTCCTTTTTATGTTTTATGTTTTCAACTCTGCATGTGTTGATCTAACACTATACCTCAGGTTGGTCAAAAAATTTGTTCGGGTTTTCCCATAGCATCGGCCGGCAAACCCGAATGAACTTTTGGGTCAACTCAATACTCTGGCACATTTCCATCTTCATCTTGCTGGTCACCCTCTCTGAAGCTCTAGATGTCGGCATCACGAGAGCTGGGACCACTGACTATGCCCCACGGCCCTGAGGTCTAGAACAGCGGCCAGCACATAGTAGGTGTTCAATAAATATTTCTCGAAGGCATGAATCTAGGGAAGTCCAGGCAGAATCAAGCCTTTGCCTGCTCTCCCCAGACTACGAGGCAAAGGACGCACCCGGTAACAAGGACTTGGCCTTGCTCGGGCTCCAGAGACTGCAGAAAGTACAAAGCTGGCCACTCACCCGACCTCTCAGACCCTCCTGGAAAGCAGCGGTCTGCCACCCGGTGAGTAATTCACCTGCAGCCAGCCGCCCTGGATACTGCCTTGGCAAAAGGCAAACAGCCTGCGGGACTGTTTCTTATTTGTAATGGGCTCCAAACCAGGGTCGCCACGTGCCCCTCAAGTCACATGAGCGATGGTCTGCTCTTTCCAACAGTTACCTGCACGTGTCTGTTCGGGGAGCCCACCCCAGCCCAAATAAGCCGGCTGCAGGGAAGCCGTGTCAATCTGCTATTAGAGCACAATCTAACGATGGCCTAAATGACAGCGCATCTGGGCGTAAGCAGCGCGACATGTTAAGCCTCCCCTCGGGGACAGTAACCTGCTTGGTGAGAACAGCCACAATGACGGGGCCCGATAAATCCACATCTGGAACGGGAAAGCATATGATCTAATCTCCTTGCCCGGCACAGCCCTCATGCAGATAGACAGCTCCGAGGGGGAGGGAAGGCGCTGGAAGACCAGGCCACACAGAAATAAAAAGGCCAGCCAACCAAAACTCCTGTCGTCCAACACACGCCTGCGGACACGCAGACAAAAACACAGCCGGCTTCTTTCCGTGATCACACCTTCCTCCCTTGCCAGGGTGCTGACACCTTTCTCGGTGACTCCGGTGGACTGGGCAGGCCCCCTCCCCACCCTGATGACTTAAATTTTGGTGCCCAAACCACACACCTGCCAGAAGCATGGTGCGCCCCCACCCCCTCATCTGCGTACTCCCTTTCTCACTGCTGTTTTTTTTTTGCAGGGGGGTGGGGGGGCTCTCATTGTACCACCAGGGCTATTATTTATTTTTTTCTTTAATGTGGCTTGAAAAATTTTGTTTTCAACCCAAGTGACAATGTAAAAATCTGGATTTGATGTGCTACTTAGATTTTTTTTTTTTTTTTTTTGGAAGCATATCAAAAGAGGTTTGTAAGTAATAAAAACCAATGTTTGTCAACCTGTCACATAAGATGATTTTGTGCATGACCTGTGTCATACATAGAAAGGCATGTGGGGAAATGCTGATTTAATGTGCACTTCTAGAGGTCTGGCTCAGGGCAACCACCATCTCTGGGGACTCGGCAGGTGCTGGGGGCTCTCAAGGTTCAAAACGTGACCCGATTTTGGCCATTCCTGGGACTTAGGTGGCTCACGTCTATTTTCTGTCCTAGAAGTCTATGTCAGCTGAGAGGGGACACACCCTACATGCCCCCTCCCCAAGACAAAATTCTGGAGCCCCCAACTTGGGTGGCATAATAGAGGAGGCGTCGGTTTTGATGGGTAACTAAGAGATACGTTTTCTGATCTTTGTTTTCTTAAAATGAGAGGTAAACACAGTCTGTGATGTCAGACCCTCCTTGGGAAAGTTGTGGGAGGTGGGACATGGTTAGCCAACCTAGGGTCCTGACTTAAATCAATGTTTAACCATTGCTATTTCTTACCTAGACTATTGTAGAATTTTAATTGAGATAAATATATGCAAAGCCTTTAGTTCAATGCCTGGCATACAGAAAAGATTCAAAACATGTTAGCGTTTAAAAATGTAAATTACAGTAGCTCCCAACTATATACAGTGTAACACAGAGTTCACAAATTGAGCGCCTCCTGTAGACTGCAGTCCATAGGGTCGCTGAGAGTCGGACACTGAGCGACCTCACTTTCACTTTCCTGAACTGGAGAAGGAAACGGCAACCCCCTCCAGTGTTCTTGCCTGGAGAATCCCAGCCTGGTGGGCTGCTGTCTATCGGGTCTCACAGAGTCGGATGCGACTGAAGTGACTTAGCAGCAGCAGAACAGGCTCTTGACTGCGTGTGTTGGATTTAGGTCTGCTTGGAAGTGATTAAAAATCTGAATTAATTGCTAACTTTTAAGTTTTATTCGGGAGATTTCCCATCAATCTGGATTTTAGGCTTAGCATGAAAATATACAGATCTGGCCTTGATGGGCACACAGGTGGGTGGATCTGAGTAGCCAAGGCTGGTTTTAGAAGGGCCGCTCTCCAGTCTGCATGGCCCCCACCAGGCCCACTCCCCTCGCCTGCAGTACTGGCCGGCCCTGCTGCACGGGGTTTGCCCTTCTCTAGGGGATCTTCCCGACCCAGGGATTGAACCTGGGTCTCCCGCATCGCAGGTGGATTCTTTACCATCTGACCCTCAAGGGAAGCCCTTGCAACCCTTAGCTGGTTCTATTCCAGCTGAAATGATCAGCTAAGTAAACTCACAAAGCAACACTGTAGCCTGGAGACCCACAGAAAACAGGCTTCAAGGGGGCATAGAGGGGTGGCGGGTTTGCGTAAAAGCTGGAACAGAGCCTTGCCCTGGACAGGCAGGGGCTGGGGGGCTGTGAGCTCAGGCCACAGGTGGGGAAGCACATGCGTCCTGTACCAGCCTCCAGCTGCTGGTGGCCACCTGCCAGGCTGGAATTTAAGCGACAGCCCTTGACTGGCCCTCAGCTGGCCCTTGAGTGTCCTGGAATCACCGCACTGTCACTGGCTCAGATTGTGAGCTGCCAGCTCGTGGCAACACCTGCTGAACGGCCACATCAGGCTGGACCCCATCAGACCGAGGGCCCCAGCAGCGCTCTGTCCCCAGCAGCGGGGCGAGGGGAGGGCCTGGGCAGCAGACAGCAGCAATCAGAGGCCACCTCCGGCCCAGGGACTCCACTGCCTCCCGAGCAGTTACGTTTGATCCCCCTCCTCCTGTTGGAGCGTCCTCACTGCCGTCAGTTGGCAACAACGGCTGTGCCTGCAACTCAATCCAGAAAAAGCCACTGGATTCCTGGGACCCGCTTCTCAGACGAGGTTTCCTCATGGTGGTGGCAGAGGAGGAACAATTCCTGACCCTGGGAGATTGCTAAATAAAATTAAATATTATTCTTGGTTTCGGTGATAAAAATCCAAGGCTTAAAACTGGTTCTTAACCCCCAAATCAGTTAAAGCAGATGTGGAGAGGCAGTATTGGAATTTCGTTAATGAACACTAGACTGAAAAAAAATGAGAAAAATCTGCAAACCAGAGCCAGCAGAAGCTTCTGGGAAAAATTTCCAGCTCAGGCTTTCTCAATGGAGGGGAGGTGCCCTGGGGCAGGGCAGGTCATGGGTATAACAATGGTGTTCAGCAATGACTGGCAATTTCCGCTCCGAGGAGCTCCACCCAGAAACGTCCCTTTTGCTAATAATTTTCCAATGTGCTGCCCCTGCCAGAGGCCATTGCCTCAGTGAGGCAGCCTCTCCAAGGTGTTCTGCGCATTTTTCAGGGTGGGCTAGAGTCAGTCACCCAGCCACCGTGCTGGTGGGTGATGTTGGCAAAGCAGCTGACGTCTGTCCCAAGTCTGAAAACCCATCCCTCCTCCCCCAGTCTCCCATCTCGTTAAACAGCACCACCATCTGCCCAAGAACTCAGCCAAAAACCTCAGTCATCCTTGATTCCCCTTCCCTCCCCTCCCACTGTACTCCATCAACAAGGCGTGCTGACCTTCAAAACAAAACCTGCTCATTTACTCCCTTCCTTCAGCAGCACCCCCAATCACCTCCCACTGGGACAACTGGTCTATCAGATTCTGTTCCTGCCCCCCACTTCTTCTCCACTGGCAGCCAGAGCCACTGAAAGCATGAATCACGCGTGCTTGACCTGCTCAGAATATTTCAGTCACTTTCCATTGGCCTGAGAATAAAATCCAGACCTTCCTCATCTCTTCCCTGCCCTCACCCCTGTCTTTCTCCCCTCTCCCTCCCCAGGTCCAGCTGCCCTCCTCCAAGTGCTTAGCAGTTCCTCCCCCAGGCTTCCAGTGAACATCTCCTTCTCAGGGTGCCCATCACATAACCACATCCACTGCTGGAGTTGCCGCCCCTTCCTGGGACCCTCGCTCCTAATCTCTGGTGTGGCTGAGACCCCAGGTTGTCCGCCAACATCAGTTTCCCCTTCTTTCTTATTAACAGGCCCTGATTTTAATCTTCAACACACCCCGCTAGGAAACTGCATTTCCTAGACTCTCCTGCAGCAGAAGTGGTTCTCCCTTTAACCTTCTGGATCCACCTTCTGCTTAGTTCTCCAGCCCAGGGATCTGACCTGGATGGGCTGTACCCACTAGTGGCTTTATAGTCTGGCTTTGGCCGAGTTTGGCTGATGGGGGGCCCTGGCAGGAGATCAGCAAAAGGAAGTGCTAAGATTAGGGTCTGGATTCCTCCGTCTCACTCCCTTGGTGTCAACAGAGGGTGACAACTCCCATTGAGTGGCCCTATGTCTCAAGGTTTCCAGTAACCATTTGCTGCCCTAACCTCCTTGGTCTTGGAGTAGAGATGACCCCACTGCTACTAACTAGCCTTGAGTGCTACTCTATCATTAGTGATTTCTCCACACGTGCTCACACCTTAGCAAAAAGTGAAACCCTCATTGAAAAATCTAGGTTTGAATGTGTCCTGTATTTCTTGCTGAGATCATATGGCTAATTAAATAAGTTCTGTCTGTGTTGTAGGTGATGTCTGGGATGAGTAAATTGAGCTGACTTGACTTAAAGGTCCATTCTCTTCCCTTCTGCCTCCTCCTCCTTGCTATCTGGAATATGGCTGTGATGGCTGGAGATCCAGCAGCTATTCTGAGTCATGAAAGTGACCTTAAAGATGGAAGCCACACCATAAGAATAATAGGATACAAAAGCAGAGAAGGAGCTTGGGTCCCTTATAACCTTGAAGCCACCAAGCTGGCCCTGAACGGCCAACTTCCAGACATTTTTATGTGATTAAGAAGCAAAATTCTGTCTTGTTTAAGCCAGTGTTATTTTATATTTTCTTTCACATGCAGCCAAACCTAATCCTGATACACTTAGCTTCCAAAATTTAAGTGATCTCCTAAATGGTGCTGAATTTAAAAAAGATCTTGCAGGAATGTGCTTGGCAAGTTGCACACTAGGGTGGGTCCAACTAAGTCTCTTTTCCTCTTCAATGACCTGCATCCACATGTTTTTCTAACACCAGTGAGCGGCAGCAGGAATGTCAGGAGCTGGTATCTCGTAGAGGCTGTGTTGGAAGTTACCACCGATCTGGCGTCCGGAATCTGGGCACACTATCCTAGGCTTCCAGCCATTTGGCTCCTGCAGAGCACCCAAGCCTGCAATTTAGAACTGATTTCTGAATATCAGTCTGCAGTGCAGGGTGTGGTTTCCTTGTGTTCACAGATGGAAACAGGCAAACAAGTGCCTGGCCAGAGGCCCTCCAGAGCCGCTTTCTCCAGTCAAGCTCTCCCATAAGACAGCCCTCCAGGCTGCAGGCTTGCCATTTGCAGGGTCACCGGCCCCTCTGAGCATCTGGCGAGGGTCTTTGACCCAGGAAAGCACAAACCAGCACATGATCTGCATCTAATTCCTGGCCCATCCAGGCCTGGGCCTCCCCACTTGAACTTCTGACTCTAAAGGTTAACAGCCTTGGACTCTAGAACTGAGCTCTAGATAGCTTTCCCCATATCCGTAAATAGACAATCCACTCCCCCTCCTCAACCCCCACCAGATGTTCAGGCCAAAACCTGGGAGTTATTCTGGACTCGTCTCCTACTCCCCATCAGATCACTAGCACGTCTTGTCAGCACCACCCTCTAACTCTGGGTGGCGTCTGACCGCTTTGCCTACTCTGGTCTGAGCCGCCAGGATCTTGTGCTTGGGCCACTGTGGTAGACTTCTGATGGGGCCCATCTGCTGCCTGGACTATTGCAGCAGGCCCCTCACTGCTCTGATTGCACCCCTTCAGTCTATTCTCCATAAAGTAGCCAAAAGGTTAAAATTAACACAGAAGTCACATGATGTCAATGTCCTTCTCTAGTGTCCCTGTCACTTGGAAAGTCACAGCCCTCCCCCTGGTGCAAAGACCCGGCCTGAGCCACTCTCCCACCACCATCCATAGCCTCTAGGCCTCATCTCTCCCTGGCGCTTTTGCTCACGCTCGTCTCCCACTGCAGCCATCTGCTGCTCTGTGAGCCTGCCACAGTCCACTGCTTCTGCCTCAGGGCCTTTGCACCCACTGCTCTCTGCCTGGAATGCTCATATTCCCTAACCTTCTTTGCCCAGATACCCCCTTCTCAGTGATGCTGCTCAACATAAAAATCACAGCTTTCCTTTTTCCCCTCCCCTCCTTTCTGACTTCCCTTGTTTTCTTCTGACAGCTTTTTACTACCTCATATGTTATTGGGTTGGCCAAAAAGTTCATTCGGGGTTCTCCATATGGTGTTCTTAAAACCAAATGACTTTTTTTTTTTCCCCAATCCAATACATATTTTACATATCTTTTAAATGAACCCTTACCCTAGAATGTAAGCTCCCTGACAGCAGAGGTTCTGCCTGTTTCACCGGCTGCTGGATCCCGCTTGGCACCCTCTAGGTGCTCAACACACATCTCCTGAATGGATGAGTCTGGTCCGCCCTTTGGGTACCTGGCTTCAGAGGGAGCCCTACGAGGGGGCCGTGGGCATCTTCTGGACTTGACAGCACTCCAGCCATTCTGCCCGCCTCTGGCGCCAGCTCTTGACATTTTATTTTAGTGTATCATCCTCCCTCCCTCTCCCAGCCTTCATGGTTCATGTGAGGGTTGGCCCCATCCCTGGGGCTCCAGGATATTAAGTCCTCACCAAGAAGGTTAGGTTCATAGATCATCTTCCTCCAGATGAGTAAACAGAAGCAGAGAGAGGCCAGGTAACTTTCTCAAGGCCACACAGTCAGCAGCAGAATGGGAGTTTGAACTCGGCTGTTTCGCTAGAGAGTTCTCATCTTTACATCTCTATTGGAGTATTTTCATTGAAAGAGATTCTGAGAGACAAGGNAAAAAAATGAGAAAAATCTGCAAACCAGAGCCAGCAGAAGCTTCTGGGAAAAATTTCCAGCTCAGGCTTTCTCAATGGAGGGGAGGTGCCCTGGGGCAGGGCAGGTCATGGGTATAACAATGGTGTTCAGCAATGACTGGCAATTTCCGCTCCGAGGAGCTCCACCCAGAAACGTCCCTTTTGCTAATAATTTTCCAATGTGCTGCCCCTGCCAGAGGCCATTGCCTCAGTGAGGCAGCCTCTCCAAGGTGTTCTGCGCATTTTTCAGGGTGGGCTAGAGTCAGTCACCCAGCCACCGTGCTGGTGGGTGATGTTGGCAAAGCAGCTGACGTCTGTCCCAAGTCTGAAAACCCATCCCTCCTCCCCCAGTCTCCCATCTCGTTAAACAGCACCACCATCTGCCCAAGAACTCAGCCAAAAACCTCAGTCATCCTTGATTCCCCTTCCCTCCCCTCCCACTGTACTCCATCAACAAGGCGTGCTGACCTTCAAAACAAAACCTGCTCATTTACTCCCTTCCTTCAGCAGCACCCCCAATCACCTCCCACTGGGACAACTGGTCTATCAGATTCTGTTCCTGCCCCCCACTTCTTCTCCACTGGCAGCCAGAGCCACTGAAAGCATGAATCACGCGTGCTTGACCTGCTCAGAATATTTCAGTCACTTTCCATTGGCCTGAGAATAAAATCCAGACCTTCCTCATCTCTTCCCTGCCCTCACCCCTGTCTTTCTCCCCTCTCCCTCCCCAGGTCCAGCTGCCCTCCTCCAAGTGCTTAGCAGTTCCTCCCCCAGGCTTCCAGTGAACATCTCCTTCTCAGGGTGCCCATCACATAACCACATCCACTGCTGGAGTTGCCGCCCCTTCCTGGGACCCTCGCTCCTAATCTCTGGTGTGGCTGAGACCCCAGGTTGTCCGCCAACATCAGTTTCCCCTTCTTTCTTATTAACAGGCCCTGATTTTAATCTTCAACACACCCCGCTAGGAAACTGCATTTCCTAGACTCTCCTGCAGCAGAAGTGGTTCTCCCTTTAACCTTCTGGATCCACCTTCTGCTTAGTTCTCCAGCCCAGGGATCTGACCTGGATGGGCTGTACCCACTAGTGGCTTTATAGTCTGGCTTTGGCCGAGTTTGGCTGATGGGGGGCCCTGGCAGGAGATCAGCAAAAGGAAGTGCTAAGATTAGGGTCTGGATTCCTCCGTCTCACTCCCTTGGTGTCAACAGAGGGTGACAACTCCCATTGAGTGGCCCTATGTCTCAAGGTTTCCAGTAACCATTTGCTGCCCTAACCTCCTTGGTCTTGGAGTAGAGATGACCCCACTGCTACTAACTAGCCTTGAGTGCTACTCTATCATTAGTGATTTCTCCACACGTGCTCACACCTTAGCAAAAAGTGAAACCCTCATTGAAAAATCTAGGTTTGAATGTGTCCTGTATTTCTTGCTGAGATCATATGGCTAATTAAATAAGTTCTGTCTGTGTTGTAGGTGATGTCTGGGATGAGTAAAGGGAGCTGACTTGACTTAAAGGTCCATTCTCTTCCCTTCTGCCTCCTCCTCCTTGCTATCTGGAATATGGCTGTGATGGCTGGAGATCCAGCAGCTATTCTGAGTCATGAAAGTGACCTTAAAGATGGAAGCCACACCATAAGAATAATAGGATACAAAAGCAGAGGAGCTTGGGTCCCTTATAACCTTGAAGCCACCAAGCTGGCCCTGAACGGCCAACTCCCAGACATTTTTATTTGATTAAGAAGCAAAATTCTGTCTTGTTTAAGCCAGTGTTATTTTATATTTTCTTTCACATGCAGCCAAACCTAATCCTGATACACTTAGCTTCCAAAATTTAAGGGATCTCCTAAATGGTGCTGAATTTAAAAAAGATCTTGCAGGAATGTGCTTGGCAAGTTGCACACTAGGGTGGGTCCAACTAAGTCTCTTTTCCTCTTCAATGACCTGCATCCACATGTTTTTCTAACACCAGTGAGCGGCAGCAGGAATGTCAGGAGCTGGTATCTCGTAGAGGCTGTGTTGGAAGTTACCACCGATCTGGCGTCCGGAATCTGGGCACACTATCCTAGGCTTCCAGCCATTTGGCTCCTGCAGAGCACCCAAGCCTGCAATTTAGAATTGATTTCTGAATATCAGTCTGCAGTGCAGGGTGTGGTTTCCTTGTGTTCACAGATGGAAAGAGGCAAACAAGTGCCTGGCCAGAGGCCCTCCAGAGCCGCTTTCTCCAGTCAAGCTCTCCCATAAGACAGCCCTCCAGGCTGCAGGCTTGCCATTTGCAGGGTCACCGGCCCCTCTGAGCATCTGGCGAGGGTCTTTGACCCAGGAAAGCACAAACCAGCACATGATCTGCATCTAATTCCTGGCCCATCCAGGCCTGGGCCTCCCCACTTGAACTTCTGACTCTAAAGGTTAACAGCCTTGGACTCTAGAACTGAGCTCTAGATAGCTTTCCCCATATCCGTAAATAGACAATCCACTCCCCCTCCTCAACCCCCACCAGATGTTCAGGCCAAAACCTGGGAGTTATTCTGGACTCGTCTCCTACTCCCCATCAGATCACTAGCACGTCTTGTCAGCACCACCCTCTAACTCTGGGTGGCGTCTGACCGCTTTGCCTACTCTGGTCTGAGCCGCCAGGATCTTGTGCTTGGGCCACTGTGGTAGACTTCTGATGGGGCCCATCTGCTGCCTGGACTATTGCAGCAGGCCCCTCACTGCTCTGATTGCACCCCTTCAGTCTATTCTCCATAAAGTAGCCAAAAGGTTAAAATTAACACAGAAGTCACATGATGTCAATGTCCTTCTCTAGTGTCCCTGTCACTTGGAAAGTCACAGCCCTCCCCCTGGTGCAAAGACCCGGCCTGAGCCACTCTCCCACCACCATCCATAGCCTCTAGGCCTCATCTCTCCCTGGCGCTTTTGCTCACGCTCCTCTCCCACTGCAGCCATCTGCTGCTCTGTGAGCCTGCCACAGTCCACTGCTTCTGCCTCAGGGCCTTTGCACCCACTGCTCTCTGCCTGGAATGCTCATATTCCCTAACCTTCTTTGCCCAGATACCCCCTTCTCAGTGATGCTGCTCAACATAAAAATCACAGCTTTCCTTTTTCCCCTCCCCTCCTTTCTGACTTCCCTTGTTTTCTTCTGACAGCTTTTTACTACCTCATATGTTATTGGGTTGGCCAAAAAGTTCATTCGGGGTTCTCCATATGGTGTTCTTAAAACCAAATGACTTTTTTTTTTTCCCAATCCAATACATATTTTACATATCTTTTAAATGAACCCTTACCCTAGAATGTAAGCTCCCTGACAGCAGAGGTTCTGCCTGTTTCACCGGCTGCTGGATCCCGCTTGGCACCCTCTAGGTGCTCAACACACATCTCCTGAATGGATGAGTCTGGTCCGCCCTTTGGGTACCTGGCTTCAGAGGGAGCCCTACGAGGGGGCCGTGGGCATCTTCTGGACTTGACAGCACTCCAGCCATTCTGCCCGCCTCTGGCGCCAGCTCTTGACATTTTATTTTAGTGTATCATCCTCCCTCCCTCTCCCAGCCTTCATGGTTCATGTGAGGGTTGGCCCCATCCCTGGGGCTCCAGGATATTAAGTCCTCACCAAGAAGGTTAGGTTCATAGATCATCTTCCTCCAGATGAGTAAACAGAAGCAGAGAGAGGCCAGGTAACTTTCTCAAGGCCACACAGTCAGCAGCAGAATGGGAGTTTGAACTCGGCTGTTTCGCTAGAGAGTTCTCATCTTTACATCTCTATTGGAGTATTTTCATTGAAAGAGATTCTGAGAGACAAGGGCTTCTTTTGAACGGTGAACATCTGATCCGCAGTTCACGTACTCATGAGTGCCACACCTGAGCAAACTGAGGAGGCCTCTGAAAGGCACTTGTCCTTACCTGGTGTGGACCCCCAGGAAAACGGGCAGTGAAGCATCAACGCCTGATATCTGCAGGCTGACTGCTTCCGTAACCTTCAGACACAAGAGTTACTGCCAGGTGGTACCCATATAAGCAAGGCCCCAACGTTCAAAACCTGTGATCAGACTCCAGAAAATTTTTCTCTTTTCCAGTCACCATCCTGCTGACTAGGTCAAGAAGGTCTCAGGGAGGGGCACCTCCCCTTGAACTCGTCTCTCAAAACTGCCCATCACCTTTTATAACAAAGCCGTCCTGGCCTCAGCCCCATGGGAGGCAGCATCTTGCCGAAACAGAAAAACACTGCTGTTCTTATTAGACTTGGTTTTGCAGTGACCTTTTACTGCAGGCAGTGAATACTAGTTTTTCATGTACAGTCATAATTAAAGCTTCCTTTTCAAATAATACTTAAGCTTCAAAAAGTAAGTCCAGTTCAAGTAATAGAACAGACGGCTCTGGGATGTTGCAAATATTCTCTTGCTCCAGGCAAGGACCGTGTCCAACTCATCTTGGTGTCTCAGAGCCTGTCCTGGCCCTGGAAGCTCACCAAGGGTTTGTCTGGATTGAATTAAACCAGAAACCCAGGAGGGTTCCACCGGTTTCAAAGCCTATTTGAAGGACACCATGCAAATGAGACCTTGGCTTCCGTATATTTCTCCCTGTTCTACCCTCCTGGTGAAGATGGCAGCCAAGACCCTACCGATCTCCAAGAGTCATCCAAACACAGGGATTGTCCCCCCAAATATACTGATAGTGGAAACCACTTTCTGACCAATATGTCCTAGAACCTGGCCCCCTGGCAATGGACACTTCCGAGTGACCACTCAGGGAGGCACGTCAAATGCATGTAGGGAAAAAGGAAAGAAAAAAAAAATCAAGATCCAGCACCCCCCTTGCAATCAATTCAGAGGCAGGAAGAGCCCCTCTCCTGTGCTGTGTCCCATACCAGATCTCTCATCCAGACCCTAATTAGGATGGACGGCTCTTCTCCGCCCCGGGACTGGAAGAAAGCCTGGAATTATCTTAGTTGAGAAGGCTCCAGCCCCGAGAACTGTCAGAACTGCCGCCTGGATGAGCAGAAAATAGCAGATGATAAATTTTTTAGGACCACCCTCCGCGTGCCAGTTGTTGCTGACTGTGAGATAATGTGCTGGCCTTTTGGGGAGCATGCATTATTGATCTGGGTCTGTCTGGTGGTTTATAAAAAGCCCACCCTCCCCCCCACCACCACCTTGCCATCATCCCTCACCTCCTGAAAGCAGCACAGCCTCCTCCAAATGCTGCTGGAGGGACTGGCTCCTTCATGGAAGGGAAGACCGATCTGGGCAAATGAGTGCCAAGGGAAGAAACTGACAGATGTCACTGAACATGAGGGCTCCAAACCCACTGCAAATTCCACTTCCTGGAATTCATCTTTCAGAAATCCTTGCTCGCCAATGCAAAGATGCATGTATAAAGACGTTCTTGAGGACCTCGCTGGTGGGCCAGTGGTTAAGAATCTGGCTTCCAGTGCAGGGGACATGGGTTCGATCTCTGGTCAGCGAACTAAGATCCCACATGCTGGGGTGCAATTAAGCCTGAGTGCCGCAGCTACTGAGCCTGTGTGTTCTAGAGCCCACATGCCCCAACTAGAGAGAAGCCCGTGGGGAACCACAAAACCCCCACACACCATGACTAAGGCCTGACAGCAAATAAGCAAATATTAAAAAAATAGTTTTCTTTGACAAGAGTATTGGTAACAGTGAAAGCTACTAACAAACACACTCCCAATCCAGAAACTACTCAATAGCCATCCCAGAAGATGGGTTAAGTAGAGCTGTGGTTAAGACCATAGACTCTGGGTTCAAATCTTATTTGGCCACATCCTAGCTGTGTGGCCTTGGACTAGTGACAGTTTCTCTAGGCTTCAGTCTCTGCATTCAAAGGAACAGGAGGGATCTAGGCATTTTAAGTTCGCCCTGGTTTTCTCTGCTTTCCCCTCTCCACCTCCTCATCATGCCCGAAGCTCCTTTCCTTATATCTGCACACGCTTTGTTCGAGAGTCACAGGTGCAAACCTACAGTCAGATTCTGACAGGAGACTGAGATCACGCAGCTGCAGCAAAAATTCAGTGCTCCTAAGAGGGGATGTTCAATCATTAGCCTTGGTTCAGGTCAGAAATCTAGGATCCCCTTTGGTCCTCAGCCCCCCACCCATCCACCCATTCATGCACGTCTTCCGGATTCAGTGTTCCCGCCCTGGTCCCAGCTCCCATCCTTGCCTGCCCCGTTACGGTCCTGTCCTTCTACTGGCACCTAATTTCAACATAACGGCCAGAGGGATCTTACTGGAACCTAAGTCAGGTCAGCCCCCACCTCGTGTCTATTCCACTACAAATAAACCTCAAAATCATCACCATGATGACAAGGTCTCACACAACCTGGCCTCATCTCTCTCCATTTATATCTCGGCTCTCACCGCTCCAGCTCACAGGCCTTCTTTCTGTCCCGACCCACCAAGCTCATTTCTGTCTTTGCCTTTCCTGTTCTCTCCAGCTGGAGGGATCCTCCCCCAGCCCCTCTCCTCCCAGCACAGTGCACTTAATCAATATCTATTGAATGCATGAATAAGCGTCCGGGGAGTCTTGAATTCTCAAGCATAACTCTGATGGAAACAGCTTGAGGGGCCCCATGAGGCAAGACCAAGGTGTGCTGAGGTCAGGTGCTGCCTGTGAGTGCTCTTTGCAGAATTCTGCCAGAAACAAAACTCACGGCCCCATGGCTACATTCTATAGACTCCCCACGGTTACCAAATCTGGCTCATCCCTAATCCTGCTGGTCACTAAGTCGTGTCCAACTCTTTGAGACCAAGTGGAGCATGCCAGGCTCCTCCGTCCTCCACCATCTCCCTGAGTCTGTACGGCCCCATGGCTACATTCTATAGACTCCCCACGGTTACCAAATCTGGCTCATCCCTAATCCTGCTGGTCACTAAGTCGTGTCCAACTCTTTGAGACCAAGTGGAGCATGCCAGGCTCCTCTGTCCTCCACCATCTCCCTGAGTCTGCTCAGATTCATGTCCATTGAGTCAGTGATGCTGTCTAACCATCTCATCCTCTGCTGCCCCCTTCTCCTTTTGCCTTCCATCTTTCCCAACATCAGGGTCTTTTCTAGTGAGTCAGCTCTTTGCATCAGGTGGCCAAAGTCGTGGAGATTCTGCATCAGTCCTTCCAATGAATATTCAGGGTTAATTTCCTTTAGGATTGATTGGTTTGAGAAACAGGTATCCTATGCATCAAACTGTCAATAAAAGCCCTAGGCTATGATTGCTTCTGGCTGCAAATTGTTTTTGCACCAATCAACTCCCTGAGTAACACCTATACTTGTGATCATTAATACAAATCGTTAAAAAGGAGTGGCTTGGATGCATATAAATCCCCTTTTCTTGGTGCTTAAAAGACTGATTTCAAAAAGGCTGTAGGTTCGCATTTGGATTGTCACCACAGTGCTATGTTTGACTGCAAAGGCTTTTCTGGTCAACCTTTAAATTTGTTGCCACCGACAATATTTAGCTTTCCTTTGACAGTGGACAGACGCTAAAAGCCTACTCCTCACCTGGTCAACCGTGGCACTCCTCACCACAACCCACGGGAGCTGGCTCCCTTCCTTCTCTCCAGGGTCATGTTATGACCCTTCTCCAGGCTCTGGCCACATCTATATCCTTGGTCCTGCCTCAGGGCCTTTGCACATGCTGAACCCTGTGCTTGGAAGGCTTTGCCCCAGATTTTCACAGTACAAGGTAGTATTGATACCATGTCTATCGTCATCACTGTTAGTAAGAGAGGGATATCCAATTTATAGGACAAGGAAAACGCACAGGGGCTTGTATGCTGTCTAGTATGGCAGATGCACATGGCTACTGAGCACTGGAAAGGGGGCTGGTCCTGAGCTGTCCTCTAGGTGTACATGCCAGATTTCAAAAGCAATAAAAAAATATAAACTATGCCATTAATGATGTTTTTATATCGATTACATGTTAAGATGACAATAAATTAGATATATTGGGTCTTTAAAAAATTAATTTCCCCAGCTTTTTACTTTTTTTCTTTAAAAAAAAAAAGTGTAGCCACTAGGAAATGTAGAAGTACTTATGTGATTTGCATTTGTGTCTCACTTGATAGATCTCAAGGGTAGCGCTGTGTGGGGTTTAATGTGGAGAAATGGAAATGGTAAAATCAGTGGATTTGAAGGGGGAGAAGACATAAGTAGAGGAGAAACAGGGCTGACACTGAGAGACACCCCCAAAGGTGAGCTGGAAATGTAAGTGGAATTTGACCCCAGGAGCAGAAGGTCCAGCTGGTTGACTCTGGGGGCCTCACTCCTGGTGGCCTCATGGATGGAGACTTCTCACATGAGTGAAAATGTGGGGAGAGGTGCCTCATGAAGATAAAGGTGTCCAGCTGGGTGCAGGAGCCCAGGGACTCACTTAGGAGGGAGAGGGAGGAGGCCAGGAGGGTTTACACAGCGAAGCAAGGACATGACCGGGGGAGCGGGGGGCTGTGTGAAGGATCAGGGAGGGCGTCCTGCTGTAAATGAGCCCCATGTCGGCAAGGGCCCTTCTCCTCACCTGCTCTACCTGGAGCCCACAAGACCAGAGGGGAAACAGTTCAGGATGAGAGGCGACCGTCCCCACCCTCCTAAGCCACCATCCCTGTAAACTGAGTCAGGTCACTAGCAATAGCGGCCACCCTCCCTTTCCCGAGATGCCACCAAGGAAGGCTGAGCCCACCCTTCCTTGGGTTAAGCTGGTGCCACCTGTTAAGATGGGTGGAACAGGGGCGCACATTTGCAGGCGTGTGTGTACATACACATACTGCCCAGGCTGGCTCCCCCTTTTTGTTCAGCATCAGCTCAAGTATCACCTCCTCTGAGAGGCGCCCCTTGATTACTAATCCAAAGTAGCTCCGACCATCACCGCAAGCCAGAATCCTCTACAGTTGCCCCAGAATGTTTCTCCCTTCTTGAAATGATCTTCCATATGAACTAGCAATGATTATCTGTCTCCCACATTCTGTGAGACTAGAGACGGTGCCTGCCTCACTCATTACTGAAGTCCCAGGTCCTAGAATATGGCCTGGAATGTGGTACGTTCTCAGTAGAAATTGGACAAAAAGTCATCAACTGGTCTTAACATCTCTTTTCCTTAGGACTTTGGAGGAATCTAGGAATGGTTCTCATTAGGGAAAGGTCCCTAACTTTGTGGACCCAGCTGTGCATCCCCGTGTGTGGGGCCACCCCTGGGACTTGGTTCAGTCCATTAGACATGAACTCTGCAGGGTCAACCCGAGCATCTGCATCAGGGGCCCGAGACCCAGCACGATGAGCCTGGGGAATGCCGCCTGCCAGCAGCTGGCCGCTTACCGAGCTCCACGTCCTGGTCGTCCGTCAGCACCAGGATGATGTTGGGCCGAATGTTTCTGCGATCCCTCTGAAACCTGCCTTTCAGGCGGTGGTGGGACAGGAAGGCCGCACTTCCGTCCAGTAGAGAGAAGACCGCGGCAGAGAGCAAGCAAAGCAGGACGCCGGCGGGAGCCATGTTACGTTTCCGCTGATGCCCTTGCTTCTGGAGGGATGCAGGAGTCTGGAGCTGTGCTCCGTGGATTTGTTTCTCTTCCCTCTTTACTCACGGACCTAGAGGAAGAGGAAGCGAATTAGGCCACAGGTTGCACCATGATTTCTTCAGTGGCTTCTGGCAGGGGCAGTGAGAGCTTCTTTGATCAGAGATAGCTACAGCGGAGCAAGACCCAATTCGGTTAAAGTTGCAAGAAAAGTTATTTGCGCCTGGCTCAGGGAAGAGGCTGGCAGGAAAGCCTCTGGACACCACTTCTCCAGACAGCATTCCTCCCCTGGGCTCAGCCATCCTCTGGATGTGTCTGCGTGAGCCCAGGTCCCAAGTCAGGTAGTCAGCCTGCCTCCCAACCCTCCGACCAACGCAAGAGAAATCACCCCGCAGTGAAAAGAAAGGAAAAAGCCTGGGAGAGCAGACATTTCTGGTCATCTCTTCTCTGCCAGCGCCAAGCACCACGGAGGATGCAGAGATGAGCGGCTGCACTCCCAGCTCTCAGGTAGCATGTGATTCGGGGATGGGTCTGGACCAGTTAGGCTGATGCGGAGGGCTAGGCGACTCTGTATCTCAGTCTTGGCTCCACCACTCACCAGCTGGGTCTCCCCATCAATAAGCCAGTGAGGAACCTCAGTTTCCCCACGAATAAAACGTGGATATATGACTGTTGAAGAACTCAACCCAAGGTGGGGGGTGTTCACAAAGGTCCCCTGTCAATAGGTCCTGTGATGGGGTAAGATGTCCATGTTGGTTTTAAGTTGCAAAACAAAATGACAACAGAGAAAACTGAGAGCTCAAAAGCTGAAGGAGGAGAAGTGTCACAGTCCCCGGTGATCCTGGTCAGCCCCTTGACTGTGGGTCAGATGGGGTCACCAGCAAAGGGCGGGAGAAGGAAGGCAGAGTGGCTAAACTGGTCTCAGGCAGGTCTCAGATCTCGCTCTGCTCTTTGCTCTCTGCAGTCATTTTTTTTTTTCACTTCTTGAGGAAATGAGCCTTCAACTCCTGTCCAGATATAGACCTTTTGGTCTCATCTATTTAAAACGAGAGAAAGAGCGGGCAAGCAGACGAGCTGGGAGGAAACCAAGCCTGTTGGCCTGAGTCACCATCCCCATGACCTTGAAGAACCCCGTCTACCCCTGCTGTTGCGGGGAACCCGGCCTCGCCCCAAGCCAGGGCTCAGGGAACTCGAGGACGCCAGGGTCCGCAGTGGGGTGTGTGTGGCCTGTGTGACCCCACCCGGGGATGGCACCAGCTGCCTATGGGGAACCTCACTTCCTCCCCAACCCACTGTTCCCACCTCCATCCTCTCAGAGGCAGCCAGCAGGGTCTTCGTAAAATTCAGATCCAAACACGCAACTCACAAGGCCTGGGTAAGGTGAGACCAGGGAGGTTCTCAGGCTCCAAGTCTGAAGGGGCTCTCACTCCAGGTGGACAGGTGCCAGGTGATCAGCTCACCTTAGTCTCAGCCCTGTCACTCACCTGTTCAGAACCTCCCCTGGCTTCTCAGGGCTCAGGGTACAAAATGCAAACTTCCAACAAGCCTTATGGGGTGGGGGGTGGGGGCGTCCAGCCCCTGCCCACCTCTCCCCCGTGCTCCCAATTGCTCTCAGACGCATGGCTTTTTTCTGTCACTTAGACAAGACTTTGCCTTCCAATGCGGGGGCTGCAGGTTCAATTGCTGGTCTGCGAGCTAAGATCCCACATGCATCCTGGCCAAAAAACCAAAACATAAAACAGAAGCCATATTTGTAACAAATTCAGTAAAGACTTTAAAAATGGTCCACATCAAAAGAATCCTTAAAAAAAAAAAAAAAGGCATAAGCACAGTATTTTGAAAAAGAAAACTTTCTACCGAAGGATAAATAAAACAGCCGCGTCCCTTCCCTGCAGAACTAACCACACAAAGTCAAAGAGAGCAGAAATTGGGCTGCCCCATCTGACAGCTTCTGGTTCGCATTTAATGCTCTAAGCTGAGCCCTGGGCTGGAGGCATCCACATCTGCACTCTATCTGTGGGAAATTAGCAGGTGCTGAAAGGCGACAAAGCACTTTAGCACCACCGAGAGACTTGTGCTGGAGGTAATGGGAGGCTTGAGAGGGTGCACAGGAGACATGCCGAAGATTCTAGTGGTCCTCGAATTACCCCAGGTCATGGGAGGGGGTCCTCGAATCATGTTATCAGTCCGTGTCCCACCCCTCTTCGGGAAACAAAGAAGACTGCTTTGTGCTTTGCACTTGAAATGTGCACTTGACTGGTGTACCAGTTGGCCCACTAAAATGGACATTCACAAAGCAAGCGGGGAAGCCTGGTGTGCTGCGTCCATGGGATCGCAAAGAGTCAGACACGACGTGATGACCAAATGACAAGGAAAGCGAACAGCCCAATCACAAAACGGGCACCAGAGCTAAGTAGACATTTCTCCAAAGACACACAGATGGCCAAGAGGAGCATCAAAGGGCGCTTCGGGTCGCTAGCTATTAGAGAACTGCAAATCAAAACTACAATGAGGTATCACTTCATACTTCTCAGAATGGCCATCATCAAAAATTTACAAAAAATAAATGTTGGAGAGGGCATGGAAAAAAGGGAACCCTCCTGCACTGTGGGTGGGGATGTAAATTGTTGCACCACTGTGTGAAACAGTATGGAAGTTCCTGAAAACCTTAAAAAAGTTATCATATGATCCAACAATCCTGCTCCTGGACATACACTTGGACAAAACTATAATTTAAAAAGATACATGCATTCTATGTTCATAGCATCACTGTTTACAACAGCCAAGACATGGGAACAGCCTCAATGTCTATCGACAGATGAATGGATAAAAAAAGATGTGGGATATATTATACCACGCAATACTGCTGCTGCTACTGTTGCTAAGTTGCTTCAGTCGTGTCCGACGCTATGCGACCCCATAGATGGCAGCCCACCAGGCTCCTCCGCCCATGGGATTTTCCAGGCAAGAGTATTGGAGTGGGGTGCCATTGCCTTCTCTGACCATGCAATACTACTCAGTTACGAAAAAGAAGGAAGTAATGCCACTTGCAGCAACTGGGATGAACCTGAAGATTGTCTGTCATACTAAGTGAAGCAAGTCAGAGAAAGATAATGATCATTTGGCATCACTTAATCAGGAATCTAAAAAACGGATACAAATACCTTATTTACAAAACAGAAGCAGCCTCATAGACATAGAGTACAAACTTACGGTTCCCCAAGGGGAAATGGGAGGCTTAGGGACACATTACGGAGAAGGCAGTGGCACCCACTCCAGTGCTCTCGCCTGGAGAATCCCAGGGACGGAGGAGCCTGGAGGCTGCAGTCCATGGGGTCGCGAAGAGTCGGGCACGACTGAGCGACTTCACTTTCACTTTCATGCATTGGAGGAGGAAATGGCAACCCACTCCAGTGCTCTTGCCTGGAGAATCCCAGGGACGGGGGAGCCTGGTGAGCTGCCCCTATGGGGTCGCACAGAGTCAGACACAACTGAAGCGACTCAGCAGCAGGGACACATTAGGGGTGTAGAATTAACAGATACACACAGCTATACATGAAATAAACAACAAAGATTTACTCTACAGAACAGGGAACTATATTCAGTGTCTTGTTACAGCCTATAGTGGAAAAGAATCTGAAGCTGTACACCTGAAACTAACACAATATTATAAATCAACTACAGTTAAATTTTTTAAAAAATGCACATTTATGTTCCTTCAGATGGACATTGAGTGATAATAGCGAGAGAATTTCTAAGGGAAGCCCTACAAACAGCAACTCTCATTTTACACATGTCAACTTGTTTAATAAGCATATATGCCCATCGATATTATACCCATTTTCTGGATGAAGAGGCTGAGGCACAGAGAATTATAACGAAAGCACTCTCCCATGATCATTTGGCCCAACAGGGGCCAGAGATGGGGTTCAAACCCAGTCTGGGTGGAGTCAGCAGCTCAACAAGAACCTCCTGGAAGCAGATTTCTCGGTAACTTTCTAAATGTCTCCCAACCTTAGTTTCCTCATCTGCCTCTGAAGCAGAAGGAGGCCAGGGGCCCTTGGAGGGTCTTTTTGGCTCTGGGCCTGTGATACGGAAGAACAGGAGGCCTGGACCAGATAGTGGGTGGAGCTGGGGGATACAGTCGACTGGACTCTTCCTGGGACCCTTAGGCTGTTCCTCTCTGCTTCCTGGCATCTCTAACCTTCCAGCCAGGATGCTGATCCTTTGGATGGGTGTCAAAACTCCATGACCAAAGATCAGAGAATAACAGGAGCTAATTACTTCATCAGCTCAAGTCATCAGTGGGTCGATTTTTGATGAATTCCCCCAGCTCCCACTTCCCCTGGCCTGGGGCCAGCCTCTCTCTGGATGCTAGAGAAATCAATTAAAATGACACAAGTGATTCTGCCTCCATTTTTCTCCTTCTTAGTAAAGATTCAGAGAAGCTGAAGTGAGAGCATACCTGGTGAATCTGCGCAACCCTAGCTGAGTGACACTCTGTCCACCCCTCAGACCCTTCTGCTTATTCCCACCAGCTGGATTCTCTTCCTGCTCTTCATCCCGTGTCTTTCCCACAGACCTTGGCAAAGCCAAATCGGCCCAAGAAAGCCAAATGCCCTGAGTGTTCAAAAACAGCACTCCATCTTCTGGATTTATCTGATTTGCAGAGAGGAGCAGGTCTCAGGATCACAGTTTTGGGCCCTCACGCAGGCCTGTCTGGGAAGACCCACATGGCTGTTTTCCTCTGAGGATCCCCAAACTCCACAAGAATGGCTGAGAAGAGTTCGGGAGCAGTCGGACAGCCCCGGGAGAAGCAGCGGGAAAGGAAGAAGCAGGCAGAAGCAGAGGCAGATCAGTCAGGAGGTGAGAAGAAAGGGAACTGGGGTGTGGAGATCCCCAGAGCCCCTGTCCCAGAGCTGGGGACCTCCTACGTGGTCCAGAGAGCCAGAGCACGCATGTCTCCCTCCACTCACTTTACAAACAAGTATTTAGGGTTACATGGTAGGGTAACCTTGTCTGGGTTATGACAGCCGAATTTGCTTCCCTGCTTCCACACTCAGCTCCTTCTATCAAGCAGGCAGAAGGATCCTGTAAAAGACAAAAGTTTGTCTTCCTCCACAGCAGAGCCCTCCAGGGCTCCCATCTCATGCCAAATAAAACTCCCAAGCCCTCCAAAAGGCCTGGAAGACCCTATGCCTTCTGTCCATCCCCTTCCGACCTCGTCACCTCCACTTCCCCCTCCCTTACCCATTTGACTCTGGTCACATGGCGTCTGTGCTGCTCCTTGCCCAAGCCAGGCATGCCGCCACCCCAGGGCCTTTGAATGCACTGTTCTCGCTGCCCAGAGCCTTCATTCAGATCTCTTCATGGCCCTTTCCTCACCTCCTTCAGGTCTTTGCTCAAATTTCACCTCTGCAGGTTAGAACAGAAGGCTCTTCCTTCCCTAGGAGCACCTATCACCTCCGACAGCCACATATTTTATTTTCTTGTCAGTCTCCCCCACAAGAATCTCACTTCTTCAATGGTATGGATCCTTGGCAGCTTTGTTCACATCTGTATCCTTAGTCACTCAGTCGTGTCTGACACTTTATGACCCCATGAACTATATAGCCTGCCAGGCTCCTCTGTCCATGGAATTCTCCAGGCAAAAACACTGGAGTGGATAGCCATTCCTTTCTCCAGGGAATCATCCCAACCCAGGGATTGAACTCAGGCCTCCTGCACTGCAGTCAGATTTTTTACCAGCTGACCCACCAGGAAACTCAGATAGGGGCACTGACCACTCCCTTTTCCTGCTTATGTGCAGTTTGAACATAGGCTAGAACATGTGACCCGAGTGGAGCCAGTCAGCACATTCCATCTCTATAGTTCCAATGATTGGCCCAGAGACAGACACGTGATCCAAGCCTGGCCAATGAGAGAGAAGTACGAAACAGCAGGTTGGATACCGAGAGCTGGAAAGGGGTAAGCCCAGCCCGGCTACCAACTGGCACCCGAGAGAGGGTGCTGGTGTTGGTGGGCTGAACCAAGTTGCACCCTGGAGCCAGTTACAGGTTCAAACAAGCGCCCTTTGTTGCTTAAGCTGACCTGAACTGGGGCCGTCATCTGCAACAGGAAATGCCCAGATCAACACAGTAAGTACCCGAAAAGAACAATAAGGAAGAATGAGGAAGAATTAATTAAATTTTAATTATTTAATTCTGCTTATTGCAGAACTCGGCCAATAAGAAACACTTTTCCTGTGTTAACTCAGGACACCTTTCAACAACGCTGCTGCTAAGTCACTTCAGTCAAGTTCGACTCTCTGCGACCCCATAGACGGGAGCCCACCAGGCTCCCCCGACCCTGGGATTCTCCAGGCAAGAACACTGGAGTGGGTTGCCATTTCCTTTTCCAATGCATGAAAGTGAAGTCACTCAGTTGTGTCCGACTCTTAGCGACCCCATGGACTGCAGCCTACCAGGCTTCTCCGGGATTTTCCAGGCAAATGTACTGGAGTGGGGTGCCATTGGCTTCTCCATCAACATGCTAGGATGCTCCAACTGTGGCTGAGGAAGCTGAGGGCATGGAGAGGTTCGAAAACTTGCCTAAGGTCGTGCTGCCCGGATGCTGAATATTATCCCTTGACTGACCCCCTCCCCGTCTCCTCTCCTCTCTTCCCTGTGCCCCAGGAGTTTCACTTGGCTGGACCACATCAACGAGCTCTGTGCTAAAGGAAACGCTGCCCAGGGAAGGGAGGATGGCAGGAGAGAAACGCCTGGATAATTTCCAGGTATCTTCCCTGCCCAGTTGCTATGAATGGAGCATATCCCTCTATTACTCTACTGAAAGCCATGGCTCCTGTGGGTAGCCCTTGCCAGGTTCCAGCGAATGGTCCCCACTGTCCCCTAGCCCCAGAGATCTGTTATTCATTTTACATCTCTGTGGGAGGCACCATCTGTTTCCTGCAGGGCACCTGTGCTGATAAAGCAAGCAGATAGCGTGCCCAAGATTTACAGATATCCTGACCCCAGAGTCCTCTCTTGCCTCCTCCGTTTACTTGGAAACTGACATATGATACTAGAAGCTGAGGTTAAGTGTGTTGTAGAAACAGGAAGAAAAAGAGGGAACTGTTGATCTGCGGGCAGACAGGGATGGCTGTGTGGAGTCCTTACAGAGAAATGTTTGAGAAGCCTAAGAGGAAAGTTCTGAAAACTCCACAGGATTTGGGTGGACTCTGAAGAAGGCATGGAGGACAGAGTGCCTCAGGCAGGGGAAATAGCTTCAGCAAGTGGCAGCAGTGTGGGAGGAGTGAGATGTGTGGTCCCGAACCTCGCAAGCCTAGAAACTGTCTAGACAGAGGATGACACGCCCATCCGGTAAACCTTGCACTCCCCCGGTATCTCCCTTTTCTGGGGAGAGGAAGCTTGGCCGTCCTTCTCTCCTCCTTTCCAGGGCTGTCAAAGAAAGGACAGGAGCTCCTGCAATCTACAGTCCACAGACTCTGTCTGTCTCCCTCACCCAAGTCCAAGGGTCAGGTGGCTCTCTGTAACTATCCTTGGAATTTCAGCAGGAGGCAGAGAACCAAGGCCGCAGGACAGGAAATAGAAGGGTCCTTAGAGGATGGAGGGAAAGATCAGGTTTCAAGACAAGGGCTCAGGATCTGGAAAGGAAATTAGGGCATAAAGAGAAGAGCCCAAGAACCCAGGTGCCTGCACAACTATTCAGGTGCCAAGAGATTCTCGAACGCCTGCTCTGTGCCAGGCATAGTTCTTGGAACTGCATATAAAACAGTGGGGAAAAAAAAAGTATCTGCCCTCACGGAGCTGACATTCTAAGGAGTCAACATATCAGAAGCTGGAGTTGAAATAGTCCAGCGAATGGTGAGAAGTGTCAGAAAACATGATTGGAAGTAATGATCAACCATTGGTGAAATCTTAGAATGGGGTCATGGATTATAGAGCAGGCTCAAAGAAAGTTTAAAAATGATATACTTGAAGACTTGAGAAGCTGAGCGTCCAAGTGTTTTGCATAGCAAGTGAGGGACCATATAATTCACACACTCAAATATCTGAGCAGAGCCCTTATCAGACCCGAGCCCATCCGAGCCTTCTGAAGCCCCTGCCTCAGTGACCAGCCCAGCAGAATAATCCAGGTGCTTCAGTCTGACTACGAAGAGGTGCCTCTTGTTTCCAGCTGGCTACCTTGGTCCACGTCGGTCCACCATGAGGCTGAGGGAAGTGATGCCATCTCGCCTCATGCAGAGTGGAATGAAGCCGCCACACAGAAGAAAACACAGCCTCAAAACAGAACGTTCTTGGGTTCTGCTAACGTTCGAGACTGTGGATCCAGCTCAGCCCGAAGGAGGAGGATCTGCCTCCGGGGTCTCTGACTCAAGCACCCAGGGATTCTCCCACGTCCTGCAACGGCATTGAGGTCCCTCCTTTCTTTTAGGGTCACTTTCCCACACTTCGACTGAGGACACGAACCAGATCCTCTTGTTCTCTTAGGTCACTTGGAATTGCTGTCATGGTCACTTGCAACCGAATGAGCCCAACCGGTAGAGCAGGCTGGGGGCAGAGAGTTGACCCAGGCGGCTTCCCGGACACCATCTGCCTTCCCGGACAGACGCCCGACGACACGGCCGCCAGCCCCTGGCCTGGGCCCCGCGCTGCCTTATCACAGGCAGACCTTCCTTCTCCTTATTTGCTGACAAGAGGAAGGTGGTGCAGAAAAGGGGAAGAAATGTGAGCGTGGGAGTCCTGAATTCTGGTTCTGATCCGCCCCACTTTCCTCACCTGCCAAGAAAAACAGACTGTTCCCTGGGCGCAGCCTGGGACTCGGGACTGGTGGAGCCTGAAGTGGACAGGGAGGTCCTCCTCCCCTCCCGCCCCACGGAGGCCTCCTTCTCTGACTCCTGGCCTCAGCCAAGGTCTGTCCTCTTCAGAGCGCCCCTCTCCGTGACTGATTCCTCGATGCACTCTTCTGCTTGAGTTCATATCTTGCAGGGAGTTGTCGTCCCCACCGGAAGCTCTGCTCAGATAGGGGCTGTCTCTTTCTCACTCCATAGCTTCAGCCCCTGGCTCAGCCCCCTGGGCGCCAGTTCTTCAGGTTAACAAATATTTACTGAGAACCTACTCTGCACCATAAATTAGGCTGAGAGCCGAACAATTGTTGCTTTCAAATTGTGGTGCTGGAGAAGACTCTTGAGAGTCCCTTGGATTGCAAGGAGATTCAACCAGTCCATTCTAAAGGAGATTAGTCCTGGGTCTGGACTGATGGAAAGACTGATGCTGAAGCTCCAATGCTTTGGCCGCCTGATGCAAAGAGCTGACTCACTGGAAAAAACCTTGATGCTGGGAAAGATTGAAGGTGGGAGGAGAAGGGGCGAGAGAGGATGAGATGGTTGGATGGCATCACCGACTCAATGACCATGACCTTGGGAGTTGGTGATGCACAGGGAGGCCTAGAGTGCCGCTGTCCATGGGGTCCCAAAGAGTTGGACACGACTGAGCGACTGGACAGCTATACATCAGGCCCTGTTCTGTGTGCTGAGGACCCAGGAATGAATATTCTGACGTGGATCAGACACCAAAACAAAAGACAGGCACAGGAGGTGGTGAGTCCTAAGGGGAGGGAGTGGGAAGCGCTGGTGTGGAGCTTGCATCGTTGGGTAGGAGGGTGGCAAGGCCTGAGAGGGGACATGTGGGTGGAGTCCTCCAAGACGTGAAGGAAAGTGCCTTGTGGATATTTAGAACAGTGTTCCAGGCGCAGAGACAAATGCAAGGGTCCTGAGGGAGGGATGCGGCTGGGGTGTTTGAGGACATGATGGGGGCAAGTATGGTTGGGGTGGAGCTGAGTGAGGGGGGATCTGGAACAGTCTAGCCCAGGAGTGTTGTGCTCGGATGTAGGTTTTACCAGCATCCTTCTGGCTGTGCGTGGAGGGCAGACTGTAGGAGTGAGGGTGGACACACCAAGGCTAGTGAGACGATGGCCATGGGCCATGTCTGGACCGGGGTAGGTGCAGCGAAAGGGTGAGAAGTGAGATTCTAAATACTGTTGAATGAATGAGTGAATGCCTGCCTTAACAGAGGGAAGACCGGCACGTGCCAAGTGATCCAGTGACTACTTCTGTGCAACACTTTACCTCTAAACATCGCGGTGGAAATCTTTTTTTTTTTAATGCTCAGGGACTTGGATTCAGGAATTCTAGCGGGGCCACAGCAGAAAGGGTTGGTCTCTGCTTTATTGTGCCTGAGGCTACAGCTGGAAAGACTCATAAGCTGGGGACTTGAATCCTCAGCTTGGTGGCAGTGGGCTGAAGCCTCGGGCTGGGGGTGGGAGGGGGCTTCTCTGTGTGGCCTGGGCTTCCTCATAGCATGGCAGCCCCAGGCGGGTGACTGATTTCTTCTGCAGCTTAGGGCTCCAAAACTGAGCGTCCCACCAGCCTAGGTGGGACTTCTCTTTAAAATTTATTTGGCTGTACTGGGTCTTAATTGCAGCATGTGGGATCTAGTACCCTAACCAGGGATTGAACCCAGGTCCCCTGCCTTGGGAGCTTGGAGTCTTAACCACTGGTCCACCAGGGAAGTCCTGACCTCATCTCTTCTGACCGAACCTCACCTTTTCTGCTGTACCCAGCATTACTCCCACCATTTTACTGGTCACCAGTGATGCATGAGCCTGGCCAGATTCATGGAGGGGACACGGGGCATGCCCCACCTCCAGACAGAGGAATGAGAAGGCCACACTGGAGGTGCACACGTGGGGCTGACCTTGTGGGCCCGAGGAAACACAGGAGGCCCTGCTAAGTCACGGAGGCCTGGGCACGGCAGGGGGTGGCAGCCTCCCCCCTGCACACGTCATCCTTCTAGGAAGTGAAACGGCGTCTGAGTCAGATTCCATCTGTCTGCACCTGCCAAGCTTTGGATTTTGTGCCCACGCCCATATCAAAGATCCCCGAGCCTCAGGAAGTCCTGGGGTGACCGGAAGGCTCCCCCAACCCCTCTCCTCTTTTGTGAACAACCCCAAGGGGTTAGATCAATGGGGCCTGTGCTTGGGTGATTCTGAAAGGAGCAGAGGAGGCAGAAAGTGAGCTGCCCCAGGCATGAACGCACGGTAACTGCCTCTCCTCCTGTGCCACTTCAGAGAACAGAGGTGCCCCAGTTAGATCTGCATTGAAAACATTGACTTATTCCTGCTTTTTAAAAAGTCCCTTCTTTGTAAGTAGAAAGGAAGCCACCTCCTCAACACAGGAACCCAAACAGAAGTGGATGATCTGATTTTGGGGAACTGGCCCTCACTTCCCTGGGTCCTTTCCTCCTGCTGACGTGAGCCGTGACCCTCTGTTCAGGGTCACCGTCCACTGGGAGGCTGCCCAGGCCACGAGGCTGTCAGCCCTGGTTGCATGGGTGGGCTGCTGGTTTGTCCCGGTGGGAGACTTTTCAGCTGGGGGCTGCTGGGCTGGGTTTGGGAGGGACGTTAAGACAGCCTGGCTGGGCAGGAGAGCTGCAAACACCTCACCTTCCAGAACTTGGCCCGAGGGCACGTTGCTTTTCCCGGAATCGGCCACTAGGGTTTGATAGGCAGCTGCCAGGAATGTTCTGGCGAGATGGGCAGGGGCTTTTGGTGTTGTGCTAACGGTCCGCTCAGCTCCCCAGAGGGCGACCNGCAGGAGAGCTGCAAACACCTCACCTTCCAGAACTTGGCCCGAGGGCACGTTGCTTTTCCCGGAATCGGCCACTAGGGTTTGATAGGCAGCTGCCAGGAATGTTCTGGCGAGATGGGCAGGGGCTTTTGGTGTTGTGCTAACGGTCCGCTCAGCTCCCCAGAGGGCGACCTGATTGACCTTGACCCCAGCAGCCCACATGTCAGGGTCTCGGAAGCGCCGCTTGTCTCCTGCACTCGCGTTTGTGCCGGATGGTTTTTTGTTCACCCCCTTTCTTATTTCAGTAAACGCAGTTACAGAGGCAGTGTTCTCCCTCCGCAGGGAATGAGCGCCGCCTGCCCTGAACCGGGGTCTTTCGACTGGGGCACTGCTGCCTTTGGGGCTGCGTCGTCCTCGGCAGCGGCTGCGCACTGCAGGGCGTGGAGCAGCGTCTCTGGCCGCCACCTGTTAGACGCAAGAGGTACCTACCCCCAGTGGTGACGGTAAAAATGTCTCCAGATATTGCCTAATGTCCCCTGGTAGGGGGCAAAATCGCACCCCAGGTGAGAACCTCGGCCATAACCGGACGGCAGCACAGAGAAACAAATACAGTGACATTATGGTTACATTCCTCCTTGCCGAGGACACTGGACATTTTCTTGCAAGCGGAGCAGGCCTCCTTGGTGACTCAGAGGTTCATGGCCGGGGCAGGGACTCTTAAGACGAGGACCCCTGGGTCCCGCCCACCGGGAACCAAGACTCAATCCACTCCGTGGGACTAGGTGGGCTGGAGGCGGGTGGGCCGGCTCACAGGAGGTCGGATGTTGTAATGGTCACCTGTGGAGACACACNACTCAGAGGTTCATGGCCGGGGCAGGGACTCTTAAGACGAGGACCCCTGGGTCCCGCCCACCGGGAACCAAGACTCAATCCACTCCGTGGGACTAGGTGGGCTGGAGGCGGGTGGGCCGGCTCACAGGAGGTCGGATGTTGTAATGGTCACCTGTGGAGACACACCCTCGAGCCGTGGCCTTTGTCTAAAGTGAGGACATAAACTCAAATGCCTGCAGGGCCCAGGCAAGCGAAGGGAGTGAGGGACAAGGGTTTAGGGTCACAAGGAGGGGTGGAGAGTGCCCTGCTGGAGAAGCCGTTTGCAAAATCAAAACAGTCACTACATTTTAAACACTGAGCAAGCCAAACAGAGCTCCCCTGGAGCTTGCCTGGGGGCCCATTTGCAACCCTTCAAAGCTGTGTGGTCTTTTCTGCGCACTAGTCGTGTCCGACGCTATGCGACCCCATAGATGGCAGCCCACCAGGCTCCTCCGCCCATGGGATTTTCCAGGCAAGAGTATTGGAGTGGGGTGCCATTGCCTTCTCTGACCATGCAATACTACTCAGTTACGAAAAAGAAGGAAGTAATGCCACTTGCAGCAACTGGGATGAACCTGAAGATTGTCTGTCATACTAAGTGAAGCAAGTCAGAGAAAGATAATGATCATTTGGCATCACTTAATCAGGAATCTAAAAAACGGATACAAATACCTTATTTACAAAACAGAAGCAGCCTCATAGACATAGAGTACAAACTTACGGTTCCCCAAGGGGAAATGGGAGGCTTAGGGACACATTACGGAGAAGGCAGTGGCACCCACTCCAGTGCTCTCGCCTGGAGAATCCCAGGGACGGAGGAGCCTGGAGGCTGCAGTCCATGGGGTCGCGAAGAGTCGGGCACGACTGAGCGACTTCACTTTCACTTTCATGCATTGGAGGAGGAAATGGCAACCCACTCCAGTGCTCTTGCCTGGAGAATCCCAGGGACGGGGGAGCCTGGTGAGCTGCCCCTATGGGGTCGCACAGAGTCAGACACAACTGAAGCGACTCAGCAGCAGGGACACATTAGGGGTGTAGAATTAACAGATACACACAGCTATACATGAAATAAACAACAAAGATTTACTCTACAGAACAGGGAACTATATTCAGTGTCTTGTTACAGCCTATAGTGGAAAAGAATCTGAAGCTGTACACCTGAAACTAACACAATATTATAAATCAACTACAGTTAAATTTTTTAAAAAATGCACATTTATGTTCCTTCAGATGGACATTGAGTGATAATAGCGAGAGAATTTCTAAGGGAAGCCCTACAAACAGCAACTCTCATTTTACACATGTCAACTTGTTTAATAAGCATATATGCCCATCGATATTATACCCATTTTCTGGATGAAGAGGCTGAGGCACAGAGAATTATAACGAAAGCACTCTCCCATGATCATTTGGCCCAACAGGGGCCAGAGATGGGGTTCAAACCCAGTCTGGGTGGAGTCAGCAGCTCAACAAGAACCTCCTGGAAGCAGATTTCTCGGTAACTTTCTAAATGTCTCCCAACCTTAGTTTCCTCATCTGCCTCTGAAGCAGAAGGAGGCCAGGGGCCCTTGGAGGGTCTTTTTGGCTCTGGGCCTGTGATACGGAAGAACAGGAGGCCTGGACCAGATAGTGGGTGGAGCTGGGGGATACAGTCGACTGGACTCTTCCTGGGACCCTTAGGCTGTTCCTCTCTGCTTCCTGGCATCTCTAACCTTCCAGCCAGGATGCTGATCCTTTGGATGGGTGTCAAAACTCCATGACCAAAGATCAGAGAATAACAGGAGCTAATTACTTCATCAGCTCAAGTCATCAGTGGGTCGATTTTTGATGAATTCCCCCAGCTCCCACTTCCCCTGGCCTGGGGCCAGCCTCTCTCTGGATGCTAGAGAAATCAATTAAAATGACACAAGTGATTCTGCCTCCATTTTTCTCCTTCTTAGTAAAGATTCAGAGAAGCTGAAGTGAGAGCATACCTGGTGAATCTGCGCAACCCTAGCTGAGTGACACTCTGTCCACCCCTCAGACCCTTCTGCTTATTCCCACCAGCTGGATTCTCTTCCTGCTCTTCATCCCGTGTCTTTCCCACAGACCTTGGCAAAGCCAAATCGGCCCAAGAAAGCCAAATGCCCTGAGTGTTCAAAAACAGCACTCCATCTTCTGGATTTATCTGATTTGCAGAGAGGAGCAGGTCTCAGGATCACAGTTTTGGGCCCTCACGCAGGCCTGTCTGGGAAGACCCACATGGCTGTTTTCCTCTGAGGATCCCCAAACTCCACAAGAATGGCTGAGAAGAGTTCGGGAGCAGTCGGACAGCCCCGGGAGAAGCAGCGGGAAAGGAAGAAGCAGGCAGAAGCAGAGGCAGATCAGTCAGGAGGTGAGAAGAAAGGGAACTGGGGTGTGGAGATTCCCAGAGCCCCTGTCCCAGAGCTGGGGACCTCCTACGTGGTCCAGAGAGCCAGAGCACGCATGTCTCCCTCCACTCACTTTACAAACAAGTATTTAGGGTTACATGGTAGGGTAACCTTGTCTGGGTTATGACAGCCGAATTTGCTTCCCTGCTTCCACACTCAGCTCCTTCTATCAAGCAGGCAGAAGGATCCTGTAAAAGACAAAAGTTTGTCTTCCTCCACAGCAGAGCCCTCCAGGGCTCCCATCTCATGCCAAATAAAACTCCCAAGCCCTCCAAAAGGCCTGGAAGACCCTATGCCTTCTGTCCATCCCCTTCCGACCTCGTCACCTCCACTTCCCCCTCCCTTACCCATTTGACTCTGGTCACATGGCGTCTGTGCTGCTCCTTGCCCAAGCCAGGCATGCCGCCACCCCAGGGCCTTTGAATGCACTGTTCTCGCTGCCCAGAGCCTTCATTCAGATCTCTTCATGGCCCTTTCCTCACCTCCTTCAGGTCTTTGCTCAAATTTCACCTCTGCAGGTTAGAACAGAAGGCTCTTCCTTCCCTAGGAGCACCTATCACCTCCGACAGCCACATATTTTATTTTCTTGTCAGTCTCCCCCACAAGAATCTCACTTCTTCAATGGTATGGATCCTTGGCAGCTTTGTTCACATCTGTATCCTTAGTCACTCAGTCGTGTCTGACACTTTATGACCCCATGAACTATATAGCCTGCCAGGCTCCTCTGTCCATGGAATTCTCCAGGCAAAAACACTGGAGTGGATAGCCATTCCTTTCTCCAGGGAATCATCCCAACCCAGGGATTGAACTCAGGCCTCCTGCACTGCAGTCAGATTTTTTACCAGCTGACCCACCAGGAAACTCAGATAGGGGCACTGACCACTCCCTTTTCCTGCTTATGTGCAGTTTGAACATAGGCTAGAACATGTGACCCGAGTGGAGCCAGTCAGCACATTCCATCTCTATAGTTCCAATGATTGGCCCAGAGACAGACACGTGATCCAAGCCTGGCCAATGAGGGAGAAGTACGAAACAGCAGGTTGGATACCGAGAGCTGGAAAGGGGTAAGCCCAGCCCGGCTACCAACTGGCGCCCGAGAGAGGGTGCTGGTGTTGGTGGGCTGAACCAAGTTGCACCCTGGAGCCAGTTACAGGTTCAAACAAGCGCCCTTTGTTGCTTAAGCTGACCTGAACTGGGGCCGTCATCTGCAACAGGAAATGCCCAGATCAACACAGTAAGTACCCGAAAAGAACAATAAGGAAGAATGAGGAAGAATTAATTAAATTTTAATTATTTAATTCTGCTTATTGCAGAACTCGGCCAATAAGAAACACTTTTCCTGTGTTAACTCAGGACACCTTTCAACAACGCTGCTGCTAAGTCACTTCAGTCAAGTTCGACTCTCTGCGACCCCATAGACGGGAGCCCACCAGGCTCCCCCGACCCTGGGATTCTCCAGGCAAGAACACTGGAGTGGGTTGCCATTTCCTTTTCCAATGCATGAAAGTGAAGTCACTCAGTTGTGTCCGACTCTTAGCGACCCCATGGACTGCAGCCTACCAGGCTTCTCCGGGATTTTCCAGGCAAATGTACTGGAGTGGGGTGCCATTGGCTTCTCCATCAACACGCTAGGATGCTCCAACTGTGGCTGAGGAAGCTGAGGGCATGGAGAGGTTCGAAAACTTGCCTAAGGTCGTGCTGCCCGGATGCTGAATATTATCCCTTGACTGACCCCCTCCCCGTCTCCTCTCCTCTCTTCCCTGTGCCCCAGGAGTTTCACTTGGCTGGACCACATCAACGAGCTCTGTGCTAAAGGAAACGCTGCCCAGGGAAGGGAGGATGGCAGGAGAGAAACGCCTGGATAATTTCCAGGTATCTTCCCTGCCCAGTTGCTATGAATGGAGCATATCCCTCTATTACTCTACTGAAAGCCATGGCTCCTGTGGGTAGCCCTTGCCAGGTTCCAGCGAATGGTCCCCACTGTCCCCTAGCCCCAGAGATCTGTTATTCATTTTACATCTCTGTGGGAGGCACCATCTGTTTCCTGCAGGGCACCTGTGCTGATAAAGCAAGCAGATAGCGTGCCCAAGATTTACAGATATCCTGACCCCAGAGTCCTCTCTTGCCTCCTCCGTTTACTTGGAAACTGACATATGATACTAGAAGCTGAGGTTAAGTGTGTTGTAGAAACAGGAAGAAAAAGAGGGAACTGTTGATCTGCGGGCAGACAGGGATGGCTGTGTGGAGTCCTTACAGAGAAATGTTTGAGAAGCCTAAGAGGAAAGTTCTGAAAACTCCACAGGATTTGGGTGGACTCTGAAGAAGGCATGGAGGACAGAGTGCCTCAGGCAGGGGAAATAGCTTCAGCAAGTGGCAGCAGTGTGGGAGGAGTGAGATGTGTGGTCCCGAACCTCGCAAGCCTAGAAACTGTCTAGACAGAGGATGACACGCCCATCCGGTAAACCTTGCACTCCCCCGGTATCTCCCTTTTCTGGGGAGAGGAAGCTTGGCCGTCCTTCTCTCCTCCTTTCCAGGGCTGTCAAAGAAAGGACAGGAGCTCCTGCAATCTACAGTCCACAGACTCTGTCTGTCTCCCTCACCCAAGTCCAAGGGTCAGGTGGCTCTCTGTAACTATCCTTGGAATTTCAGCAGGAGGCAGAGAACCAAGGCCGCAGGACAGGAAATAGAAGGGTCCTTAGAGGATGGAGGGAAAGATCAGGTTTCAAGACAAGGGCTCAGGATCTGGAAAGGAAATTAGGGCATAAAGAGAAGAGCCCAAGAACCCAGGTGCCTGCACAACTATTCAGGTGCCAAGAGATTCTCGAACGCCTGCTCTGTGCCAGGCATAGTTCTTGGAACTGCATATAAAACAGTGGGGAAAAAAAAAGTATCTGCCCTCACGGAGCTGACATTCTAAGGAGTCAACATATCAGAAGCTGGAGTTGAAATAGTCCAGCGAATGGTGAGAAGTGTCAGAAAACATGATTGGAAGTAATGATCAACCATTGGTGAAATCTTAGAATGGGATCATGGATTATAGAGCAGGCTCAAAGAAAGTTTAAAAATGATATACTTGAAGACTTGAGAAGCTGAGCGTCCAAGTGTTTTGCATAGCAAGTGAGGGACCATATAATTCACACACTCAAATATCTGAGCAGAGCCCTTATCAGACCCGAGCCCATCCGAGCCTTCTGAAGCCCCTGCCTCAGTGACCAGCCCAGCAGAATAATCCAGGTGCTTCAGTCTGACTACGAAGAGGTGCCTCTTGTTTCCAGCTGGCTACCTTGGTCCACGTCGGTCCACCATGAGGCTGAGGGAAGTGATGCCATCTCGCCTCATGCAGAGTGGAATGAAGCCGCCACACAGAAGAAAACACAGCCTCAAAACAGAACGTTCTTGGGTTCTGCTAACGTTCGAGACTGTGGATCCAGCTCAGCCCGAAGGAGGAGGATCTGCCTCCGGGGTCTCTGACTCAAGCACCCAGGGATTCTCCCACGTCCTGCAACGGCATTGAGGTCCCTCCTTTCTTTTAGGGTCACTTTCCCACACTTCGACTGAGGACACGAACCAGATCCTCTTGTTCTCTTAGGTCACTTGGAATTGCTGTCATGGTCACTTGCAACCGAATGAGCCCAACCGGTAGAGCAGGCTGGGGGCAGAGAGTTGACCCAGGCGGCTTCCCGGACACCATCTGCCTTCCCGGACAGACGCCCGACGACACGGCCGCCAGCCCCTGGCCTGGGCCCCGCGCTGCCTTATCACAGGCAGACCTTCCTTCTCCTTATTTGCTGACAAGAGGAAGGTGGTGCAGAAAAGGGGAAGAAATGTGAGCGTGGGAGTCCTGAATTCTGGTTCTGATCCGCCCCACTTTCCTCACCTGCCAAGAAAAACAGACTGTTCCCTGGGCGCAGCCTGGGACTCGGGACTGGTGGAGCCTGAAGTGGACAGGGAAGTCCTCCTCCCCTCCCGCCCCGCGGAGGCCTCCTTCTCTGACTCCTGGCCTCAGCCAAGGTCTGTCCTCTTCAGAGCGCCCCTCTCCGTGACTGATTCCTCGATGCACTCTTCTGCTTGAGTTCATATCTTGCAGGGAGTTGTCGTCCCCACCGGAAGCTCTGCTCAGATAGGGGCTGTCTCTTTCTCACTCCATAGCTTCAGCCCCTGGCTCAGCCCCCTGGGCGCCAGTTCTTCAGGTTAACAAATATTTACTGAGAACCTACTCTGCACCATAAATTAGGCTGAGAGCCGAACAATTGTTGCTTTCAAATTGTGGTGCTGGAGAAGACTCTTGAGAGTCCCTTGGATTGCAAGGAGATTCAACCAGTCCATTCTAAAGGAGATTAGTCCTGGGTCTGGACTGATGGAAAGACTGATGCTGAAGCTCCAATGCTTTGGCCGCCTGATGCAAAGAGCTGACTCACTGGAAAAAACCTTGATGCTGGGAAAGATTGAAGGTGGGAGGAGAAGGGGCGAGAGAGGATGAGATGGTTGGATGGCATCACCGACTCAATGACCATGACCTTGGGAGTTGGTGATGCACAGGGAGGCCTAGAGTGCCGCTGTCCATGGGGTCCCAAAGAGTTGGACACGACTGAGCGACTGGACAGCTATACATCAGGCCCTGTTCTGTGTGCTGAGGACCCAGGAATGAATATTCTGACGTGGATCAGACACCAAAACAAAAGACAGGCACAGGAGGTGGTGAGTCCTAAGGGGAGGGAGTGGGAAGCGCTGGTGTGGAGCTTGCATCGTTGGGTAGGAGGGTGGCAAGGCCTGAGAGGGGACATGTGGGCGGAGTCCTCCAAGAGGTGAAGGAAAGTGCCTTGTGGATATTTAGAACAGTGTTCCAGGCGCAGAGACAAATGCAAGGGTCCTGAGGGAGGGATGCGGCTGGGGTGTTTGAGGACATGATGGGGGCAAGTATGGTTGGGGTGGAGCTGAGTGAGGGGGGATCTGGAACAGTCTAGCCCAGGAGTGTTGTGCTCGGATGTAGGTTTTACCAGCATCCTTCTGGCTGTGCGTGGAGGGCAGACTGTAGGAGTGAGGGTGGACACACCAAGGCTAGTGAGACGATGGCCATGGGCCATGTCTGGACCGGGGTAGGTGCAGCGAAAGGGTGAGAAGTGAGATTCTAAATACTGTTGAATGAATGAGTGAATGCCTGCCTTAACAGAGGGAAGACTGGCACGTGCCAAGTGATCCAGTGACTACTTCTGTGCAACACTTTACCTCTAAACATCGCGGTGGAAATCTTTTTTTTTTTAATGCTCAGGGACTTGGATTCAGGAATTCTAGCGGGCCACAGCAGAAAGGGTTGGTCTCTGCTTTATTGTGCCTGAGGCTACAGCTGGAAAGACTCATAAGCTGGGGACTTGAATCCTCAGCTTGGTGGCAGTGGGCTGAAGCCTCGGGCTGGGGGTGGGAGGGGGCTTCTCTGTGTGGCCTGGGCTTCCTCATAGCATGGCAGCCCCAGGCGGGTGACTGATTTCTTCTGCAGCTTAGGGCTCCAAAACTGAGCGTCCCACCAGCCTAGGTGGGACTTCTCTTTAAAATTTATTTGGCTGTACTGGGTCTTAATCGCAGCATGTGGGATCTAGTACCCTAACCAGGGATTGAACCCAGGTCCCCTGCCTTGGGAGCTTGGAGTCTTAACCACTGGTCCACCAGGGAAGTCCTGACCTCATCTCTTCTGACTGAACCTCACCTTTTCTGCTGTACCCAGCATTACTCCCACCATTTTACTGGTCACCAGTGATGCATGAGCCTGGCCAGATTCATGGAGGGGACACGGGGCATGCCCCACCTCCAGACAGAGGAATGAGAAGGCCACACTGGAGGTGCACACGTGGGGCTGACCTTGTGGGCCCGAGGAAACACAGGAGGCCCTGCCAAGTCACGGAGGCCCGGGCACGGCAGGGGGTGGCAGCCTCCCCCCTGCACACGTCATCCTTCTAGGAAGTGAAACGGCGTCTGAGTCAGATTCCATCTGTCTGCACCTGCCAAGCTTTGGATTTTGTGCCCACGCCCATATCAAAGATCCCCGAGCCTCAGGAAGTCCTGGGGTGACCGGAAGGCTCCCCCAACCCCTCTCCTCTTTTGTGAACAACCCCAAGGGGTTAGATCAATGGGGCCTGTGCTTGGGTGATTCTGAAAGGAGCAGAGGAGGCAGAAAGTGAGCTGCCCCAGGCATGAACGCACGGTAACTGCCTCTCCTCCTGTGCCACTTCAGAGAACAGAGGTGCCCCAGTTAGATCTGCATTGAAAACATTGACTTACTCCTGCTTTTTTAAAAGTCCCTTCTTTGTAAGTAGAAAGGAAGCCACCTCCTCAACACAGGAACCCAAACAGAAGTGGATGATCTGATTTTGGGGAACTGGCCCTCACTTCCCTGGGTCCTTTCCTCCTGCTGACGTGAGCCGTGACCCTCTGTTCAGGGTCACCGTCCACTGGGAGGCTGCCCAGGCCACGAGGCTGTCAGCCCTGGTTGCATGGGTGGGCTGCTGGTTTGTCCCGGTGGGAGACTTTTCAGCTGGGGGCTGCTGGGCTGGGTTTGGGAGGGACGTTAAGACAGCCTGGCTGGGCAGGAGAGCTGCAAACACCTCACCTTCCAGAACTTGGCCCGAGGGCACGTTGCTTTTCCCGGAATCGGCCGCTAGGGTTTGATAGGCAGCTGCCAGGAATGTTCTGGCGAGATGGGCAGGGGCTTTTGGTGTTGTGCTAACGGTCCGCTCAGCTCCCCAGAGGGCGACCTGATTGACCTTGACCCCAGCAGCCCACATGTCAGGGTCTCGGAAGCGCCGCTTGTCGCCTGCACTCGCGTTTGTACTGGATGGTTTTTTGTTCAGCCCCTTTCTTATTTCAGTAAACGCAGTTACAGAGGCAGTGTTCTCCCTCCGCGGGGAGTGAGCGCCGCCTGCCCTGAACCGGGGTCTTTCGACTGGGGCACTGCTGCCTTCGGGGCTGCGTCGTCCTCTGCAGCGGCTGCGCACTGCAGGGCGTGGAGCAGCGTCCCTGGCTGCCACCTGTTAGACGCAAGAGGTACCCACCCCCAGTACCCCCAGTGGTGACGGTAAAAATGTCTCCAGATATTGCCTAATGTCCCCTGGTAGGGGGCAAAATCGCACCCCAGGTGAGAACCTTGGCCATAACCAGACGGCAGCACAGAGAAACAAATACAGTGACATTATGGTTACATTCCTCCTTGCCGAGGACACTGGACATTTTCTTGCAAGCGGAGCAGGCCTCCTTGGTGACTCAGAGGTTAATGGCCGGGGCAGGGACTCCTAAGACGAGGACCCCCAATGGGAACCAAGACTCAATCCACTCCGTGGGACTAGGTGGGCTGGAGGCGGGTGGGCCGGCTCACAGAAGTCGGATGTTGTAATGGTCACCTGTGGAGACACACCCTCGAGCCGTGGCCTTTGTCTAAAGTGTAATGGCCGGGGCAGGGACTCCTAAGACGAGGACCCCCAATGGGAACCAAGACTCAATCCACTCCGTGGGACTAGGTGGGCTGGAGGCGGGTGGGCCGGCTCACAGAAGTCGGATGTTGTAATGGTCACCTGTGGAGACACACCCTCGAGCCGTGGCCTTTGTCTAAAGTGGGGACATAAACTCAAATGCCTACAGGGCCCAGGCAAGTGAAGGGAGTGAGGGACAAGGGTTTAGGGTCACAGGGAGGGGTGGAGAGTGCCCTGCTGGAGAACCCGTTTGCAAAATCAAAACAGTCACTACATTTCAAACACTGAGCAAGCCAAACTGAGCTCCCCTGGAGCTTGCCTGGGGGCCCATTTGCAACCCTTCAAAGCTGTGTGGTCTTTTCTGCGCACCTTCTCCGGGCCAGTGCTGTGTGGAATGCTGGGAAACAGCAGGCCAGGCCTCTGTCTTGAAGGAGCTGACATTCTGGTGAGGGAGACAGATTTAACGAATGAAGATGAATTCTAGACGATCTTAAGAGCCTTGTAAGGAGCTGTCAGGATGACAAGACAGGGTAAATCAGGGGACGCCTCTAGGAGTAGTGTCTGGGCTGACACCAGAAGTGGGGTGGAGAGTCAGTTGTGGGCGCAGTGCTTTCTAAGCAAGGGAAAAGGCACACGCAAAGGCCCTGGGGTAGGAACGAGCAGGGTCCATGTGAAGATCAGAGCAAAGACCAGCATGGCGGGAGCAGGGAGCAGGGGCGGCCGCCTGGTATAGGCGAGGCTGCACGTCACCTGCCCTCAGCCCACGCTTTCCTGGCAGGCCGCACCTGCCGCCCTTCCTGGGTGTTTAGGGGAAACAGGAATCAGATACAGTCCTTCCCACCTCTGTCCTTTGTTCTCTTGTCTTGGCTATGGACAAAAGCTTCCCTGGCAGCGAGCTACAGAGTTATTTCTGCAAAGGCCTTTGGCCAAAAGCAATAAAGTCGGACCTCAACAGAGTCATTATTCACGCCTAATTGTGGGCTGGTTCTCGGTGTAGACAGCCGTGGCCAGGGCTGGCGAGTCCAGTCCCACCGCCTCCCATGTGTTAACCCCACCCGTTCTCAGCACCGTTTACCCGCACAGACCCTGTATTTAGGTTTTCAGAGATTGCAGTCTCTTGCGTACACATAAAAGGGGTGAAAGGCTATTTTGACTGCCTAGTATTTATAATCCAGTTATTTCTCCCCTTTCACCCAATCCGCAGCCGTGTGTACCCTGTTCACTCATCACGCCCTGCTATTAGCAGATGCGTGTCTCATTAGCTCACCTTGGAAACAGCCTGAAGCTTAACAATCATTTGAGAAGCTTGTACTCACAGGCGGGGGAGGGCGTCTAAAGCAACTTTTACCAAATAACCCGCTAAATTTAGAGATGGAAGTCAGGGAGAATGTCGAATGATAGATCCGTTTCCAACCCTGGCGTGCTGTGCTGTCTAATTAGCGGCAGCTGGAAATAGCCTGCCCCAGGGGAGGAGCGCCTGGGTCAGAGGTGTTCTTGGAGCTGGGAGCGGCCTTTGGAGGCTCACTGGGAGTCACCAGGTGTACTGGGTGTCCAGGTGCACAAGTGGCTGGAAGAAAGGGCCTGGGGTCCGGGCTCCTGGTGTCCACGGTGGGGAGGCAAGAGCCCGCCCACCGGGCTGGCTGGTCCGTCACCACGGAGCACCCTCTCCTCTCCAAGGGCTAGCTTCAATCAGCCCCATCTTTGGGGTGAGGATGCTGAGCATGGCCGGGATTCTGGGAGCTAGCTTTGGCCCACATAATGAAGGTAGGGCTCCCAAACCCCCAGTAGTGCCTGAAATATGGTGCCCCTGCCTAGAACAGCATCACACAGACTTGGGCATACACTTATACCAGACCTGAAAAATATTCATCCATCCATTCTCCACCCGTTCATTCTCCAGTGCTAACTGCTCATCCTGGGACAGAGCCCCTTATTCAGGGGCTGTGCAGAGGTTTCTAACTCCTCCTTTCTGGCCAGCATCTGGTCCCCTTCTCTTGACAAAAGCACCCCAATTTCCTTTGGAGGATCCTCTCTCTCTCCTGCTAAGATGCCCCACCCTCTCCTGCCATGTCACTAAAGGGTGACCACATGACCAAAGCTGGCAGTCAGACTCTCTCACTGGGCCCCTGACCCTCAAATGGAACGTTAAGGACAGAAAAAGCAGGGGGGCATTTATCTCATTGGAACCCCTCCTCCACGAGGCTGCCAGCCACTCCTGCCCCTAGACCCCTAGAACTTCTGAAGCAGAAGCCTTAAGGAGGCCTGGCAGCTTTCATATGTGTGTTCTTAGATGTCAGGCTATCCTCAGACACTACACTGTGAGGAGGTACAAGCAGCCATGGGGAAAGACCACGTGCAGGAGGATGGAGACCTTCAGCTGACGGCCCCACGTGAGCACCGTTTCTGGACCAACAGTCGCTGACAGCCATTCGGGTGGAGCCATTTTGGACCTTCCAGCTGGCATCACTCAAATCGAGAACCACCTGGCAACCCATAATCGTGCTAGAAATAATCGTTGCTTTAAGCCACTGAGCTGGGAGTGATCTGTTACACAGCAGACACACAGCTAAAGGACCTGGAATGACACTGATGAGAGAGTGTTCCGGCAACTGGAGCGTTTCCTATGGTGAGGCGAGACGTTTGGTCCCCTGGGGCCAGTGGCTTTACTCAGAACACTTAGCGGAGAACATCATTCATTCATTCTTTCCATCAGTTTCAAACAGCTGGTAAGCTGCTACAGAGATGGACAAGTTGAGCTCCTTTTTTCCGGTGGGGGCATCACATCCTCTGCCTCAGTTTCCTCAACTTTGAAATGGAGATAACAGGCCCTGGTTAAAAGGATTGTCACGATGATTAAAGGGCTTCCCTGGTGGCTCAGACGGGAAAGAATCTGCCGGCAATGCAGGAGACCTAGGTTCAATCCCTGGTCAGGAAGATCCCCTGGAGAAGCGAATGATAACCCACTCCAGTATTCTTGCCTGGAGAATCCCATGGACAGAGGAGTCTGGCGGACTACAATCCATGGGGTTGCAAAAGAGTCAGACATGACTGAGCAACGAACACTTTCCCGATGACTGAATGCTTGGCAACAAGTACCCCATAGATACTAGATTTTATTATCATTAAAATAAATGAAGTTGCAACGTATTGCCCCTAGAAGGGTGGCCATTTGGTGTGAACAAAGTGTAGGAAAAGACAAACGCCGACACCCGTGTGGGCCCAGTGAAGGGAAACCTGAGCCCACGCCTCTTTCCGCTCTGACTCAGCACTTCTGACAGAGGCATCAGCACGCAGAGGAGGCCAGTGTGTCTGGGGGTCATGCACTTAGAGGGCTGTGGAGTGAGACGGAAGTGGAGGCCAGGCGGTGCAGGGCCAGGTAGCCTTTACTGTGGGGGCAGTGGGCCCCTGGAGGGAGGGTTGTTTTGAGGAGCTGCCAGCCCCCACAAGCCCTATTGTGACTTTGCAGAAATGCCTCCGTCAAGGCACTTACTCTCCTGCTTCAGGAGCCCTCCAACTTCAGCTATATGTTGGGGCAGGGCAGGGGGGCGAACATGATACAGCTCATCAGCTCAGAAGTCACAGAATCAAGCCCTGAGCCCAGTTATGCCTTCAGCCTGCTGCCGCCTCTCTAAGCTGGACGTTCCTCAGCAGTAGGAGGGAGACCAATGGCCTTTCTCATAAGCAGAGTGGCTGAAAGGACCACACAGGATGCTAGGTGTAAAAGCACTTCAAAGCTAAAAAGAACTGATGCAGCGATGATGGAAAACAGTGTAGAGGTTCCTCAGAACATTAAAAATAGAACTGCCACATGATCTAGCAATTCCACTTCTGGGTATTTATCCTAAGGAAATGAAATCCCTCAAAAACCTATCTGTACACCCATGTTCAGTGAAGCATTACTTACAACAGGCAAGACAGGGAAACAAAGAGTCCATCGATGGGTGAGTGGACAAAGAAAATGTGGTACACGTCCACAGTGGATCCTTCGGCCATAAAAATAAAGAACTTCTGCCATCTGCGGCAACGCAGATGGACCTTAAGGGCATTATACTGAGTGAAATAGGTCAGAGAAAGGCAAATACTGCATGATCTCACTTATAAGTGAAATCTAAAAAAAACCAAACCCATAACTGACCTCACAGATAGAGAGCATATTGGTGGCTGCAAAAGTGAGGGGTGAAGGATAAGCGAAATGGGTGAAGGGGGTCAAAGGCACAGACTTCCAGACATAAAACAAGTAAGTCTCGTCCATGTGAGCTCCAGCATGGTGACTATAATTAACAAGCTGTATTGTATGTTTGAAAGCCACTAATTTGAAAGTCACTAACAGAGTAGATCTGAAAAGCTCTTATCATAGGGAAAAAACAAAACAAAACTAAGTATGTGTGGGACGGATGTTAAAACTTACTGGGGTAATCATTTTGCAATGTGTACATATATCAAATCGTTATGTGTACCCATCTAAAATGAATACAGTGTTACATGTCAATTATATCTCAACTCAGAAAAGCTAAAAAGTATCTACAAATGTAAGCAATAGTAATATCTGCCTTTTGAGGCAATGTCCCATGCGCCCACACACTGCTCTGGCGTTTCACAGTAACTCTAGGAGGATGCTACTGGGATTACCTACGTTTTACAGAAGAGGGATCTGAGGCTCACAGAGGTTAAGTGACTTGCCCAGCTCCATCCAGCTTCTGTGTGGCCCAGCTGGGATTCAAACCAGAAGTCTGATTCTAGAGTCCATGCCCTTACCCACTATAACACATGGGTTCTAAGTGAGTTCTTCTGTGCAGTCACCTGTACCATCTTCGTCTCCTGCCCAGGTGGAAACCACCGATACCTAGATTAGCCCAAGAACTCATCACCCCATTCACTGCAGAGGCCAACCCATGCCAACCACGTGGGTTTATTTCACTGGCTGGACGGACCGGGAAATTTCAGGAATATGTCAATAGGAGGGCGCGGGGCAGAAAGGAGCTCGGGAAGAACTCTGAGGCAGAAGCTGCACGTGCCTCGCCTTCTGGTCGATCTTTGGTCTACAGGATCCAATTTTTTCAGGGGGTGGAACTTGCTGCCCTCTGGCAACAACCAGCATTAGTCTAGGCCGGCAGACTCAGGGGGGTGAAGTCGTCCCCCCAAGAGGTGTTTCTCAGGAGTTCGTGAGTTTTCGGTTGTCATGTGACTGGGGGATGCTTCTGTTGTCTAGCAGAGGTGCAGGGAAGGTGGATAATTCACAATGTTCCACACAGTGAAGAATCACCCCAGTTGCAGCACGACTTTCTAACATCAAGGCAGACATCCACGGAGGTGAAATAGCTTTTTATACCGCCTGACCTTAGATGTGAACTCCATTTCACATATAAACACCAAAGATGCTTCTGTGCGGTTCTACCCTAAACCAAGTCTTCCAGGAATATGACCACTAGGGAACTCGAGGGAGGACTCGGAAAGTTCGGCAGGCTGTTCTCTATTTTGGAAAAGCGTATTGCGTGTGGCCACAGCACTGGTGGTCTTCGAGCTGCCGAAGCCAAACACCTGTATGTGTCTCACTGCATTTGGAGCTGGCAGATCTCCACGACTCTGCCCCAGCGCGAACACCTGCTTCACGGCGCCCTCGAAGGTAGCGGGCTAAGTGTTCATAGGCTCATGTCAAGTTCATTTTTGTTTTCCTTTAAATTACTGGCAGGATACTCTATTATTAAAATAGATGTGCAGATAGATTATAGAATCTATGAATTTACTTCAGGGAAACTGGGCAAAATACATTTGCTATAAAAAGAGGGTGTTTGGCCTGCTAATTTGGCGAACCACTGAGCTAAGTCAAACATAAAAAAACCTATTTCCCTTGGTCGGTGTTTGGCTTAGAGGTGAGTATAAAACCCAACCCTGGGCCAGTGAAGCATAAAGCTAAGTCTGCTGGTGTGGGGGTGTCCTTGGAAGAATTTTGCTAAGTAAAAGAGATAGCAAGGAGTCCTGTTCTCTATTCCCATTGTGTATGGGGATGTGGTCAATGCAAAGAAACAGAGGAGAACAATAGAATGGGAAAGGCTAGAGACCTCGTCAAGAAAATTAGAGGTACCAAGGGGACATTTCATACAAAGATGGGCACAATAAAGGACAGATATGGTAGGGACCTAACAGAAGCAGAAGATATTAAGAAGAGGTGGCAAGAATACCCAGAACTGTACAACAAAGATCTTCAGGACCCAGATAATCATGATGGTGTGATCACTCACCTAGAGCCAGACACCCTGGAGGGGCCTTAGGAAGCAAAAATACTATGAACAAAACTAGTGGAGGTGATGGAACTCCAGCTGAGCTATTTCAAATCTTAAAAGATGATGCTGTGAAAGTGCTGCACTCAATATGCCAGCACATTTGGAAAACTCAGCAGTGGCCACAGGACAGGAAAAGGTCAGTTTTCATTCCAATCCCAAAGAAAGGCAATGCAAAGAATGTTCAAGCCATTGCACAATTGCACTCATCTCACACACTAGCAAAATAATACTCAAAATTCTCCAAGCCAGGCTTTAACAGTACATGAACCATGAACTCCCTGATGTTCAAGTTGGTTTTAAAAAAGGCAGAGGAACCAGAGAGCAAACTGCCAACATCCGTTGGATCATCGAAAAAGCAAGAGAGTTCCAGAAAGACATCTACTTCTGCTTTATTGACTACACACCTTTGACTGTGTGGATCACAACAAACTGTGGAAAATTCTTAAAGAGATGGGAATACCAGACCACCTGACCTGCCTCCTGAGAAATCTGTATGCAGGTCAAGAAGCAATAGTTAGAACTGGACATGGAACAACAGACTGGTTGCAAATTGGGAAGGGAGTCTGTCAAGGCTGTGTATTGTCACCCTGGTTATTTAACTTATATGCCGAGTACACCATGAGAAATGCCAGGCTGGATGAAGCACAAGCTGGAATCAAGATTGCCGGGAGAAATATCAATAACCTCAGATATGCAGATGACACCACCCTTTTGGCAGAAAGCAAAGAAGAACTAAAGAGCCTCTTGATGAAAGTGAAAGAGGAGAGTGAAAAAGTTGCCTTAAAACTAAACATTCACAAAACGAAGATCATGGCATCTGGCCCCATCACTTCATGGCAAATAGATGGGGAAACAGTGGAAAGAGTGAGAAACTTTATTTTTGGGGGTCCCAAATCACTGCAGATGGTGACCGCAGCCATGAAATTAAAAGACGCTTACTCCTAGACAGCATATTCAAAAGCAGAGACATTACTTTGCCAACAAAGGTCCATCTAGTCAAAGCTATGGTTTTTCCAGTAGTCATGTATGGATGTGAGAGTTGGACGATAAAGTAAGCTGAGCACCAAAGAATCGATGCTTTTGAACTGTGGTGCTGGAGAAGACTCTTGAGAGTCCCTTGGACAGCAAGGAGATCCAACCATCTTCATCCTAAAGGAGATCAGTCCTGAGTGTTCATTGGAAGGACTGATGGTGAAGCTGAAACTCCAATACTTTGGCCACCTGATGTGAAGAAGTGACTCACTGGAAAAGACCCTGATGCTGGGAAAGACTGAAGTTGGGAGAAGGGGATGGCAGAGGATGGGATGGTTGGATGGCATCACTGACTCAATGGACATGAGTGTGAGCAAGCTCCGGGAGTTGGTGATGGACAGGGAAGCCTGGTGTGCTGCTGTCCATGGGGTTGTAAAGAGTCAGACATGACCGAGCAACTGAACTGATGGGGATGTGATGTCCGGAGTTGAGCAGCCATCTAAGATCACGAAGCAGCAAAGACCAAAGACAGGCTGAGGACAGACAAACAGGCTAGGAATATCCTGGGTTCTTGATGACACTAGTTTACCAACAAATTGGCCTCTGGGCTCCGCTGCTTTGGACTCCTGTTATGTGAGATTTAAGTGTTTTCTATTGTATAAGCCACCCTCAGCCAGCAATTCTGTTACTTGTAGTGAATACATCTTGATTCACACTCAGATGATTAGGACTCCAAACCACTAAGACTTTAGCAGGTTTTCCCGTTCTCTGAAATATTGAGGTAAGTGGCCTGCAATCAGAAGTTTGTGGACACTGCCTGTCTCTAGAACATGCCAGAAATGCTGCTTTTGGATGATCTAATTTTCACCAGAGCATGAACATCTCCTGGACTTTTGTTTTTTAAGAAAACACTCCCCTTCTCTGGCTGCCAAGGTGGGTCAAGTCATCCACTGGGGCCCTGGTCTTGATTCAGTAAGAAAGACTATTGGCAGCATTCTTCCCCTAACACATCTGGCTTCCACCTGGCCAAACACATCCTGGGTACCGCTCATGGTCCCTGGGGATGGCCCTCCCCATCAACTCACACACACAAGCCCTGCTTCATAACGACTCTAGAGTTTGGGATAGAACTCATCCAAGTTTCAAGTGAGGCCCAGGTGTGCAAAGTCATGGATCCCGGCCTTCTGCAAGGTGAAGCTACACATCAGAAGCCAGGGCCACTGGGCAACGTGTGTTTTGGAATCATAATAAGAGACCATGGAAAATTCAAAACAGTGGCGGCTGCTGGTTAGAGAGAATTCCATGAAGTCTGGGTCTGGGCTGGAGGAGACACTCTGGAGACCAGGCTAACAGCTGTTCTACCAAGGAGGTATTGTGCTGCCTGTTTAAGGGCCAGGATCCTTATGAACTTAAGCGATTTCCCAAGGGCATCTGTTGCAGAGTGATGACTGTTTAGCTCTGTCTGCTAATCATGGAGCAATGAGGAGGTGGATGGCGGGGGCGGGGGTGCGGAGGGGGCAGTGGTTTCAGCCTGAGCCTTTGGGAGTTTCTCAGGACCGTCATAAAGAGGTGAGAGTGTGGGACGCGCTAAAAGTATTCATCAGATAGATGCATGACAGGCACTGCAGTGGGGAAGGAAGAGGGCGGAAGCCCCGCAAGAGAACAAAACACATTCTCCCTAACTGATCGTGTCCAGTCCCAAGGCTTAAAATAACATGCATGCACTGATGACTCTCTAATTTCAGTTGCCAGCCCCATACAGCTCCAGACTTGTGTATCCAGCACCCAGTGAGCTTTCGGCCACCCAGGACGAGTGTCATCTCACACCCAACATCTCCAAACTAAATTCTGGATCAGCCTCCCTCCTCCAAACCTTCTCTGCTTGTCTTCCCTACACCAATCACCCTACACCAAGCTGCCCAGTTATCTCTGACTCCTTGGCCCTAGAGACAGTGGGGCTGCCTCATTCTTCGTTGTCCGGGTTGGGGGTGTCTTGCACATTGAAGGATGTTTAACAGCATCCCTGGCCTCCACCCACTGGTTACCGGCAGCATCCCCTCCCTAGTGTGACAGTCAAAAACGTGCTAAGTCGCTTTAGTTGTGTCTGACTCCTTGCGACCCGATGGACCGTAGCCCCGAACAGGCTCCTCTGTCCATGAGGATGCTCCAGGCAAGAATACTGGAGTGGGTTGTCATGCCCTCCTCCAGGGGATCTTCCTGATCTGGGGATCGAACCCGTGTCTCTTAAGTCTCTTGCATTGACAGGCGGGGTTCTCTACCACTAATGCCACCCGGGAAGCCCCCCAAAACACCTCCAGACATTGCTAAATGTCCCGTGGGGGCGCAGAGCTATCCTTGGTTGGAAACTACAGTGCTTCCCTCACTCTGAGCATCCAATCCATCAGAAAGTTCCACTGGTTCTGCCTTCAAGATACATCTCCAATTCACCCCTTTCACTCCATCTCCTCTGCTGCCAGCAAAATCCTGGCCAATATCAGCTCGCAGACTCGTATCCCAGCTTCCTCTTACAAAGCACCCTTCTCATGGTAGCCACTGAGATCTTTCTAAAATACCGATCTGCCGGGGGCCAGCGTGAGGAACTCAGCCCATGGCACCGATCTTGTCATTCCTGGACTTAAAACTCTCCAATGGTTTTCCATTTCATTTGAAATAAAAAATGAATTTCTTGCCCTGGCCCTCATTTCCCACTACTGACCTCATTTCCCCACGCCCCCACTTCTTACGCACTGCCCTTTACACCGCCAAACTTCACCTCGTGTTTTAAACCGGTGTCTGAAACAGGCCACCCCGCTCCATCTCCAGCCTTTGCACTGGCTGTGTCTGCCCAGAATGCTCTTCCTTAGGTTGTGGGCTCATCTCAAAAAATTTAGGTCACAGCTTAACAGTCACATCCTCAGAGAGGCCTCCCTGACCACCTGTCAAAAGCTGTGCCCTGCCCCCACCCCATCATTTCTGCCATGTTACTGTCTTGTTCCTGGAGGAGGGCATGGCAACCCACTCCAGTGTTCCTGCCTGGAGAATCCCATGGACAGAGGAGCCTGGCAGGCTACAGTTCATGGGGTTGCAAAGAGCCGGACAAGAAACTAACACTTTTCACTTTCAACTTGTTTCCAGCATAGAGGCTGTCATTTTCTGAAAAAGTCTCAGACTTGCTTGCTTGTGTGTTATCTTCTCACCCTGTGGAATGTAAATGCCATGTTGGTTCTCTCTTGCCCATCCTAATGCCTAACACAGAGGCTGGCACACTGTAGCTGCTCAGTAAACACATGTGCACTGACAAATAAGAGGAATACCCTCTTCATCTACACAGAACACCTTATATGCCCCGTCTCACTTAGAGGAGGACAAGATAAACACACGCCACGGCCCTCTTTCCACCTCACGCGCGCACACACACACACACGTAGGTACGTACGTATGTACTCTGGTTCCCTTCCAACAGCCAGAGCCTTCCCCGAGAGTTTGATTCAGCAGGATCTAGAATTTGAATGTTTTTTTTTAACAAAAGCCTCCAGGCGATTTTCATGGTGGAAGGTTGGGCAAACGCTGCCCCTGGCCACCAGAAAGCACAGAACTGAGGCCAGGTGGCACACGTCAGACACTGAGGGAGAAAAGTTTGGCTTCTAATTCCTGTTGACCCAGTGAAGGGGCGGGGGAGGCTGCCCACCCAGCAGCTGTTTCTATGGTCCCCACTTCAACTGAATTGGAAGCAGGTCCATCTAGCTACGATCTCTTACATTCATGTCCCCCCCCCCACCCTGCACCCCCATCACAGGCACCGGCTGTCACCTCTCCAGCAACCAGTCTTCCTTTCCCTGGTGTCCCCTGGGGCTTTGGGGTTTCAATTGGTCTGCCCTGACCCCTGACTACAGGGCAGGGCCTGGGAACCTGGCCTGAAGCCCACGGTCAGGGACTCATTTCTGTGACCAGTGATCTGCTTGGAGAGAGCATATGACATAAAACAGTCCAATCAGATAGATGCCTGGGGCTTGAGTGGGCATTATCAGAAAAGAAGCTGGTTCTTTTCTGGTGGGCTCAAAGCAGAGAGGATGAGGGGGACAGCTCTTGAACTCAACACCTTAGTCACGAGAACAGTCAATGTTTCCCCAGGGCTTGCCTGTGTCGGATGCCAGGCTAAGCATTTGACACCGGTGATCTCATTTCATCCTTTCCTACCAGCCAGGAGAGGGGTGCTATGATCATCGTCACTGGCTGGATGAAAACACAAAGGCAGAGAAGGGCTAAGTAACGTGCCGTGGATCACACAGCCAGGCTGGTAGCCAGGCACGCGCTGGCTCTCCTAACTGCGGTGCCAGAGCTTGCCTGCCCCTCGGAGCTGGAGAGAGAAACCATCCCCATGGAAGGAAGCGCAGAGACGGAGAGGAACAGATTCTCAGGCCAGAACCTGAGCGGTGACTCAGCTGAGCCTGAAGCTGTTCCCTTAGCAATTTTCGGTCATGGAAGCCAGTAAGTCCCCTTCTCTCCTAACACTGATTTGTGATCCCTCCCTGCCCCCGCCGACCTCCGCCAGCTTTCTGTTGCTTACAAGAAAAAAGATCCTGGTTACTTTCCAGTCCTTCTAGGAAAATATCCCCTAACTGATAATCCACTTGTGATTTACACAAGCAGTTGCCCAGTAAACACCAGCTGATGCGAGTGCCGACGGCTCTGGCTTCCCACCCATTAACCGGCTGAGCTGGTAACCCTGACACCCTCCTTCGGCCAGCCCCATGCCATGTCCCCTTTCGGCTCTGAGTGAGGCCTCGTTCCCTAGCAACCACCCCAATTAGGCAATCACGCCATTTATCAGGGTGCCAATTAATTATAATGATCTTAATGATCTTCCAATTAGCTAGTGCCTTGAATCCAGATCAGGGCCCCTGCAGATTCCTCACCAGGGCCCATCACGAGGAGGCCCACAGAACCTGGGCGAGGCCTCCCTCGCCTGGAGGTGAGTCCTGAGAGGCGCCGCGCCTTCCACATCCACTGGTCTCACAGGCCCTGGACCCCCCTGAAACAAAGGGCCCTGGCCCTACCCCTCCAGGGACAAGCTCACTGACCCCACCACCAACCACAAGAGGCTGCCCCCTCTAGGCGAAGTTTCACCCACTGTACCTTCAAGGGGGCACAAACCCTCACCTCAGATCTCATGGCTCTTTTACGCCAGCCCCTGCGTGATGGGTCCCTCTGCATCCTGACTAGAGGAGTGTGTGTGTATACTTGTAGGGAGGAGGGAATGTGGCCAGGCAGTCGTGTGTTTTCCTCAAGGCACTCCCAGCCCTGAGATTAAAAATACACAGCCCAGGCTCCCCAACACTGGAGGTTTGAGGGGCTTCTGCCTTTCCAAGTCTGATTGTCTCACTGTATTCTCTTCTGCTGCGTGACACTTGGAAAAGAGGCCAAGGTCAAGGAGGGGGGAGAATACGGTGGGTCAGAGCGGACCCTGGCGCCCCAGGGTCTCACCAATCCGGGCTTGATGACTGACCAGCTGTCGGAAAGTCACAATCCTCTCGGCGATTTAGTTTCCTCTTCTTTAACACGATGACAATCAGAGGACCTACCTCCTGGGAGTTTTGTCTGAATTAAATGTAATTATGCACAAGGATTTAGAAGAGTGCTTGGCCCATGAGCCGCTACTTAAGTGTTAGCTGTCATCTCAAGTCTAAGCTAAGCTCTCTCTTAACTACTAGCTGGTCAGAAGTGTGATATTCTTTTGCAGGGCAAGGCTTTCAGTCTCTTTCTGAGGGGTGGAAGTCTAAGAACAGACTGGATGGAGCTGGGCGTGATTCTCCGTCTGGCTAACTCCAAAGACCAGACTCTGCCCCCTTGAGGTAGGTCCAAAGAGATAAACAAATCCAGGGAAAGGAAGAGGGAAATGTTATTCCCAAATCCAAAGGATCTTCAAGTGTCTGGACGTGCAAGTGCACACCAGCTAGGTCCTCAGGATGGCAGTTCAAGGGAAGAGTTGGGCAGGGGACACACACATGCCTGTGTGTATGAGTGCACAAACACACACATACACACACACAGCCACAGGGTCCTTCTCCAGGCCCAGGCTTTCTACAATCAACTCATCCTTCAACCTTCAAGTCTGAAAACTTAACATATAATTAAGGTTTCAGAAAATGCCATAAACTCAAATTTTAAAAACCCAATAAATATACACAAAGCCCAAAACCACACTGCCTCTCATCCACTGTAGCCATGCCAGCATTTATGTCCATAAACTTGTAGCCATGCATTTATGTCCATAAACTTGGCCCAAGGAAGATCCTTCACATGCAAATATCCAACAGCCATCAGCCAAGCCCGCCACCCTCCTCGAGCTGCTAAGGAGGACACTAAATTACACACCTAGACAGACTGTTGTGATGACCTCTAGCTTCCACACATGCACAAGCAAACCTGGGAGAACCTCTCTCACCAGGTAAGTGATCTTTAGTCTCCTCCCCACCCTCTTTCTATATGGAATGAATGGTTTCAATTTAATTAAAACCCTCCAGTGGCTCTGTAATGGGGAGTGGAGATGCAGCAAGAAATCCCCTTTGCTATTAAACTGCAAGGAGAGAGCAACTCTACCTGCTCTGGGGAGAGACGCAGGCTGTCCTCCAGGGGAAGCCCAGCCTCCCTGCTTCTCTGGCCCCCAGAGAACCTGCTTGAGAGCATCCTTCCTTCTCTGCCACAAAGACAGTGAGGGCAGCCCTGTGGGGGAGAAGCAGGGGACAGATGGAGGGGTGTGCGGGTGGGTGCCCCAACATGCACAGATGTGCAAATACCCAGATTCAAGCGGAAGCTGAATGTAATGACTTGGTTAATTAAATATTGACTTTTAACTCAAAAAGTGATTAAAACAAGCTGCAGGAAAGGTTGCCCAGAGAGGAGAGGGGCCAGGGAATATTCAGAACTCTCAGGAAGGTGGAAGGGGAGAAAGGGGGTTGCCAAAATAGGCCTGTCCTACTCTGTGCAGGCAGAGTGGTCTTCAGTCTCTAGACAAGAAGTCGCAGACAGAGGTCACTGGGCAAAATCAGGATCTGCGTGTCTGCTGTGGTTCCCCCCTTAGACTGCATCTCTTTCCCAAGCTGCCCTCCAAGTGAACTGAGAGCTTCCACTGCTCAGAAACCAGGTTTTCTGTTCATCGCTTCTCTCTGGAACATAACGGTGGTGCCAGGCACCAGGAGGTGCTTCACAAACGCTTGTAGGACGAATGAATGAACTACTCTAAAGAATGTTTTAAAAAAAAAAAAAAAAGTGCACTCCTAGAAATCGCCGCAGCTCGACTGCCACACTTCCGAAATCCTCGGGCGCCCGGGGCCTCTGTCCACAAGGAGATGAGAGCTGGTTCTGACCCAGCCGGGGAGGAAGTTTGTCTTTATAATCCTATTTGCCCTTTCGGTATCTGCAAGTTCCCACTCTGAAGATCCGGTCCACCGCTTTCCCGTGTCCTGCCCGGACAAGCCCCACGTGGTCTGGCTACTAGCCGCTCCGCTGGGTCTAAACTCAAAAGGGTCCAGGAGGCCATCCCCCTGCGGCCGGCGAGTCCAGGAGCGCGGCCCCCGAGGCCTCCACGGCTCCGCGAGGCGTGTCGGCGGGTCAGGGGCGCGGTGGGAAGTCCTTGCCCGCTCGCCCAGCCCGCCAGCGGGGTCAAACCGGTCATCCTCCCGCGGCCCGCCGGCGCCAACCCGTTGCCCGCCGGGTCCCACCTCCGCGCTCCGCGCTGGGGCCGACGCCGGGCGGTCGGGACCGGCCCCGGGCTCACCTGGGCGGCGCTCGCGGCCGCACTGGCTCCGGGGCCGGCGAGGGCCGCCGGGAGCCGCCGCCTTGCCCACCTGGCCCCCGCGCCCCACTCACCAGCGCGCACGGCCCCGGCGGCCTCACCCGGCGCTGTCTCTTATACACATCTTCTTTCCATGTGTGTGTGTACACACACACGCACGAGGGGGGCATCCCTAATAAATCAAATATCGCAATAAAGTCAGGAGGGCCATCGATCAGGCTGGAAACGAAGAGAAAGAATCCTCGCCTCCTTTCCGCTTCTTTTTCTCCTCCCTCGGAGCTCGAAGGAGCCAGGTGTGCCACGGGGCTTGCGACAGCCCCGGCCCGGCGCTCCTCTCGTAATGACACGTTAATAACTGTTTTCTTTTATCTGCTGGTCTGCCAACACCCGACCGCCTTCCCTGAAAGCCCCGCGCTTGCCTCTAACCACACGTGTTAGCCTTCGGAGACGCGGGCTGGAGCCCGGGCCGACGGCTAGATCACAGGGTGAACTGCCCACGCGCCCCAGGAGCTCCTCGAGACGTTAACTTGAGCTCACGTGAAAATAGCTGCCAGTTGCCCAGAAATGGTCCGGGAATAGGAAAGGAAGGAGAAAGTGGCCTCCTCTAAATGCGGAGGAATTCGACTCTAGGCGGTGCTGTCTACCGCGCTTTCCCCGGTCCCCAGCCGCGCAGAAGAGGACAGGGCTGACAGGGGTGGGCAAAGAGCAGCCGGAGAAGCAACTAGTAGCTGCAGAAAGCACAGCTGAGTTGCTAAGAGAAAAAAAGCCTCAGCTGTAGATCAGGGTACTTGCCGGAGGTGGTGACCTGCTGTAAACCGCGCAGCCCTCTTGCAAGGGAAGTATTATTAGACCCATATTACAGATGTGCAGACCGAGTCACAGAGAGGCTGAGTAACAGGCCCAACGTCACACAGGTGTAAGTAGTGGACTCAGGATTTGAACCCAAGACATTTGGCTCCAGAGTTATGCTTTTAAATCACAGGCCATTGTTAGTTTCCAACACAGCTTCTCCTTTCTCTGTTGCAGTCTTTCATGCCAGCTGGGGTTGTCATATTTAGTGACTAAACATACAGAAGGTCCATAAGGATGTACCTATACAAAAAAATTCTTCATTGTTTATCTGAAATTCGAATTGAGCATCCTGACCCAATTGAGGCTGAAGACTCCTCTCACCATAATCTCCCTTAGCTATCCCTAGATCAACTGACAGTCCAAGTAAATCAGAAAAACCTGGCACTTTGCTTTTCCAAATCAGATTCTGGTGCCACCTTTTGGGACCACTGAAATTGCTGATCTTCTGCCCTTCTTTTGCTTTGGATCAAAATGTGAGGCTTACCTGTTCACTATCACTGACGAAAAATAGTGAGGATGCCCCACCCTTTTGGCCTCGTCTTTGCAAAAGGGACACATTTGCTGCAGGGTGCCTATTGCTATGATGTCTGAGAGAATCATAAAGCTGGCTATGTATGTAGTTTAACATTTTCTGTTAGCTGCATTGAAAAAAGAAACAAGTGAAATTAATTTTAATAATATAGTTTTTAAACTTAGTATATCCAAAGTAGTATCAATTCAACATGTAATCAATATGCCAATTATTAATGAGATACCTTGCATTTTTGTCTTATTAAGTCTGGGGAATCTGGTGTGTGTTTTACACTTACAGCAGCGCTCAATTCGGACCAGCCCCGTGGGGCTAGGGGATCCCATACTGCACAGGGCAGTGCTAGGGCTCACGTCAGAGTGTTTACAGCAGATTATCTCATGTAATCCTCTTCATCTTTCAAGAAAACTGATGCTCAGAAAGGTCAAGGGTCACAAAGTTGACAAATGGGATTCTGACCCACTCAAGGCGGTGCCTGACTTTGGGACATGGTTTCACTGTGGCAGCAGTTTTCTCATTGGGACCTCAGAGCTCCATGGGGGTGTCTCAGGGGCGAGGGGTGGAGGAGGGAGGTGAGATCTGCCTTTTGCTTCCTTTTTGTGTTGGGTTCTGGGGAGCATTTCAGAGGTCAAGGGGAATCCCATGCCCCAAAAGTTCAAAACCACATTGGCTTCCTTGAGGTCACATTTACGAACATGGTTCCCCTTCCCTAAGTGGGCTGTGCCGCAGTCTCCTGCGTCCTTGTCCGCTCGTCAGGGAACCCCAGCAGTGGAGGGGTGGCTCACGATTGCCTGCAAGGGGCTGTAGGCAGGGTTGAGATGGTGTCGTTTGATTATCTGTTTTGGATAGTTCTTCTTTCAGCTGTTGCTGTTCAAAGACCAAACATGATGTCTGTGGCTCGCCTCTTAGCCTTTTTGAGGAAGAAGAGTATGGCTCTTGTGTGTGAGTGCCTCTGTGTGTGTGTGTGCAATCAGGTATGTGTCTACTGCAGGCAGATGCTGTGGATCCAGCTTCAGGTCAGGACTTAACTCACCAGCTCAGACACTCACGGGGCCTGAGGGTCTGTTTTCCCTGTAATTCTCAGCAAACCCACAGTTGTCTGGATCTGAGGCCTTGGCCTAAGTTTCCCAGGTTCCCCACAGGCAGGTAGGGACTCCTGGCCCCATTCGGGAGTGCAGGGTCCTCCTGGGAAACATGAGGGGCCTCAGAGGCTCAGATGCCCCCTAGCCTGGGGAGTTGCTCAGCCACTGCTGGGCGGGGACCTGGGTGGGGGCTCAGGATAATTCTCAGAACCTCCCACCTCCAGATTCTGTGGCCTCTCCTGTGTCCAACCCCACCATCCGGGACAGCCTTTCTCCTCTGTGTCCCTCCTCACCCTGACGTCATCTCTTGCTGTGATCGCCTTGGTCCTGGCTGGATAATCGGGCTTTTCAGACTCCTCACACCACTCCCTCGAGTTGGTTTAACCCTGGGGGGACCTTTCTCTCGACACCCACAAGCCTCCTTTCTTCCTCTGGCGGCTTGTTTGGCAGACCTCTCTGCAGAATGCCCATCTTGTTCTATCTACCTGGCTTGGCCAGAAGGCCCTTCCATTTCCTTGGATTCCTATGTAACAAAACAAACAAACAAAAAATCATTCCTGCTGTGTGTTTATCTCCATCAAGAGGCTGAAACTCACTCCGATTGTCCGAGCACTGCTGGCTGCATTGGGGTTGGAGTAGATGGGATTTTATGAGGGTTGTAAAAGTCAGGCTTTTAACATGTCTCGAACAAATTGGCCTGTGAAGGAGAAGAGTAGAAATAGGGCTCCAGGGGGGAGGCCTAGGGAATGTGAGCGAGCCTCAGAAGTGAAGCCCAGGTGGCTTCAATAACCCACAGGAGTCTGGCGGTAACCTTGCTGCTACAAAGCCGAAGAGGCTGCAGAGTCACCCCCAGAGGGCTGGGAATGGGACGTCTCAGCTCCTCAGTGGGGACCATTTTGCACCGGTTTTAAAATACAAATCCCAGCACCATCCCTAACATTGTGAATTTGCGGTTGATTCTGCTGAGTTTTCACTGAAACCCAAGCTGCCTTGTCTGTAGAAGTGCCGTTGCATTAGAGGAACACTGTTTACATTTCTTGAGATATTGTGATAATGAAAAACAGCACCATAAACCCCCATTAAGTCTAAAGAACATTAATTGTATTTCACGCTGCCTCCCTGGGCTGGCACGCTGACACAGACATGCTTTACTTCAGCAAAATGGGGCTCATCTTTGCAGCGCGGTACCCATTTCCCTCCTTAATTACGCGTAATTGTATAGTCTAATTTATTCTAACGCCTGACGCCTAAAAGTGCACATTCATGAATCAAGGGTTAGATTGGGAGGTAGGAGAATTATAAACGGGTATAATTGCAGTCTCCTGGGGGCTGCTTATGAATGATCTCAAAGAGCAACGATGTTTATTCGAAATTCTTGCTCACGAAAGACAGGTTGCCTCCAGTTAAGAACGTGGATAACAGTGACGATTTGTCTCGTGGCCTAACACTACACCAGTAGTTTCTCTCTTGAATAAGAGGGCAAGAAAGATTAAATGTGAATTTCATGTAATTTGTGATGGGTTGAAATAGACACACAAGCAGCATCAGTCCTCCTGTAGTTGAGAATTAGTGCCAGTTCTGCCGCTCCCACCCCGGGTACCACAGCTGCAGATCTCCGAGGGCAAGGCAGAGGTTGCGGGGCTCTGGTGGGCGATCTCTTTTATAGAGACAGGCAGGGTCCATTGGACCATAAGTGCAATTCAGTTCATCCTCTGTGACAGCATTCCTCATTTTTACAGTCGCCTTCCAGAAAAATCACTTCAGAACTTTGACTGTAATGAATCAATTAATTTATCAGTTATGATTAATGTTGGAGGTTGGTTTAGGAGAAGTGGAATAATGACTCAGCTGCCCCAGGGCTAAAGTTCTAACTGATCTGGACTCTGTCCCCACTGGCTGGTGACTCCTTAGCTGATCACCTCAGGTCTCAGTTTCCTCAGTTTTAAGAATTGAGGATAATATTGAGGACATCACAGGTTTTTATGAGATCTAAGTGAGATTAATGAAGGTAAGTAAATGCACACACGGTGCCTGGCTGGGAGTGTTCACTGACTCAGAATCAGAAACGTGCTCCCGTGGGTCTCTAGAGAGACTCCTCCATCATCTGTAAAACCTGATGGTGGACATCCAAGGCAATTGCTTTGATGCCAGGGCAAACCAGATCATGCCACTCTGAGGCTTACAATGCCTAATGCTTAGGTGCAAATCCAAATTCCTGAGCTCAAGATCTACATGGTGCTTATCCTGGCCGCCTCCCCACATCTTTCTCTGTTCTCATAATTCTCTTATTACGAACATTTCAAACCCAAAATGGAAAGAATAGCACAGTGGATATGCTATACCTAAAATAAAGTTGTTAATATTTTGTCCTTATATGTTGCTGAACCATTTGAAAGGAAGTTGAGGACCTCAAGAAAAACTATGTCAAACCTAGACAAGATATTAAAAAGGAGAGACATTACTTTGCCAACAAAGGTCCATCTACTCAAAGCTATGGTTTTTCCAGTAGTCATGTATGGATGTGAGAGTTGGACCATAAAGAAAGCTGAGCGCCGAAGAACTGATTCTTTTGAACTGTGGTGTTGGAGAAGACTCTTGAGAGTCCCTTGGATGGCAACGAGATCAAACCAGTCCATCCTAAAGGAAATCAGTCCTGAATATTTATTGGAAGGACTGATGCTGTAGCTCCAATATTTTGGCTACCTGATGTGACGAACTGACTCATTGGGAAAGACCCTGATGCTGGGAAAGACTGAAGGCAGGAGGAGCAGGGGATGACAGAGGATGAGATGGTTGGATGGCATCACTGACTCGACGGACATGATTTTGAGCAGACTCCCAGGAGTTGGTGATGGACAGGGAAGCCTGGAGTGCTGCAGTCCATGGGGTCGCAAAGAGTCGGACACGACTGAGCCACCAAATTGAACTGAACTGAGGACCTCATTGCCCATCACCACTCAGGACCTGAGTGGGCAGGTCCTAAGGATACACTCATCTCTCAGATGACCTCCCCCCATTGTCGCACCTAAGAGTATGGACAGTAATTCCATAATCACACCTCCGCTTGCTCACATTAAGAACCCCAGGAGTTTCTCTCGCTTTGTTCTTCAAGTCTTTGCCTGCCTTAGGATCTTTGCACTTACTGGGCCTTCTTCATGGAATGCTCTTTCCCTAGATTTTGCTCTATGAACTCTTTGTCATCATCTGATCTCAGCTCAAACGTCACCTGCCTGAGAGTTCTCTCCTGTTTCACCTAAAGGTGTTCCCCGATCCCCCTCTCCCCCTCCCCATTTTATTGTCTTCCTATTACATGGCGCTGTTTGAAATTCTGTGTTTTGTGTCTGTGTACTGGTTTTGAGGTCTATTCCTCCTCCCCACCTCCAACCCACAGGAGCTTCAGGAGAGCAGGGTCTGTGTCCAGAGGAGCGTGAACCCAGCTGACCTAGACTCTCATTTCGTGGGCTCCCCGCCTCCACCAACTCCCTTCAAGTGGACAGACTCTGTTATGAATTTTACCTTTCCACTGGCTTGTACATTTTTAGAAANTCCAACCCACAGGAGCTTCAGGAGAGCAGGGTCTGTGTCCAGAGGAGCGTGAACCCAGCTGACCTAGACTCTCATTTCGTGGGCTCCCCGCCTCCACCAACTCCCTTCAAGTGGACAGACTCTGTTATGAATTTTACCTTTCCACTGGCTTGTACATTTTTAGAAAAGGATAGTCAGTGCTGGATGTCTGATATGCAGGGGCACATAGGTAAATACATGGTTTTCAGCTAAGGTTGCAATAACAGATGAGTGAGGAAATCAGGAAAAGACATGAGTATTAAAAAAAAAGCTTTCTGAAGGTATAATTCAGACACCATGAGATTCATTCATTTTGAGTGTGTACCACTGAAATGTTTTTAAATTTCCAGGGTTGTGTAGCCATTACCATAATCCAGTTCTAGAACCTTCTCATCACCTCTCATAACAAGATCCCTCATAGGCAGGGATCATTTTAAAGCTCTCCAGGTGATTCTAACCCATGGCTGGGCAGAGGGGTCTGTGTTTGGCGGGGGGGCCTTGGAAAACAGAGGAGAGAGCCATAAAGTGGCCCAGAGGGCAGTGAGGTTCCTGGTTGACAAGGAAATAAATGAATCTGCTTTTAATTTGAAAGAGTGCGAATAAATAGGGGTATGTGTGACTGAATCACTTTGCTGCACGCCTGGGACTAACGCAACATTCTCAGCTGGCTATAGTCCAATACAAAATAAAAATTAAAAAAGAATGTAAATGAGCACATACAGAAGTTTTGGTTGAGGGGGGTGAGGTGGGTGGTGAGAGGGATGGAGGTCGGGCCGCTGAGACGGCTTGGCTGAAGCCCAGACCTTGGTCTAGAAAGGTCCATCTGGGCCGTCCAGGGCGGGCGGTGGGGTAGGTGGTGAGCAACATTCCAAGGTTCCTCCTGGAGGGAGAGGCCTGTGTCCACTCCCCAGTCCGTGCATCCTACCTCCCCTGTAAATTTGGAGGGGAGAGTGGCAGCTAGGAACTGGGGTGGGTGTGGGGAGCCGGGCCCACGGAGGGGTCACTGTTGCCAGAGGGGCGAAGCACCATCCCCAAGGACACACAGCGGCATGAAACAGCGAGAGGAATGGCCCAGAGGCCCTGCTCTTTCCAGCTTGGGGCAGCTCCCTGAGCCTGGGAGGACTCTGCAGAGTGGCTGGGCCAGAGCTCTGCCTTGCTCAGTGTCTGGGGACCCCCGAAGTGTTCCCTTACCTTCCTCCCAGCAGGGCCTTGCGCCCTGGCTCTGCCCCGAGAGGTGCCTCCTGGCCATCACGGCGCCGTTCCCCAGCCCTCAGCTATATTGCCATCCTGAGCGCGCTCTCGGCGACTCATCTCTTGGTGCCAATATCCGGTCGGTCGGCTGAGTCTCTGGCAGGCACTCGTGGCCGCCCAGGCTGGGCTGCTGACCAAGACTGCAGGCAGAGGCCGCAGTCCAGAGCTGCGTTCATCTTCTGTCCTCTTCACCTTGGGGAGAGCGACTCAGGAGCCCTGCGCCTGCCATTTAAAGAACACTTGCTGCGTGTGGGCTGGGCTGCAAACAATAGATCTACTCGGCTAGTTAAAGAGAGAAAGGGATTTGTTAAAAGATACCAAGTGTTTCCAAATCCTTGTGTAGTTTGGGCGGAGTGTCTGATCGCAGGCTCCAAGCTAGGCAGCAGGAGAAGACTCGGGGGCGTGGTAGCGTGGGGGCTGCTCTGGGAACGCACCAAGGCTGCCGTGTCTGTCCTGATGAAACTAGGCCTGGACATGGAGGTCCAACCGCTGCTGAGCCCCTGAAAGGGCCCACAGCCTTGCCAGAGTATTTTCTGTAGACGCTCAAATCTCTTGGCACAGTGGCCACCACACAAAGCTGCCTTCTGAATTTTTGTCTCCCACTGATGTATCTGATTGGTGGGAAGTGGGCTGTGTGACTGTATCCCAGCTGCAAAGAGGTGCAGGAACTGGAGTTTCTGGAATTGGCCTGGGAAGACAGGATCCTTGTGTGTGTGTGTGTGTGTGTGTGTGTGTGTGTGTGTGTGTGTGCTCTCAGTTGCTCAGTTGTATCTGACTCTTTGCGACCCCATGGACTGTAGCCCACCAGGCTCCTCTGTCCATGGGATTATCCTGGCCAGAATACTGGAGTGGGTTGCCATTTCTTCCTCGAGGGGATCTTCCTGACCCAGGGATCAACACGCATCTCCTGCAGCTCTTGCATTGGCAGGTGGATTGTTTACCACTGAGCCACCTAGGAAGCCCATTCCTTTGTGGGATATTAGGAAAATGGAGAGAGGAGGAATTGAGTAGCCATAAAAGACGAATACCTCCTCCACCTGTAGCATGCCAGCAGGAGGGCTGAGCACTCACTGTCTCTCACTTAATCATCCTCCTTAAAGTTAGAGAACTGAGGATCTGAGAAGAGAAGTGACTTCTCCAAGGTCCCGGGGAGCTCAGACTCCAGAATTTTCACCAGATTTTTAAAGGCAGGATTAGATGGGGAATGGCACAGAATTCTCCAGACGCCAGCCATCTGGTTGCCCTGGGGCCTCAACCAATTTCATGTGGCTAATGCAGTCACAGGAGTGGCGCTGTGCCTTTGCTTACTGAGTCTTCTGATTGAAGCAGAAAAATCACTTCCATTTTATCCATTCATGAACAGCTAGATCATGGATGCCTGAGGTCAGGAGACTTGGGCTCTGATTCTGATTTCCTGTTGCATGACCTTAAGCCTCTGTTTGTTCATCTGTTAAATGGGCACCCAAATCTCATACCACCTCCCCTGCCCGCCCCCACTCCTCCACTTCACTCTCTTCATGCCTGTCATTCAAATATTCAAATGAGAATGTGAGCTGAAATGAAAGGGTAAACTGTATGCAGGACAGTTCTCTTTGATCTTGCTTCTCATCAGGAACCTGTGGATAAGGAATCAGTGTGGCCTGGGTACAGTGGCATTCACTTGGACTTATAAGGAATCATAAGCTGATATTGCCTGTTTGGACAGGAAGCACTGAGGGCTTGGGTTCTGTGTCTCAAACAGGGACCATGCGCCTGTGAGCCATTACCTGGCACTCTTTGGGACTGAAGTCCACAGGCTGTCTGCCTCAGCCTGGATGTTGAAAGGGAAGCCAGGTGAGCTGTTCTGGGGGAAGCTGTGTGGCTAACCTGGTGGGGGCGGGGCTGGCCTGTGCCTTGGAACTGCTGTGAAAGGAAGGTGTTTGGATCAGGGTCGTCCCAGCACACAGCCTCCTTGCATGGCTTTGGTGAGACGCTCATTCATTCATTCATTTAACAAATCTGTTTAAAGTTGCTGCACTCAGCAGCTAAGCCTCAGACCACAGCACCCCAAAGATGACTTTCATGACCCCAGCTCCCAGAGGCTTCGAGTCCAGTAGGTGAAAAAGACACCAGACCAGGTTCGATAGAGAGTTTGTGGCAGAACATTTTAGTTCTTTCCTGCATCTGCTTCTTTTTTTTCCCCCTTGCCAGTAGAGACTTGATTTTGTCTGTGTGTGTGGTGGCAATCAATATACCCCACTCAAGGGGTGGCTGAGAATTGTAAGCTGGGGCTTCTCAAAGGGTAGTTCCTGGACCCGCAACATCAGCATCAGCAAAACTTGTTAGAAATGCAAATTCTTGGGCTCCACTGCAGACTCACTGAATCCGAAGCTCTGGAGGCAGGGCCAGCAGTCTGGTATAACATCCACCTTCCACACCCTGGGCTTCCCCAATGGCATAGGGCTTTTCCGATGGCTCAGCGGGTAAGGAGTCCACCTGCAAAGCAGGAGACAGAGGAGACATGGGTTTGATCCCTGGGCCCTGGAAGAGGAAATGGCAACTCACTTCAGTATTCTTGCCTGGAAAATCCCGTGGATGGAGGAGCCTGGCGGGCTACAGTGCACTGAGTCACAGAGTCAGACACAACTGAGCAACTTAGCAACAACAACCCCACACCCCAAGTACCAATCATGTGCGTGGCACATCGTCAGTTCTAGCCCATGAGATGTAAGGAGGTATCTTCTGGGGGCTTTGAGGAGATACTTTTCTTCCTATTAAAAAGGTCAGAGTCTCAGAAGGTGGAGCTTCTGCCTCATGCACCCTTCCTCTGTTCCAGAGGTGGTGGTGTGTCTACAGATGCCTGGTGCCGGAGACAAAGGCATCGTATGGCCAGGAGAGGGCGATGTCCCAGACCGGCCCAGGATGGTAGAGCAGAAGAGCGTGAACTGCCCAACCACTCAGGCCCTCCTGTGGAGAGGAAGACAATAGACCTCATGGCATTGCAACTTGCAGCCTAGAGCACCCCTAACAGGTCCGGGGTCGCAAGGCTGATGATGATCCAAGTATCTCTGCCTTCCCAAAATNCCGGCCCAGGATGGTAGAGCAGAAGAGCGTGAACTGCCCAACCACTCAGGCCCTCCTGTGGAGAGGAAGACAATAGACCTCATGGCATTGCAACTTGCAGCCTAGAGCACCCCTAACAGGTCCGGGGTCGCAAGGCTGATGATGATCCAAGTATCTCTGCCTTCCCAAAATGATGCTTGCTTCCTCTGTGCCTTTTCCACATCTGTAATTTAACACCTCTTCACCACCTCGTACCCATTCGAATGGCTACTGTCAAAAAACCCCCAGAAGATAATCATCGCAAGTGTTGGTAAAGATGTGGAGAGATTGGAACTCCTGTGCCCTGTTGGTAGAGATGTAAAATGGTGCAGCCACCAGGGAAAACAGTACGGGAGTTCCTTAAAGAATTACAAACAGAATTATCGCAGGACTCAGCAATTCTACCTCTGGGTACATGCTCCAGAGAACTGAAAACCGGGTCTCAAAGAGATGTTTATACACCCGTATGCGTAGCAGCATTACTCACAATAGCCAAAGGGTAGAAGTAAGCTAAGTGTCTAACGACGGTTAAGACGGGAAATTTTATGTTGTGTGTATGTTACCACCATTAAAAAGAAAAATCACCCCCCACACACACATCTCTTCAAATGCACCTTCCCTCACTCACATCTGCTGGCACCTGGTCTCTGTCCTTCCTGCCTCATCTCTGGGTTCTGGTCCCATGTATCCAACAGACTTCTTGACATCTTCACCTGGGTGTTTGGAAGGCAGCTCAAGTTCAACATGCCCGAGTCTGAACTCATGACCTCTCTCCCGCAACCTGCTCGTCCTGCCGTGTTTGTCTTTGGGGTGACTGACACTTCCATTCATTGTAAGTCAGAAATCACTCTCTTCCTCAACCTCCTCCCCACCCAGCCTAATCCCCTGTGAGTTCCTGGTGATTGCCCTTCTTAAATGTCTGTGCAGGGAGGGTGGCAAGCCCTTGCGATCCCCTCCAGCATCGCCTCTGACCGTAGCAGTGGGGTCCGACTGGGCTCCCCTTGCGGGCCCCGGCACCATCCAAACCCAAGCGCCAGGGCAGAGGCAGACTGCGATTTTCCAGCTGCTGATTTGTTTGACCCCATTCTAGTTTCGCTTTCAGTAATCAATGCCATATGACAGTATTTCATGGAAAACCTAGCCCCTCCCAGAGTCAGCTATTGGGCAGGTTTCTCTTTGAGTTGATTTCACATTCTGTTGTAAAAGACACCCTGTCTTCCAGGTCTCTGAGAAGAGTTTGAGAGACCGAGTCTCTCATATTTGGGGCCTGACTTCAAGGGGCAGGGTGGGATGAGTGTCATTGATGATCCCTGCCTTAGTCTGGGATGTCCCAGGTGCAGACTCTGATATAAAAATTCAAGAGCAAGTCATTTACTGGGGAGGTGATTCCAGGAAACACTGGGTGGGAGCAGGAAGTGAGAGAGAGAAAGGAAGATTATGATTTGGGCCGAGTGATTAGCCCTGCTGGTTCAGGGGACAGCTGCGGGGGAGCCGCAGGGAGGAAGTCTGGGAGATGGGGGTCTCCCAGGTGGACGAACTGCCTTGGAATCGAGGGAGCCCCAGCGCCTACGTGCCACTCTTGGGGGGTGCTGGAGGGAGTGTCAGTTCTCTGGCACCGTCGATCTGCCCTGTGTGGGCAAAGCGATCTGCTGAGGTTGTGGACTTCAGGCAATGAGAAGCAAAGAGCAGTGCTGGGAAGTGGGCTGAGCCCATTGGAGGTTTCCAGGGCCACATGCCAGGCACAGACAGGGCCTGCTCCTCAGGGAGGTGGTGACAGGTGACACTTCCCAGGTAACTCAGACCCTCCTGATATAACCTGGAGACAGACAGTTAGAAAATCAGTCCTTTCAAGGCCTCATTTACCTCAACAAGAAAAGCCTCGCTTTGTGCTAATACGTCTTACCTCCTTTCTCGCACTTGATCATCTGCCTTTTGGACTAAAAGAGATCCAGCCTTGGGCTTCAAGCCTTCCAGTGCAATTGGACCTCACTGCATGACTGAAGTGACTTAGCAGCAGCAGCAGCAGCAATGTATAACACTGCTATAGTTTCTAATTTATTTTTCCAATTAAGTCAAGTATATAAGGCTTGGTGTTAAAATAAATTTACATAATTAGGACATCTGGTTGAAGAGAACATTAAGCACATCGCAGGTTGTGCTGCATCAGACAGGTGGCAGGTGGGGGCTGGAGCAAGCAGGGCGCTGGCCTGAGGGATAAAGCCCCCTCTGCACAGGCGGCTCAGGCCTGTTCCTTCTGGTGCCCATCACCTCTCTGGATCCAGCCATTTCTTACCGGCCCTCCATCTGCCAGAACCCCGTGCTTGCTCTCGCCAAGTGCGATCTTGTCTCGGTCACTGTCCATGCTGTCCCGGCCACCACCCCTTCTTCCTTCCACTTTTCAGCGTCCTGCCTATGCTTGAGGCCCAGTGTGAACGAGTGGGAGTGTGTGCGTGTGTACGTAGGGGAGGGAGAGGGTCTGGAGGAGATCGTGAGAGAGGAGACAGGAACAGGGGGAAGAGACGTGGCCTCGCAGGAGAGACAGTCCAGATGGACGGAGGAAGCTGGATACGTGGGCCTAGGGGTGTGGGCTGAATGGGGGCGGAGCCCGGCTCCGGGGTCTGATCTGTCTTTGTCAGTAAAAATTAGAGCAGCTCCAATGCTATGTGGCAGCCTAGATGGGAAGGGAGTTTGAGGGCGAATGGTTCCATGTATGTGAAAGTGAAAGCCACTTAGTTGTGTCCGACGCTTTGCGACCCCAGGGACTACACCCTGCCAGGCTCCTCTGTCCATGGGTTTCTCCAGACAAGAGTACAGGAGTGGGTTGCCATTCCCTTTTTCAGGGAGTCTTCCTGACCCAGGGAAAGAACTGGGGCCTCCTGCATCGCAGGTAGATGCTTTACCATTTGAGCCACCACATGAATGGCTAAGTCCTTTTGCTGTACAACTAAAATGATCATAACCTTGTTAACTGGCTATATTCCAATACAAAATAAAAATTAAAAACAAAATCAGAGCCGCTGAACTTCATTGAGTACACAGGCATCAGACCCGAGTCTGAGAACTTCTCACGCACAGCATGTATTCTATTTAAAACTGACCACATTGTGCTTGCTCTGTGGAGGCACTACAAGCAAATTTTATATAAAAAAAAACCACCCACAAATCTTAATTAATCTCATAAGAATCCTGTGCAGAGGCGCCGCCATCATCGCTGTCTGCAGAAGGCAGTTGGTGTCGTGCCCGGGTTCTTAGGGTAAGAGAGTGGAGAGGCTGGTGGTTTGACTGCCATCCGGTTCCAAAGTCGGCTCCTCCCCATGTCCACGCCTGGGTCTCTTCATGCTGTGAAGAGCCACGGGCCAATTATGCTCATTACCCATTTTACAGATGGAAACACCAAGGCACACAGAGGTTAGTGATTTCTCAGCTTGAAAGTGGCCAAGCCGGGACCCAGCCCAGATTTCTGGCTCCGGCCCACACTGTAACCACCTATAATCACCCCTCGGTGATGAGCCNCATGCTGTGAAGAGCCACGGGCCAATTATGCTCATTACCCATTTTACAGATGGAAACACCAAGGCACACAGAGGTTAGTGATTTCTCAGCTTGAAAGTGGCCAAGCCGGGACCCAGCCCAGATTTCTGGCTCCGGCCCACACTGTAACCACCTATAATCACCCCTCGGTGATGAGCCCTTTGAAGAAAGGTGAGTCACTTACCTTGGCCGTACCTCAGCTTCCTCACTTGCCAAGTTGGGCTCTAGTAACCCTGCCCCACTGACTCACCAGGAGTGATGAGGGAAAGGATCAAGGCCAAGGCTTTGAGAAACTTGCCTTAGGAAGGTGCCCTGGCCTGGGACGAAGCTGGTCTCGGGCGGCTATGCTCCCAGCACCCCGAATCTACGTCCAGTTACAGCTCCCTGTCACCTTTCAGCTTCCTCTCCAGGACTGTGGGTGGCCTGAGATGAGGTCTCCAGTTCATCCAGCTCTCCAAGCGTCTCTGACGGTGCAGCTCTGTCCTGCTGCCGGTGGTAACTCTCCAGGATTGATCTCTGCAGAGCAGGCCTGGACATCTGAGACTCGTTCTGGGAAAGCACGTTCAGCAGGGCCGGGCCAGGCTCCGGCTTCCACAGTAATTCCTGTGGCTACACAGTTGCTGAGCGATCCTTTGCGCTGAGAAGTCACAAACACAGCAGAGCTTTAGAGGCTCCTCCTGGAGGGATGCCAGGCAAAGGATCCAGCCCTGGGGTCAGAAGCCCTGGGCCAGGCCATCTCCTGTACGTCTGCCCTGAGTTCCCCTTGGAGGCCGTGGTAGCCTTGGGGTCAGATGCCCTGGGCCAGGCCATCTCCTGTACGTCTGCCCTGAGTTCCCCTTGGAGGCCGTGGTAGCCCTGGGGTCAGATGCCCTGGGCCAGGCCGTGGTAGCCCTGGGGTCAGATGCCCTGGCCATGCCCTGGGCCAGGACAGCTGTGAATGAAACAGACCAAAGCCCAGTTCTCAGGAGCTGACAGTCCAGTGGAGCAGGGAGAGGAGGCAGGGAACAGGAAGGCACTCCCACCCAACCAAGTACAGACATATATGTATGCACATACACATGCAGATATGTGTATGCACACACTTATACACATGTCCAGTTCCGTTCAGTTCAGTTGCTCAGTCGTGTCTGACTCTTTGTGACCCCATGAATCGCAGCACACCAGGCCTCCCTGTCCATCGCCAACTCCCGGAGTTCACCCAAACTCACGTGCATGGAGTTGGTGATGCCATCCAGCCATCTCATCCTCTCCTTCTCCTCCTGCTCCCAATCCCTCCCAGCATCAGAGTCTTTTCCAATGAGTCATCTCTTCACATGAGGTGGCCAAAGTATTGGAGTTTCAGCCTCAGCATCAGTCCTTCCAATGAACACCCAGGGCTGGTCTCCTTTAGGATAGACTGATTGGATCTCCTTGCAGTCCAAGGGACTCTCAAGAGTCTTCTCCAACACCACACTTCAAAAGCATCAATGATATACATATTTAAGTGTGTGCTATTCTTGAATGCAAAGTTCCAAAGAATAGCGATTAAAGCAAAGAAACAGAGGAAAACAACAGAATGGGAAAGACAGAGATCTCTTCAAGAAAATTAGAGATACCAAGGGAACATTTCACGCAAAGATGGGCTT
>SJYX01023232.1:153827-183730 GCA_006410675.1 Oreotragus oreotragus
CTTTTGAACTGCGGTATTGGAGAAGACTCCTGAGAGTCCCTTGGACTGCAAGGAGATCCAACCAGTCTATTCTGAAGGAGATCAGCCCTGGGATTTCTTTGGAAGGAATGATGCTAAAGCTGAAACTCCAGTACTTTGGCCACCTCATGCGAAGAGTTGACTCATTGGAAAAGACTGTGATGCTGGGAGGGATTGGGTGCAGGAGGAGAAGGAGAGGATGAGATGGCTGGATGGCATCACTGACTCAGTGGACGTGAGTCTGAGTGAACTCCGGGAGTTGGTGATGGACAGGGAGGCCTGGTGTGCTGAGATTCATGGGGTCGCAAAGAGTTGGACACGACTGAGTGACTGAACTGAACTGAACTACTCCTTGGAAGGAAAGTTAAGACCAAACTAGATAGCATATTAAAAAACAGAGACATTACTTTGCCAACAAAGGTCTGTCTAGTCAAAGCTATGGTTTTTCCAGTAGTCATGTGAGAGTTGGATTATGAAGAAAGCTGAGCACCAAAGTATTGATACTTTTGAAGTGTGGTGTTGGAGAAGACTCTTGAGAGTCCCTTGGACTGCAAGGAGGTCCAACCATCTCTATCCTAAATAAGATCAGTCCTGGGTGTTCATTGGAAGGATTGATGCTGAGGCTGAAACTCCAATACTTTGGCCACCTCATGTGAAGAGTTGACTCACTGGAAAAGACCCTGATGCTGGGAGGGATTGGGGGCAGGAGGAGAAGGGGATGACAGAGGATTCGATGGTTGGATGGCATCACCAACTTGATGAACATGAGTTTGAGTAGACTCTGGGAGTTGGTGATGGGCAGAGAGGCCTGGCGTGCTATGATTCATGGGGTCGTAAAGAGTTGGACACGACTGAGCAACTGAACTGAACTGAACTGATTCTAGGTAGTAATAGATGCTATAAAAATCAGGCAGGATTTTGAGATAGAGAGTTCCTGGTGTGGGGGCTACTTTGGATTAGGGGTCTGGAAGTTCTCTCTGAGGTGTGCCCTTTGGTCAGAAGCCTGAAGAAATTAAGAGTGTCTTCCACGTGCCTATCTGGAGGAAAAATGTTCCAGACAGAGGGGACAGCATGTGTAAAGGCCTTGAGGAGGGCACATGCTTGGCCTGCTCCAGGAAGCTGAGAGTGAAGGGAGGAAGGGAGAGAGGAGCTACAGTTGAGATGAGGAAGGGCTTTCTTGCCCATGGCAAAGAAATTTGTAGGTTTAAAAAAATTTTAATTGGAGGATAATTGCTTTACAATATCATGATGGTTTTTGTATGGAAGTAACCTAGATGTCCATTGACAGATGAAGGATACAGAAATTATGGTACATATATACAATGGAATATGACTCAGCTATAGAAAAGAATGCATTCAAGTCAGTCCTAATGAGATGGATGAGCCTAGAGCCTAATGTACAGAGTGAAGTAAGTCATTAAGAGAAACACAAATATTGTGTATTAATATATATGTAGGTTTTGACATGGCATTCAAAATGATTCCTCTGGCTGCCTGTGGAGGATGAACTGGCCTGCTCCAGGAAGCTGAGAGTGAAGGGAGGAAGGGAGGTCAGTTCAGTTGCTCAGTCGTGTCCAGCTCTTTACAACCCCATGAATCGCNTGTAGGTTTTGACATGGCATTCAAAATGATTCCTCTGGCTGCCTGTGGAGGATGAACTGGCCTGCTCCAGGAAGCTGAGAGTGAAGGGAGGAAGGGAGGTCAGTTCAGTTGCTCAGTCGTGTCCAGCTCTTTACAACCCCATGAATCGCAGGGGAGAGTCATTGCAGGGAGACCAGTAAGCAGGCAACTGCCACTGTCCAGTGAGAGATGATGGATGCTTGGACATTTCGTGGTGGAGCTGGGAGGTCAAACTCCAGCTGAAGTTTACAGGTAAAGCCAACAGGATTGGTTGATAGATTGGATGTGGGGGAATAAGAGGAAGAGAGGCATCTAGACGAACCTCAAGATTTGGCCCAATTGCCTGGAAGGATGGAGTTGCCTTTTACTATGAGAGTGACCAGCTTGGGTGGAAATGGGGGCACCGGAAACCTGCACCTTTGGCCCTGTCGCTGAGGGGTCCTCACTCTTAGGCCCTGCAGCCCCTGGCCATCTGCGAGAGTGCCCTGCAACAGTAACCCTGAATTTACCTGGCCAACGCTGCCTTCCTGAAATCCTGTCTCTAAAGTTTGCAGGGCCCTTTTGACTTTCTCGTTTACAGACTCAGCCTGCATTTTATTCTTATGGCTGGGGTTCATTTTCCCTGAGGACAGGCAGCTCCTGCAGTTAAAGAGTAAATGGATGAACATTCCGGCAGCGCCCAGAATGCCCCAGGCCCATGGAGGCGATTAAGTCTGGCTGCCACCTGGCCAGATGGGTTGGTTGGAAAGTGCTACATCTGTGAGAGGGAGTTTGAATGTTAAAGAGGGATATCAATTGTAGGGAGGAAATTACTGAGTCTTCAAATGCCATCGACTGGGAAAAAGACGGATGAGGTTTTTATGGACGTGCTGTTTGTCCCAATAAAATAAAACATCTTTAAACCCGCCTTCACTGGCATCAAAGTACCGCAGTGTTGTCTAACATAGCAGTTTACATCTCGGTGATGCGTTTCTTAAAAACAAAAAGCAAAACAGGGCTTTCATCCCTCTATCTGGCTTTCTAAAGCAACTGCAACAAGAATATGCATTTATTTGTGCAATGAAATTTACAAAGCACCTACTAAGTGCAAGGCCCTGGGCTCAGAAGGGGAGAGAGATGAATCAGCTCTTTTTCTAAGCCTGCTCATGGCTGATGGGAGACATAAGGAGCACACAGGGCGCAGTGGATTAGCGCAGCGAGGAAGGTCCTGAGGTTCGGAGTGGGGAGGGATTGCTGGGGCCTGGGGCAGAGAGTCAGAAAAGGCTTTTTGGAAAGGACAATGTGTCCATTTACTTGCATTTGTTGGCATGGAACCAAAACCCCTAATGTATCTGATTTATACCTCAGAAGAATTTATCTCCTGTCACTGGGCCTACCCATCAGGAGGACTTCAGGGTGGGTTCAGTGGCTGGATCCAGGGATTCAGCGTTATACACCACACCAGCCTCTCTGCTTTACCATCCGCTGTTGTGGCTTCATTCTGAAGTCAGTTCCCCTCTGGGTCATGAAATAACCCGCATCAGCTCCTGGGACCACCCGTCTGCTTGCCCGGGTCCACTGGCATTGAGAGAGAAACCTCTCCTTCAAGTGGGGGGTGTATACTCTGCTCTCTGATACAACTGGCCATCTTAGGCCATGCGCCCTCCTTGGGCCACTAACAGTCTCTAGGGATGGCTGTTTACCATTGACTGATGAGGTGACCCTAGACCAGTGGATCAGATCGGTGTCCCCTGAGGTTGCACAGGTGCAGGTGGCCATCAGTGCAAAGGTGGACGAGCATCAGCGTGTCTTACTTGAAATAATGAGTTGTATGGTTTGTGAATTACATCTCAATCACACTGCAGTTTAAAAAAAAAAAAAAAACCACCCAAACAAAAACAAGGCAAAGTTGGACTTGTGTTTGAAAAGAATGTGGAAAAGGATATTGGTTGGTGGATTGGTTTTTATGCTAGCAGAGATAACAACAACAAGCATAATTTAAAACCAACAACAATATTAGTGGGCAGCAGTTTTGAATACTTCCTGTGATCCATTCATTGCTAGTAGGGCTTTAAAGGCAGAGCAGGACCTCTCCGAGCCAGCCTCCCTTACCTGACTCACCCGTTGACCTGAAGCTTGAATTTCTCTGTAAACAGAGAGATGAATAAGCCTACAGCTTGGGGCCATTAGCCTCTGCCTGGCGCACCGGGTTGTCTGTTCACTCAAAGTCAGTGGTTTTGTTCCCAAACCTGTTTAGTCCAGATGAACTGGAGATGGCAGTTGCCTCGCTTACTTAGACGTAACAAATGCATAACTAGGAGTGCAAAAGAAGAGGGAGAAGCAGCTTCTGTGCAGACCAAGATGAACTGTTGAGGAAGATTTGCTGCTGCTGCTAAGTCGCTTCAGTCGTGTCCGACTCTGTGCGACCCCATAGACGGCAGCCCACCAGGCTCCCCCGTCCCTGGGATTCTCCAGGCAAGAACACTGGAGTGGGTTGCCATTTCCTTCTCCAGTGCATGAAAGTGAAAAGTGAAAGTGAAGTTGCTCAGTTGCGTATGACTCTTAGCGACCCCATGGACTGCAGCCCACCAGGCTCCTCCATCCATGGAATTTTCCAGGCAAGAGTGCTGGAGTGGGGTGCCATTGCCTTCTCCGAGGAAGATTTGATGAGGGCAAAAAGTTTAAGAAGAAATTGGAAAAATAGATGAGAAATGCCAGCGCCAGTGGTACTCTGCCCAATACCAGAATCACTTGTACGTGTAGCTGCTGGGCATTTGACATGTAGCTGGCGTGGCTGAGAAACTGAGCTTTTTATTTTCTTTAACTGTAATCAATTTACATGACTAAAGACAAATATGTGATTCAGTTACTGAGCAAAGTTTCAATCTATTTGGGACAGATTCTTCATATGCATCTACTTTTTCAACTTTAAATTTTCTGAATCTAAATGTAGATCAATTGATAAACATAGAGATGCATTTGAGTATACAATACAACCAGATTATGAAGATTTATAGGAAAAGAGTAAACTATCTTAATTTTTATATTTTTTATACAGTACAGTGAAATAATGATGGTTCAGATTTGTATGGTTAAAGAAAATATATTATTAAAATTAATGTCTTTTTTAAAACATTTTTTTCAAATGTAGCTACTAAAAAATTTAAAGTTACACATGTGGTTCACCTACTTCTATTGAACTGCAATGGTCTACAAGGATTCTACACTCAGATTGCATCATGATCCTGCCATCAAGAAATGATAACATAGTATGATTACACGAAAGAAGAGAGACAATGGAGAATCCAACAGCTGGTTCACATTTAAAAAAAACTCATTGGCTCTGCCATGAAAATCTTCACTAATTAATAAACACGTATGTGTTTTCTGTGAAGTTATGTAAGAGTTGAAAGCAGTGAAAGTGTTAGTCGCTCAGTCAGTTCGGTCGCTCAGTTGTGTCTGATTCTTTGCGACCCCATGGACTGCAGCACGCCAAGCCTCCCTGTCCTTCACCAGCTCCTGGAGCCTACTCAAACTCATGTCCACTGTGTCCGTGATGCCATCCAACCATCTCATCCTCTGTCATCCCCTCTCCTCCTGCCTTCAATCTTTCCCAGCATCAGGGTCTTTTCCAGTGAGTCAGCTCTTCATGTCAGGTGGCCAAAGTATTGGAGTTTCAGCTTCAGCATCAGTCCTTCCAATGAACACTCAGGACTGATCTCCTTTAGGATGGACTGGTTACATCTCCTTGCAGTCCAAGGGACTCTCAAGAGTCTTCTCCAACACCACAGTTCAAAAGCATCAATTCTTTGGCGCTCAGCTTTCTTTATAGTCCAACTCTCACATCCGTACATGACTACAGGAAAAACCATAGGTTTGACTAGATGGACCTTTGTTGGCAAAGTAATGTATCTGCTTTTTAATATGCTGTCTAGGTTGCTCAGGTGCTCAGTCGTGTCCAACTCTTTGTGACCCTGTGGACTGTAGCTTGCCACGTTCCTCTGTCCATGGGATTCTCCAGGCAAGAATACTGGAGTGGGTAGCCATTCCCTTCTTCAGAGGATCTTCCCAACCCAGGGATGGAACCTGGGTCTCCCTTGTTGCAGGCAGATTCTTTACTGTCTGAGCCATGGGGAAGCCCATGTGAGGATTAACTGGCCCCTTTTTGCCAGTTTAGTTTTACAGTGGACCTCCTGCTGGTCCCAATTGCTCTGGCTAAGAGGGCACCTCCTGGGTTTCATAGTCACTCCTGGAGATCAGGGTTGATATGATGACTCCCACCTTTGAGATGGGGGATTCTGAGGCTCAGGGAGGGAGAACAAGGTGCTGAGTGTCTTCCAGGCAGGGAATCAAGGAACAAGGGGGACTTGCATCTTGTGTTACCTGACGTCAGCCCAAGGTCATGTTCTTCCCGCCCCGACACTGCTGGGGTCCTAGACACTGGGCCCTGGTTACTAGTGAATAAACCAATTATAACTCACCGCATGAGAGAACCCCCATTTTCTTGGGGGCTTTCATCAGTCTCTCTTACCTGAAGGTGTTAAGGAGACCAGGACTGATTTCCTGGGACTTCCAGATTGTCATGTTGAAGCAGAAATAATTCGTGAATGAACTGCATGCTTCCCTGTGGCTGTGACTGTGTGCCATGTGATGGACGTCATGTGTGCATCCATCACCTGCTTCCTATGCTGAAGCCCTAACCCCAACGTGAGGGTATTGGCAGGTGGGCCCTTTGGGAGGCAATGAGGTCCCGAGGATGGGGACCTCAGGACGGGCTTAGTGCCCTTATAGGAAGAGACCCCTGTGACAAGAGAGCTTGTTCTCTCTTCTCCGCCATGTGAGCAGACCGTGAGAAGGTGGCTTGTCTATGAGCCAGGAATCCAGCCCTCACCAGGAGCTGCACTGGCCAGTCCGTTGAGCTTGCGCTTCTCAGCCTCCAGAACTGCAATAAATAAAGGCTTGTGGTTTAGCTGCCCCGTCTCTGATAATCCATTAAGGCAGCCTGAGCCCCTAAGACTCCATGGTTCTTCCCTTGTCCCTGGTTGGCATCTTGGGTGGATCCCGAAGCCTCTCTCAGCTCTAAGAGCAGGTGCATGTTTTAAGAACCAGAGAGTCCAGTCCAGGACCTGATACCATTCAATCTCGCAGCAGTCCGAGCGTCTCCTGCTGGGAATCCCCTCCTGGGAGTCCCCTTCCACGCGTCTGCTGTGAATCCCCTCCTGGGAGTCCCTTCCACGTGTCCCTCGTTCACGGGGGTGGTGGTCACTGGCGTGCACTGATGCTTCCAGCATCTCTTTAGAATGACTGGGTTCCAGTGTCTCTGGATTTGGGACTTGAGCCAAGTGTCCTTCAATGTCCAGGTGCACTGGATTTACTGTCTCAGGAGAGAGGGACCTTTTCCTGGAAAGAGGCGTCTGGAGAAATCCCGGTGTCTGGTGCTCTTGCAGCGCTGAGGACGTAGTCAGTCCTTGGCGAGCAGTCAGGGGTCAGCGCTGGGGCCCCAGGGGGTGTCCTCCCTGTCCAGCCCCACTCTGCCCCTGTGACCTGTGGCTCCTGAAGGGGCCGTGTGACTGCGTCCAGGTGAGGGTTAAACGAGCTAATGCACCGAACCACTCGGGACCCCAGGCGCCAGGTGATAAGTGCCCTGCGAGCTCAGCCTATTGTCGTCAGCGGGTCACTAGTCAGGGTCACAGATGAGTCTGGTCAAGAGGCCTCCCTGGAAACAGGTGTTTGGGTTTAGGAGGAGAGATTTCTGTAGGGACGCTTGGAGATTTAGCCTGTAATTGGCAGCTTTGCTTCCAATAGCTCTCAAGAGACAGGCCACGCAAGGTTGCTTATCTTTAAGCCAAGAGAAGAAAAGGCTGTGGGGCCTAGCTCCCTGGGATGCCCCCACCCCGAGCTGCTGTCAGGCAGCCAGACGCAGACAGACCTTCCTAAGCTCTGGGCTCAGGGCCCAGTGCTCTTTTCTCATCCTGCTTCTTAATTAAAAAAAAAAAGATATCCAAAGTGTCCATGACTGTGGATTCCTTGACACTGTGCTGTGGGCTAATCTTCAGAGTGAAGCATCATATTTCTCAAGCGATTTTGTCCTCTGTGTATCTTCTTTGATCTGGAGACCAGGAAGAAACATTTGTTCTCACTCAAAGCTGGAAAATGCGTCCTACACTCAAATCTCGCCTTCCTCCCTCTAAGTGTTCAGCTAAGTGTTTATCTTTCTCTTTCAAGGGCGATGGATGTTTAATTCCTCGAAGGCTGTAAAGCAGGTTGTAAAGAGATGGAGTTATTATTGTGAATGTCCATGATGATCAAGGCACACTCCTTGCCTGCCCTAGTCCTTGGTCACTGTGATGCGCTCCTTCAAAGGTAACCAACTCCAGCTGCTCTGAACAATTACTGCACAGGACAGAATTGACCTGCTTTGGTGAAGATCTTTTCATAAAAAATAATTACTTTTTTGGCAGGACTGGGTCTTCATTGCCGCAGGCGGGCTTTCTCTAGTTGCAGTGGGTGGACTTCCCATTGAAGCGGCTTCTCTTGTTGCAGAGCATGGACTCTAGGGCATGCAGGCTTCAGGAGGTGTTGCCTGGTGCCGTGTGGAATCTTCCCGGACCAGGGCTCGAACCTGCGTCACGTACACTGGCAGACAGATTCTTACCAACTGGAACACCTGGGAAGTCCCAGATGAAGATCTGTTATGGGCAGGCAGAGAAGAAAGCTGTAGAGAGAAAGAAGAATCACCAGGAGCCTGGGAGCCTATACCTGCTGGCCCCTCAATCTCATCTTTGACCAGTTCATTCAGTAAATGTGCTGAAATCCAGGATCAGCTGATGCTGGGAGAGTGATGACAAGTCACGTGCTCTGCAAACTGTTGAGTGCTGCCATCTGTGGGATGATGGGCTAGTGCCTGCCGTGGGCTCACTGACGTCTGAAGATGCTAATGGTGATGGTGATGAGGGGGATGACCTCAGAGCATCCTTCTCAGCCTGCATTCTGCAGGATAAAGGTCTGAACCAGGGGATCCCAGCAAAACAACAACAACAACAACAAAAAACCCACATGGAACTGATAAGGTGAGGAATGAAGGTCACCAGAGTGTCCTCAAATGCATTTGTGTTGGTGATGGTGACGATGATGTCATCTGACATTTTAAGCCCTGCGTCCTATGGGCGGACCCTGCTGAGCACTTCACTGCTCCTTCCTGCCCTCATCTGTCCCATGGTCCTGTGCCACAGGGGCTGTCATCATCCTTGCTTTTCAGACGAGGAAACTGAGGCACAGAGGGGTCACATAAAGCCCGAGGTCACACAGCCAGTGAGCGGTGGGCTGGGATTTGGACCCAGAGAAGCTGCCTGCAGAGGCCGTGCTCTCAGCACGCTGACTGGGGATGCGCTGTCTTCCTGCACAGAAAAGACTCAGGAACTGTTTCCCTCTGTGACCTTCTTGGGTCACATTTCTTGGCATTCCAACACCTGACCTCCAAAAAGACAAAATGGAGACACTTCCCCCAGGTGTTTCCCCCTTTCCAGACTCCATCCTCCCCTTCTATTGACCCCCAGTCTCTGCTCCTGGCTCAGAACAGGCAAACCCTGACCCCCAGAGCCTGCGGGGCAGGGCTGCAGAATCGTCAGGGGGTCCGGGCCGCCACCTCCAGGTGAGAACGAGCAGGATCTGTCGCTTTACGACCCAGATGGTCTTTACGACCTGGATGGTCTGTGCTCCAGTTCATGCTACACACTGGGATCCGCCTGCAGCGGGGAGGACGAGGGGCTTTGAGCGGTGATTGCTGGATTGAGAGGTTTCTCGGCTCTCACGTGAGACCAGAGAGGACGGCAGCAATGGCCCCTCCCCGGGGTCAGGGAGCAGCTGAAGCCGAGCTGTGTCTGGGGGACACCCGCCCCTGCTGGGCTGAAGCAGCTTCCTGAGGCTGGTCCCCGAGCCCCTCACAGAAATGCCTGCGGGGGTGGGGAGGAGCTCGGTGGAGGCTGAGTCCGGGAGCAGTAAAGACAGAAACAATCTCCAGGGTCCAGGCCGTTAGATATTCAGGTGAAGTCTGTCTGAGCTGTGTGGAATCCTGCCGTCTGCACACGCAGGCTGCTGGTGCCGTGTCTATACAGCCCGGCAAACCATTCTGACCACACGGAGCCCAGCAGCTGCTCCCCGAGTCTCAGCTGAGTGGAGAGCTGGGTCCTCCTTGGAATTCTGAGGAGTTTATGACTATGCCTCGCCCACACCCGCTCCATTCACAAAGTCGCACGTCCTGAGTCAGACCCTCTTAAGCCCGCGTCTTGTCTGAGGCCCCTCTGGCTTTGGGGTTCGCTGTACATGGGGAGGGCCGGTGCACGAGTTTTCTGGGTTTGGGGCTGCCCTCGGGTGCCGGGAGGGGCTCCTCTGGGGGGAACTCAGGGCCCCGGAGCCCTGGGTCCTTCTCTTGGGCTGCAGCCAACGTTGGGTTTCCCTGGGGACCAGGAAGGTCCCTCATGGTAGAGACCACGCCTGTTTCTCCAGTTCCCACCCCTTTCTTGGCACCTGGTGGGCTCTGGTCTCCCAGGAAGTGGGTTTTTCTTTGCTCAAATCACTGGTCATGATGTTTGTTCATTTGCTTTTGGGAGGAGGGTATTGGACCCCCGACCCCATGATCCCATTCCCCCAGGAGGGAAGGGGCTCCGCTCGCCGTTGCATCCCTAGGGCAGGGTCTGGCTCAGCGTGTGTCTGCTGGAATATTAAATTAGTAAGTGAATGAGGGGTCCTGTCTGTTCCTTTCAACGCAGCACCTGGCAGAAAGCCTGGCACTCAGTTGCTGCTAAGTCACTTCAGTCGTGTCCAACTCTGTGCGACCCCATAGATGGCAGCCCATCAGGCTCCTCTGTCCCTGGGATTCTCCAGGCAAGAATACTGGAGTGGGTTGCCATTAGCCTGGCACTCAGTAGAACTCCATAAATATTTGAATGAGTGAATGAATGAAACTTCTCAACCTTCTCTCTCCCTGCACCTCTATTGTCTTCAAGTCATTCCTCCCTGTCTCACTCCAGCACCCCTGTTTCCTGGCCTTCTCACTGGATTTGGGTCCCACACCCCAGGGCCCTGCTCTGACTACCCGCTCCTGCCTGGATGACGGGTGACTCTCAGCCTCGGCGGCCAAGCGCGGATGCCCCAGCTCTGCAGCCGCCTCCACATGCGAGGCTGATCGGGAGCCCTGTCTGCCCACATCATCGCCCCCCGCTGAGCCCGTGGGGGTTCGCAGAACCTCTTCCGATTGGCCCGCTGCCGTGGGTCACACTCCTGGGAAGAAGTCCCCCCGCAGACTGACCTGGTTCCCAGAGTCTAGGATCAGTCACCTACTTGCATCAGAGCTAAAAACGGTGTTATTTGCCCAAACTCAGCTGCACCTGTGGAGATAGAAACAAGACAGTCTATTTTTAGCAAGTGACAGACTACACACATGGAGCTATAATTAGCACCTCGTTCAAAGGGTGGAGTTTCCAACCCGATGCGGAGAGTTACTGCCCCAGGGGTCCCCTCAGCTCAGCACCGTCTCTGGTGTGTGATGTGGGACAGAGCCCGCTGCTGGGAGGGAAGGCCTGGGTCCCAGGAGTCCCAGGAAGGGGATGAAGCTCTCGTGGGTGGTGCTCCCCAGGCGTGCTTCCCTCCTCTCTCTTTCTGGCCCACTGTTGGCAGAAGGCCTATCCCGCCCAGGTCTGAATGGCGTCCTCCTGCAGGGGTGACCCGGCCAGGCCAGAGTGATCAAGATGCCCGGTCACCCTGGTGTCAGGCTGGAGAGTCATTTGTCCCCTATCTGCCCAGATCAGGAGCAGGGCGGGGGTGGTCCTCCAGTGTCCCTCTCTCTTGTTTCTTATAGAAGCAGAGAATCTGGCTGCCTAGAAAGACTACATTTCCCAGACTCCCATGTCACCAAAAGTAGCCTCTGGAGTATAAGCATCATCTCTTTCTCCATTAGCTGGAAAAAAACAGAGGAGGACTGTCTGGGACAAGGATGAAGGCTGCAGCCTCAGAAATCAGAGTCTTGAGAAGGAGGCAGAGCCCCAGTTTCCTCCTCTGTAAAATGGGAGAGTAATTATACCTCTGTTTTCCATAAATTAGAATTCTTTCATCTGCTAAGTGAGAGGAAATTCATTCCCAACTCTCCAAGGCAAAGGGATTTGTTGGGTCTGGTAAGTGGAAAACAAATTTTTTTTTTAATGAAAGAGGCATGGCTGTTTGCCCTTGGCCTGGGGACTCAAACATGCCCTATCTGTGCTTGTTGTTCCCATAGCAAATTTGTTAAGAGCAGTTTAACAATTCTGCTTTTAAAGGACCATAAAATCTCATTGTAACCCATGTGTTGGCTGGTGGATGTGCGCAAATCTTGCATTTATGGGAAGTCCTCGGCCACCGTCCTTAAGGTTTCTGTGATTCACGAGCTGATGTCTCCCTGGCCCCGCCTGCTCTCATCTCCAGCCTCTGCTCAGTTCTTCTCCACTCTGCATCTCCCCGTGCTCTTCCCGCTTCCGTGGGGTCAATCACCAACGCAGCACAGCCTCCTCCTTGTTTTTTAACCTCCTCAAATCCCATCTCCAATGGCAGCTGTGATGGGCACACTTTATTCATGCTTCTGGAGAAGCACAGAGGAGGCTCATTTTTATCGATGTGTTGGTCCCTTTGCATTTCTGCCAACTCCAGCATCAGGTTGTGTTGCTTAGCAACCCTGCAGTCCCTTCTACAGCTTCTTTTGGAGCCTGCTCGTGCACCCCACTGCCCCTGTGCCACTCACGTCCCTGTGTAGCTCCTCAGTTATTGCTTCGTGGTCTCCACAGTTCACACCTTCAGATTATGTCCCCACACTGTGGAAGTTCCTTTCCTCTGAGCATCTCTCATTCCAGCTGGTAAGAGATGTGTTTTCTCCCCATCAACACTGGTAATAATTATCGTGGCTATTTACAGACTGTCTGCTGTATGCCAGGCATTGAGTCTCTGCCTTTCCCACATTCTCTCATTATTCTGCACAAGAGCCCCTGTGAGGTGGGGCCCGTTTCCCCATTTTACAGATGAGGAAGCTGAAGAGGGATTCAGGAGAAGGGCCTTGATGGCCAGTGATGGAGTTGGGATTTTCCCAGTGCTGTCTCACCCAGGCCAGGCTCCCAACCATTGCTCACTGCTTTCTGTTTTTTTATTGAGAGGTCACTGATAACGTAACATTGTATTAGGTACTTAACATAATGAGCTGATGTCTCTCTGTATTGTGAAATGATCACCATGGTAAATTTAGTTAACAAGCATCACCCGTGCGTAGTTACCAAAGTTTTTATTCTTGTGATGAGAAGTTTTAGGATCTACTGTTAGTAACATTCAAATGTACAATACAAAACTGTTAACTATAGTCCCCATGCTGTATGTTACATCTTCAGGACTTACTAATATCTATTCACTAGATGTTTGTACCTTTAGGCCACCTTCACCCATTTGCTCACCTCCCAAACGACTTACCCAGCTTTGAAAAATAACGTTTATTTATTTGAGGCCATGCTGGGTCTTCACTGTGGCACGTGGACTCTTTAGCTGCAGCACATGACCTCTTAGCTGAGGTGCGTGGGTTCTAGTTCCCCGAGCAGTGATGGTACCGGGCCCCCTGCATTTTGGGAGCATAGTCTTAGCCGCTGGACCCCCAGGGAAGTTCCGCTTACCCAGTTTTGTTCTTTCACAGGCCACTGTCTTCATTTCCCCACATCCACACACCACCAGAATGATCCTTTAATATTTTTCTTTAATTAGATCTATCTTTGCTTTTACTAAGAAACGTTTATTTCAAAGGAAGTCTCCATCAGGAGTGTAAACGGAAACCAGCGTGCCTTGCTGCGGGAGGATGGTCACCATAGAAATAAACACAATACTCCTAAACACAGGGGCTGTGTGCTGCACCAAGCCTGGGGTCTGTTCTTTCTTTGTCTCAGAGGGTGATAAGAGAGGCTCCAAGATGTGCTACAGGTGTGTTAGCACCGGATCGCGATGCTGTCTTTGAGGTCACTGGAAAAAGTAAGGAAGGGTCACTATCGGATTCGGTGCTCCTGGATGCTGCCTGCACTGACTCTGCCAACCACCTCGCGTTTGCCCCTTGGGAGACCCTGAGTCAGAAGGAGGGGTTGGGAGGGGTGAGAGAAGGCAGGGAGAATGGCACTGCCCGGGCCTGAGAAGGGAGGAGCCCAAAGGGGAAGCAGACAGAGGGCAGAGGAGGCTGCCGAGGGGGAGGGGAGCGGCCTGGAGGCCACGCGGTTGAGTTTCAAGGGAGGCCGTGGTGAGCCACGCAAGGGCACAGAGCCAAGGCGTGGAGGGCCCTGGCCGGTGCTGCTGAAGTCCAGGAGAGGCAGGGGATGGGGACATCCAGCCAGATGGGGCCCCATCAGATCCATGAGTCAACCCTAGGTTGCCATTTATGCCCCCCCAGCTCCCGGACGCCCCTCCCCAGCAGGGCCCCCCGGCAGCCCTAAGAGGCTGAGTGGGAGGACAGGAGGAGAGTTTGAGTCTCATTTCCTGAACCCACATGTCCGCCTCCCCTTGGTCAGCTCAGGAGGAGGACAGATGAGGGGCAGTGGCAGCCCCTGTGAGGTGCCCTGGGTTGGATTTCTGAGATCTCACCAGCCCCGAGGGCCACACCGAAGCCTGGGCCAGGGACCTCTGCCTGCCTGCCCGCTGCCGCCACGATCGAATCCATTGACTCCCCTTCTATCAATGCCTTCCCTGAAACAGGCAGGGCGTGATGGTTTCAAAGATTTACTTATCTCAAGCCACCAGGTCAGGACAGAGAAGTCAATAGGTGTGTGTTAGAAGGAGTTCCTTTAATTATTCAGGCTCTCTAAAGAACAGGAGAGATATTTTAACATGAGTTAAAGCCCCTGGAGAGATAAGACCTGGGGTAGAGGTTTGGGGGGGGGGTCTCTAAACCACCTGCCACCCAGGTGGGCCCTCCAGGACACAGGTGAGATGTACTTAATTCAACTCTAGGTATGAATATTGATCGAGCATCTTTATCACGCCAAGTCCCACTGTAGCCCTAGGGGCTCAGTGATGACGTGCCTTGACCTTCAGGGAGCTCACTGTTTAGTGAAAGGGGTCAGGCAGACAGAGAAAGGCCTTAAAACACTGCAGTATGATTACGGTTTAATGTAGGGATGACCAGGCTGCTTTAGGAGCAGAGCAAAGATGATCTGAGGCAATATTGCCAGGGACAGAATATTTGATGTTTAAATATTTTTTCCAAATGGCTTTATTTATTTATTTTTTGCTTCTTTGGGTACAAAGGAAGCCTTAACACAATTTAAAAATATAAAGACATTTACAAGCTATATTCTGATCATAAATAACATTAAAACAAATCATAAAAGATGGAAATATCTGTGTCTTGATTGTGGTGTTTTTGTTTTTACCCCAGTGGACACATTTGTCAGAACTCACTGAGCGGGACACTTAAAATGGGTGCATTTTATTGGAAGGAATTCTCTCCCAAATAACTCCCAGATCAAAGCAAAAATCAAAACTAAAATATGTGTAGGAAAGGATGAAAGGGAGACAAGTTCACACCCAGGCCTGAGGGCATGGTTGGTGGCGGGGAACTTGGAAGAAAATTCATGTTCTTAAGAGCTTGCATTCTTCCAGAGGAAAGAACAGTTCTTACAAAATAGGGTGGGGAGGAAGAATACAATAAATGAAGACAAACTGGGAGAGGGAATTCATGAAGATAAGAACCCAGTCAAACAGGCATATGGTTGGTGTCTAGAAGATGAGGTGTTTAGAGGATCTGGTGATGTGAACTCCAGTTAGGAAGTGTATTTTTCCATTTCAGGCGCTGGAAGGGTTTTCGGCAGGAGAGTGGCATGTGGGGAGCTGGGCTGGGGAGGACGGGTCTTCTTGCAGGGAGGGGAGCGGGGGACTGGAAGCTGGGAAAGTCAGAGTCTGTGCGGCTCCTCCCTCCTCCTCCTCCTGGGCTCAAGCATCTTCTTCCCTTTTCTGAACCATTGCAGAGAGTTTGGGTGCTAGCCCTGCCCTTCTTCTTGGTTACATAAAACAGAAATGAAGTTTTGAGAGGGTGGACCATCTCCCTAAATCCCCATCATAACTGAAGACATCAGCCATCTGGTGGGGTCTGTGAACTTGCACACTGTCAGGGGGAGGCAGGTGGAGTGGTCAGGACGGGCCTGGCTGGATTCTCCATGATGAGAAAGGAGTTTCCCAGAGGGCACAGGGAGGGCTGCAGAGAACTCTGGGATGAGAAGGACCAGACCAGCCAGGTCCCTGGAGCACCCTGACAGTCTAGCTGCCCTTGACGGGACATGACAAGGCAGGAAGGTGGGAGGAGAGCCAAGAGTGGAATCTTGGACCAGTAGGGGCTGGAGCAAATCCCCTGGGAGAAGGCCAAGAGTAGTTTCTGTGTGACTGGCTCAAATTCCCTTGGGGGTTGATGTCTCACTTAAAAAAAATGTCTTTGTCTTCCAATCAGAATCTCACTGGGTGTAAATATTTATTAGAGTGTAACGACCCAGTGACTTCACTTCTACTTTTCACTTTCATACATTGGAGAAGGAAATGGCAACCCGCTCCAATGTTCTTGCCTGGAGAATCCCAGGGACGGCGGAGCCTGGTGGGCTGCCGTCTACGGGGTCGCACAGAGTCGGACACGACTGAAGCGACTTAGCAGCAGTAGCAGCAGCAGCAACCAACATGAGAAAAGTGCCCAGATCACAGAGGCAGTCTTGATGCATCAGCATGAGGTGAGGCGGGCATGCCTGTGGCCAGCCCCCAGACCAGAGACAGCATCCTCAGGAAACCAAGGCCATCAGGATACACTCCTGTCGGGGACGGATGCATTGTCATCATCAGCATAAGGAGACGGGCTCCCAAAGAGCCTCAGTCTCTTCCAGCCGTTTCACAGGAGCACCCTCTGTACAGATTTTTGCATACTGGACTTCCGGAAATGGGACCTACTGGTATTTTCAGGTTGTAATTTCACCTTGATTCCACCCTGCTGGGCAACCAATATTCCAAATCACAGAATGCGAAGCTGGACATCAAAGATTGAGATATTTGTTTTAACCACTGGATAAAAGGCTGCCCAGAGAATTGGGCGACTGAAGCAGGACCCTGGCTCTCATGATGACAGGGACAGCTGGCCAGCAGTGGGGGCGAAGGGCTCTCAGGTCCCAAGACAGCCACTGTGCCCCGGGAGCTACTTCCTGGAAGGGCTGATCAGGCTGGGACCTGTGGATGGGCCCACGAGGGCTAAAGGGACTGGTCTGAGCTGGCATTCAAGTTTAACTGTGTCAGAGAGAGTCCCACTGTGACATAGAGGATGATGAACCCTGGGACCATCATCCCAGATCCATCTTTCCCCTCCATCCCTCTCTCCCTCTCTCTCTCCCGCCTCAGTAAGAAAATGGATTATGGTTTCTGAAGGTAACAGCTTTCTCGTCCTCCCCTATGAATAGCCAAGCGAAGAATTAATTTAGATTTTTGCAATGTCGGGGCCTCTCTCATTAAATTACTCCCACTGTCTCTTGGAAGCCCTGGTAACTTAGTTTAATGATCTCGCGTTCTCTATACCCTTGAAAAATGCTTCGTGTGTCTCCCAGCACAGGCAATCTTAAATCTGCCAGCAGCTTTGTGTTTCCTTGTCTTTGGCCCAGAGTCTGAGGGCCCATCACCAACCTGCCACCGTCCTCGCCTCTGCTTGAGGCTCCCAGCTCCCTGGGTCCCTGGCCTTAGTTTCTCATTCTTTTCCTGTTTCCTTGCTCACTGACATTACCATGCTTTTTCCTACTAAAAGCCTGACTATACCCACCATGCTTTTTTATAAAACTGAAATGTTGATGATCTTTACATACTTCTCAAGTCATTGCTTGTTGGTTTATATTTGTCAAGATGGGACAGGCAGTCCCCAAGGGACATAGGGCATCCCCTTGGCTGGTGCAGGTTGAATAATGGATAAGCAATCGCTTCATTCACTGACACACAAGGGACCTTTCATTTCTTCATAGGGGTCCCTGATTATGTGTGAAAGAAGAATTACACAGACACCCTTCACAGTCCAGAAAATTTAAGTGAAGGAAAGAGTTTTTTTTTAATTTATTTTTTTAATTGAAGGATAATTGCTTTATAGGATTTTGTTGTTTTCTGCCAAACCTCAGCATGAATCAGCCATCAGGTATACATATATCCCTTCCCTTTTGAACCTCCCTCCCATGAAGGAAAGAGTTTATGTTTGCTCACATCAAAGAGAAAAAAAGAATTCTCTATAAAAAAACTTCACCTGGACGTCATATTGCTTCTCAGACCTCTACAGCCTCTGTGTCATCTAAAGGTCTGATTTGTTTCCCTGGGTCTCTTGGTGGTCCCTAGAGATCAGTTTCCTGGGGCCAGAGCAGGTGGAAAGGAGGATGGAGGGGGGAGAATGGAACCGGCACTGGATACAGAATGATGGAGGGGCTGCTCCGGGAGGGCAGTTAGGAAAGGCCACTGTGTGAGCTCACAGCTGAGACGCTGGTCGTGGGGGCTTCTGGGGGAGTGTCCCAGCCTGGACAGGACCCGAGTGGGTTTGAGCCTGAGCTGGAGGAGCGTCACAAAGAAGCTGGAGTGAGTCTGGGCAGGCTGAGCGTGAGCAGTGAGGCCACTGATAGGTTCAGAAAGTTAGGAAAAGTCTCGATCAGGTTCAGGGCCTGTGGGCCCCGGGGGAGAGCTTGGGAGTGACTGGAGTTGGAGGCTCTGGGGGTTTGGAGCAGAGGGGGGACTTGCTCCAAAGAAGGTTTTCATAGCATCCCTATGGCTGCTGGACTTCCCAGGTGGCGCTAGTGGTAAAGAACCCAGCTGCCAGGGCAGGAGACGTAAGAGGCCTGAGTTCGATCTCTGGGTCAGGAAGATCCCCTGGAGGAGGGCATGGCAACCCACTCCAGTATTCTGGCCTGGAGAATCCCCGTGGACAGTGGAACTTGGCAGGCCAGTCTGTAGGGTCGCAAAGAAGTGACTTAGCAGGCATGCACACAGGAAAGTGCACAAAGGTCCGTCTAGTCAAGGCTGTGGTTTTTCCAGTAGTCATGTATGGATGTGAGAGTTGGACTATAAAGAAAGCTGAGCGCCGAAGAATTGATGCTTTTGAACTATGGTGTTGGAGAAGACTCTTGAGAGTCCCTTGGACTGCAAGGAGATCCAACCAGTCCATCCTAAAGGAAATCAGTCCTGGGTGTTCATTGGAAGGACTGATGTTGAAGCTGAAACTCCAATACTTTGGCCACCTGGTGCGAAGAATTGACTCATTTGAAAAGACCCAGATACTGGGAAAGATTGAAGGCGGGAGGAGAAGGGGGCAACAGAGGATGAGATGGTTGGATGGCATCACCGACTCAATGGACATGAGTTTGAGTAAACTCCGGGAGTTGGTGATGGATAGGGAGGCCTGGTGCGCTGCAGTCCATAGGATTGCAGAGTCGGACACTGAGCGACTGAACTGAACTGACACAGGAAGTTCCTATGGTGGCCATGCGCCAAATGGCCTGTAGGGGGCGAAATGGAGACAAGGGGACCAATGAATGAGAAGGTGCCGAAGTCACTCAGCCGATGAGGATCTGTCTAGGGTCAGCGGAGAGGGGAGAAGGGGGTGGATTCAGGGTATATTTTGAAAGTAGAACAAGCAAGATTTGCCGATCAATTGACAATGATGTGAGAGAGGAGTCAAGAACAAATCCCAGGTCGTCCTGCACAGTTCTGATGTGCTCAAAAACATGAGAATTTACTAACAATGATCAATTTGCAATGAAGAGCATATTGGCAGATATTTTAGGCTTCCAGGCGTTCTTTAGAATGTTCTAAGGATGAGAAACAAAGCTTCGAGTGTGACCCACACCCATCTGACGTTCATCCTCCAACCCATAAAATGTGTGCTTTAACATCCAACATGAATCACCGAAGTTGTCCTCTGGCTATTTATGTGCTGGGAACCAGCCAGGCTGTTTGCTTACAAACCTGAAGACGGTCCGTGTCAGCAGGGAGATAGGATGGTATCGCAGGCAGATAGAGCAGATTGGGAGGCGTGGACCACGCCGGTCTTCCCATCGATGCAGGAAGGAATCTTGGGTCCCGCCAGCTCCCAGCCGGGCACGGTGGTGGAACCTAGGCTGCTGTTGTGGTGGGTCAGTCCCGTGGGACGCAGAGCCTCACGGGCAGAGTTGCTCAGGTGTGTCCATCCTGAGCAGGCGCCACGTGGTTCAGAGAAGGGCGGCCAGGGAGGTGTTCAGAGAGGAGCTGACTTGTGGGTTGGGCAGGAAGGTGGAAGAATGAGGGAGGGGATCCCACAAGGAGAGAGAAGACCTGCAAAGGTGCAGCCAGCAGGGACAATGATCCAGGCAGATGTGAGAGCCTGGAGACATTTAAACCTGTGAAGGCCGTTTGCCTGCAAGTGACGGATGCCAACCTCAACACAGAGGAAGATTCAGGGGACAGCTGGGATGTCCTCAGGCACAGGGAGGGCTGGGAAACAGGTGTGGGAAGGACACCCCCAGGGCTCCCCCAGGAGGTTTCAGCAGCAGCAACCGTGGGGCAGCCTGGTCCAAGCAACTCCCTCTGGAATCCATGACCCAATCATCCTCAGTCTGGGGACCGGAAGGTGAAGGAACCTCTTAATGTTACAGACAGGGCTTCCCAGGGGCTGCTAGTGGTAAAGAACCCACTTGTCAATGCAGGAGACGTTAAGAGATGTGAGTTTGATCTCTGGGTTAGGAAGATCCCCTGGAGGAGGGCATGGCAACCCATTCCAGTATTCATGCTTGGAGAATCCCAGACAGAGGAGCTTGGGCTACAGTCCATTGGATCGCAGAGAGTCAGACACGACTGAAATGACGTAGTACAGCACAATGTTACAGACGAGAAGCTGGCGGTCCCAGAAAGTCATTCAGTGTGGCCAGCAAGTGGCATGGGGGCATGGGTATGCAAGCCCATGGGTTCCAAGATTCATGAATTTTCTCCTGCAAAAATGTTTCTCAAGCTTCAGGCATCCCTAAGCTACCTTCATGATTTTAATTGTTTGCATTATACTATCTCTTCTATTATTCAACTCACCTTTACATCTATTTACTTAAACTTTCTATTCATGAGGCTCATGGCTAGTTTTAGTTTGATCTAAGGCACATCGAATACTCTTATGCTATTAAAATAAGTAATGTTCGTCTGAGAAGCATCCAGATACCCCTTGGAGGCGCATGCACCACATTTGGGGCAATCCTGCGCCATAACGAGGGTACTTTTCTCCCAGGAGGATGTTACAAAATATTTGTGCTGTTGAACATCAAGAGTTCTTCACTTGTTTGAAGAAAAGCAAATAGCCTGAGTCCAGCGTGGCTGGAACAGGTGAGTGAGGAGAAGATGCGAGGATGAGGTCAGAGAGGTAGGGGGTGTTGAGATGGGACGGCTTTTCCTTCCGGGGAGTTGGGGGCTGTGGGAGGGTTTTGATAAAGAAAGCGTGTGATCTGACCGACGTTCTGGCAGGAGCCCTCGGGTTGCAGTGGGGGAAGAGGAATGAGAAGGCAGAAGCAGGGAAACTCAGAGGCTAGAGAAATGATGGAGCTGACGGTGGTCTGGACCAGAGCATAGCCAGGGAAGCGGAGAGCGTGACGTGGGTCCTGGTATCGTAGTTTGAAGGCTGAGCTTTTCACCTTGACCTGTGCATCCACTAATGCTGTGCTCGGAGGCTGGGCAAGTGGGAGCAGTCCTGGTTGGGAGGGTCTTGTCACAGGTTCACATCTTCCTGTGGTAGAAGGAAACAGAGATGCTCCCTTCCTCCTATAAGTGAGTTTGCAGGTTGTGGGGTCAGGGACCACCTGACCCCCGTGGGTAGTGGGTGAGGGTGCTGGAGACCCCTCTCCTCCTCGGGGAAGACCTCCAGGGGTCCGGGCACCTGCACAGTCCTCAGGGGTCTGGGCATTAGCTGGGCTGTGGGAGCAGGAACATCGCCGAGTGCGAATCACTCCAAGAAGGAGGCAGGACTTTCCTCGCTGCCCTTTTCCAGTGAGCTGCAGCAGATTCCTCTTTAGTGGGTGGAAGATGGACAGTTTCATTATTTGTGGCACTCGGCAATCAATCTGGGAGTTTGGGCTAAAGCGAGCACTTCCCCTCCCACTCACTGTTATCCATCATGTTTAATCATTGGTCTCCCTCCAGGGGCCGGGTGCTGGGCAGGGCAGCTGTCCCTGACTTGACAATTTTTACTCTTCAGGGGCTGTGGGGAGGGGCTGGGCACAGAAAGGGGCAGAGCTAGGCGGGAGGGTCCCCATGGCAGGTGGGCTGGGGCAACCTAAGCTTTAACAGAGGCCAGGGAACAGCCAATGAAGAGAGGTTACAGGAGGGACCCTCGAGAGGCCTCAAAGCCTCGCCTCATTGCCAGGAAAATCCCTCACGGGAGGGAGGAGACGGAACACAGAAAAGAAAAGAAATAGCCAGAGTTCTCTGCCAAGGGAGTGTCGCAGATTTTAATTCAAGATGAAATGTGTTCTTGTTTGTGTACAACTAATTTTCCTCCCAAATGAAGGGTTTTGTCTATCACTCAAGTGTTTCAATAGCAACCGAGTCTCTCCCACTGTAATTAAGGTAGCATGTGCCTCTTGAGTTTGGGAAGCAGGCTGTTTGTGTTAATGAGTTGGGGAAGCAAGCCTGGCTTGGATTGATTTCTGGGTCCAAGAAGGAAGAAAGCAACAAAGAAATGGAAGAAAACAAAACACCTCCAAATAGAGACTTGGCTCCCGCCAGGATGATGTCACCTGGAAACTGTGAGCAAGTTTCCCTAAAGGAAGGGCCTCGAGACTCCTGGTCTCGTTAGAGACCAGGAGGGTTTAGAGTCTGGAGTCACACATTCCCAAGTCTCTGGGCCTGGTGGGAGGTGTATGTGAAGATGGCGGGTGGGCTGCAGTTTTTCACACAAGTACCTTGTGTTTGCATAGAAAATACATGGAATTGAAGGTAAATCCTTCAATTCCACACAAATACACTCATGTGTTTTCTTGGAACATATGGCTCTCTTAATTTAACTTTTGAGGTTTTTTTTTTTTTTGCTTTTAGTAAAGAGATGGTAATTTAATCAATTACCTCTAATATAATGGCTTAACCCAATACCCTGTGTAAGTGTGATACCTGCGTTATCTCACAGTTCTGAGGGCACGGTGTGGCTCGGGTCTCTGTGAAGGGTCTTGCCAGCCATAATCTAGGCATCAACAGGCTGCGTTCTCATCTGGGGCTCGGCTCCCCTGCCAGGTCCATGGGCTGCTGGCAGAACTCCGTTTCTTCTCGCGCTTTCCTTGTGGCCTGTCCCACCCTCAAGCTGGCAATGGTGGGTCAGGTCCTCCTATCGTTTGACTCATCATGCCTTCTTCGGCTTCCAGGGCTCGTGTGATTGTGTCGGAACCACCTGGATAAGCCAGCACAACCTCCCTACTTTAAGGTCAGCTGACTGGTAACCTTAAGTACATCTAAAGAGTCCCTTTTACATGAAAAGGTGCTCAACACGACTCATTCTCAGAGAAATGCAAATCAGAACTACAAGGAGGTATTGCCTTGCCTCAGTCAGAATGGCCATCATCAAAAAATCTTCAAACAATAAATGCTGGAGAGGGTGTGTAGAGGAGGGTCACTTCCTACTCCGTTGATGGGAATGTCAGTTGGTGCGGCCACTATGGAGAACATTATGGAGGTTCCTTAAAAAAACAGAGTTACCATATGATCCTGCAATCCCACTACTGGACGTTTATCCAGAGAAAACCCGAAAAGATGCAGGAACCCCAGTGTCCACAGCGGCACTGTTTACAATGGCCGAGACGTGGAGACAGCCCCAACGTCCACAGATGGGTGAGTGGATAAAGAGGATGTGGTGCAGCTACACTGTGGAACACCGCTCTGACAGCAGAAAGAATGGCATAGTGCCATCTGAAGCATCATGGGTCAGCCTGCTTTAGCTTATTACGTGAAGTCAGAGAAAGAGAAATGTCACATGATATCACCGATAGCTGGAATCTAATTTTAAAAAATGACACAAATTAACGTACTTATGGAATATAAAAAAACAGACATCGCAAACAACTTATAGTTCACAAAGGAGAAATGTGGTGGGATGGAGGGGTAAATCAGGAGCTTGAGATGAACACACACATGCCTATATACAAACAGATAAGCAACAAAGACTTCTTATATAGCACAGCTACTTCTCCAGAAATGGGAACTTGTTTGCTTCTGGTTCTGTGCTATTTGAATAACACCACAGTAAATGTTTCTGTATATAGGGGTACAGACAGGATGGATTTCTAGCAGCTCAAGAACTCAGTTTATAAAGCGCTTGTACCTCAAAAAATTTTTTTTAAACTAAATATTGCCAGATTACCTTCAGAAAAAAAACAAATATTCCACATTTCTACAAGAGTATAGGCAAGTGCACTTAGCCCTATAGCCCAGCTAGCAATGAGATTTATAGCCCTTGAAAATTTTTGGTAGTCTTTTAGGTACAGTTGTAACGCAGAATTGGTTATTAAATACCCTAACTACTGGTGAGTTCAAACATCTATTCTTTTCCCTATTTTTCTTTCTTTCTTTACTGTTTATTTTTTAAATTGGAGTATAATTGCTTTACAAAGTCGTGTCAGTTTCAGTACGACTCTCTGCGACCCCATGGACTGCAGCCTGCTAGGCTCCTCTGTCCATGGGATTCTCCAGGCAAGAATGCTGGAGTGGATCAGCTCTGTGTATCATTATATCCCCTCCCTCTGGAGAGCAGCAGGGGACCGCAGCTACTCCTCTACCCTTGACCGAAGACGGGTCCTCCTCTACTGGGGGTGGTTGTCCTCTTCGACAAGCTCACAGCTTCAGGAGGGATGCACGTGGAGCGGTGAGGGAGGAAGGGGACACCGCCTAGCCAGCCAGATCAGCTGAATCAGCCCCAGCAATCAAGAGGTGACAGATCGCAACCAGATCACCCTCAAGTCCTATCCCCTCCCTCTAGAGACTCCCCCTCACCCTCTCTCCTATGCTTCTAGATGGTCTTCATTGTTTTTTTTTTTCTTCTCTCCTGCCTTCTTTTAACGTTGGGATTTGCTCTTCTAAGAGGAAATGGTTTCTTTATAACCTTTGCCCCCTTTTCTGATTAAGAGTGCTCCATATGTTACAGAAATTAACCCTTTATTATCTGCTTTACACATAATTTTAGATTCATAATTTATATGTATATTTTATGTAACCTTATGAAGTACAAAATTTATTATTCAAATATGTCTTTTTCTTCTATATCTTCTGGATTCCTATTCTTAATTTGTAAGTTCTCCTTTATAGATGCTATAACTGTAACTTGTAGTATCCTAGATTTTCTTGTAAGATTTTTATTTTACTTTTTACAAAGAAGTCTTTAATTCACTAGAATTTAACTTTCTATAAGCATGAGATGGGATCCATTTAACTTTAATTCTCTTACATGGAAGGGATTCCCTCGTGCCTTAGATGGTAAAGAATCCACCTGCAATGCGGGAGACCTGGGTTTGATCCCTGGGTTGGGAAGACCCCCTGGAGGATGGCATGGCAACCCACTCTGGTATTCCTGCCTAGGGAATCCCCATGGACAGAGAGGCCTGGTGGGCTATGGTCCATGAGATCGCAGAGTCGGACAGGACTGACAGACACACACACTCCGTGTGGGGGAAGCCTGATGTGCTGGCCTCGTTTATTAAACAGCTCTTCCTCCAAGGGATTCAAACTGTCCTCTTGTATTTCCTGGTAGCTTTTTGGAGGCTCAGCCAGAGAAGCAGCTCTGCCAGAGCCTGGCATTCTGTTTTCCCCACAAGACAGTAAATCTTGAGTGTGAACTTTTCTCTTTAACCAGCTTGAGTAAGCAGAGTGAACCTGAGTGCCTCTGGTCGATTTGTTCATCCATTTCTCATTGGTTGGCATCTATCACGTTCTAGTTTGAAGAACAATGTCCATTGTACCTCCGTGCTTTCTTTTTTCTTTTTTTGGTTGAATATGAGACACGCAGGGACTTCCCAGGTGGTGCTAGCGTAAAGAACCCACCCGCCAGTGCAGGAGACATACGAGACTCGGGTTTGATCCCTGGGTCAGGAAGATCCCCTGGAGGCGGGCATGGCAACCCACTCCAGTATTATCGCCTAGAGAACCCCCATGGACAGAGAAGCCTGGAGGACTATAGTTCATAGGGTCACAAAGAGTCTGACGTGATTGAAGCGACTTAGCAATACCCACGTGAGACAAACAAGGTCCTCGTCAACCAGGAAAAATAGTCCCTTCAGGTGAATTTACTGAAGAAAGGAATGGCAAAGTTCAAAATAAAGAAGGGGAAGAAGGGTATGATTGAAACTTGAAGGTCAAAAATCAAGTGAAAAGTTTTAAAGTATTGTTTTGTACATTTAACAAAATCGATGCTATGATTGCAACCATCCGCTGACACTTAGAGCAGTGAATGAAGTACTGATTTGGTGGGGGTGGGAGGGGGTGCAATAATCTTCCTGAACATCACATTTCACGTCCGTTTGAACAAAGGATGTTCAGTTTTGGAAAATACTTCAGGGCTCATTGATTTCCCCAAAGGACTCTTAATTCTTTCATAACACAGGTAATTCCCTTTGCATGTACTCATCAGCGGCTCCATTGTTAACTGGTCTAACTGCCCGGTCGTCATGCATCCATGGCTTTACAAGCTGTTCTGGGCAACACTCATGAAATTCACGAAAGGCTGTAGCCTTTGTGAAATTTGCTTTTGCACTTTGCAGTTGGTTCTCATTTACTTATGTTATCGATGTTTCTGTGTCATCCTCAGGGACACTGGTCTGGGAGGACGTAGCCGTGGGTGACACAGGGGAGACGTGCTGGTGTGAATAAGCAGGGGTGGAGCTGGGATTTTGTAAGTGGTCAGTTCACTGGGCGTTTTAGAGACTGTGAGGGCTTTGTTGCTCTATACAGCCTTGTGATAACTCTGGGGAGCCTCAGTTCATAAAGACTTGGACAATGAGGATTCTTTTACATGAAACAACTATAATCTACAACAGAAGAGAAAAATAGCGGGGGACTACTCTGGGTATTTGGGAAATGGGAGATTTTATTTTTGGGTGGGAAGCTCGTTGAGAAATGGCAAGGCGGGGCAGGGGTGCTCCTAGGTGTGTGGGAAAGTGAAAGTGAAGTCGCTCAGTCGCGTCCTACTCTTTGCAACCCCATGGACTGTAGCCTAATAGGCTCCTCCGTCCATGGGACTTTCCAGGCAAGAGTACTGGAGTGGGGTGCCATTTCCTTCTCCAGGAGATCTTCCCAATGCAGGGACTGAACCCGGGTCTCCCGTGTTGTAGGCAGACACTTTACCATCTGAGCCACCAGGAAAGCCCAGGGGTGCGAAGAGCAGGTTAAATGGTCCTTGAAATGAGAAATGGATTTGGACATGCAGAAGTGCTGGAAGGGAATTTTCCAGGCAAGAGTACTGGAGTGGGGTGCCATTTCCTTCTCCAGGAGATCTTCCCAATGCAGGGATTGAACCCGGGTCTCCCGCGTTGTAGGCAGACACTTTACCATCTGAGCCACCAGGAAAGCCCGGGGTGGGAAGAGCGGGTTAAATGGTCCTTGAAATGAGAAATGGATTTGGACATGCAGAAGTGCTGGAAGGGAACAGCACAGGAGACGGTGAGGAGCAAGCGGACACGCACAGCCACAGGCTGTCACCCACCATCTTTCTTTCTGGGATCTCATGCACTCCCGAAGCTGGGCTCTTTATTCTCTTTTCTGAAGCATCCTTAGGGACCTCAGTTGTGCCTGGCACATAGTTGATTCTCCCAACATACGCAGAAGGAATGAGTGAGGGCTTAGACAGCTACCTCTTTGGCTGCCAAGGGCCAAATTTAGAATCCTTAGAAGTCCCCAGTTCTAGGCCGAATGATCTGACTTCGCCATCCTGCAGACCTTCCTCCCGTCGCTTTCTTGGCTGGTTCTGAAGCTGCTGTCATTTGTGGCTGGGTCTGCTTCCTCAACAGCAGCACCGCTGCAGAGCAACTCTGCCCCATGGATAAAAGCTCCTGTTCCAGCAGGTGCTTGTCGGAGGCCCTTTGATGTTGTCGCAGCCACAGATGCTGATGGCAGCCCTGATGGTAATAGTCCAATTACCCTGGCTGTCTCGTTTGATGGAATGACCAAGAGCCCACAAATTGCTCCTGAGTGTGCCTCTCTAGTGACAGATTATTCTGAAACCAGCCCACCTAGTTTGATCTGGAAAATAAAACAGCACATCTATGTACTTTTCTTTTTTCCTCTTGGTGGAGAAATTGCAATCATCTAGAAGTCATCTGATGGTCACCCAGATGCCAGAGACCATGAGGACCCAGACTCCTGAGCATTGTCTCCATCCTTGAAGGCCAGGGTTCCATCTTTGCATCCCCAGCACCAGCACAGGGCCCGTCATGAGGTGGAGCTCAGAGCAGGGAGTGTGTGTTGGCAGCCCAGGTGAGGTCAGACAGGAGCCTGTAGGATGTCCCACAGGTTGGGTGAGTGTGACTGTTTCCCGAGGGATTAAGGCCAGGATTTCTGCAGAAGGAGGCTCTGCTCAGTCTATTGCAGGCAGGGAGACTCATCATGTCCTTTCATCTGTCATTTGGGATGTTAGGTTTGAGTACCTGGTACTTTAAGAGCCTTGAGTCCAAAGTTAGAAATCCAAATACAATAAGACCTGGTCATTTCTGCTGCTGCTGCTGCTAAGTCACTTCAGTCGTGTCCGACTCTGTGTGACCCCAGAGACGGCAGCCCACCAGGCTCCCCCATCCCTGGGATTCTCCAGGCAAGAATACTGGAGTGGGTTGCCATTTCCTTCTCCAATGCATGAAAGAGAAAAGTGAAAGTGAAGTCGCTCAGTCTGTCCGACTGTTAGCGACCCCATGGACTGCAGCCCACTAGGCTACTCCGTCCATTGGATTTCCAGGAAGAGTACTGGGGTGGGGTGCCATTGCCTTCCCTGCTGGTCATTCCTATGAATCCTCAAAAGTGCCTTCTGGTACAGTCGTCCTAGCTAATGCTTTCTTTTGATCTAGTAGTAAGTTTGTCCTTTTGATAACTCAAATCCTAGATATTTTACATTTGGTTGAAAAATCCGTGCTTTTTCCCTTGGAGACTTTATACCTCCAGACTGCCAGAAACTTTAGTGAGGACTGTATCTTGGTTTGAACTTCCTTAGTTTTACTAGCAACTAGTTTATCATAGTAAGATACCAACATTTAACTGGAGATCCTTTTAGTCCTTGACTAATGATGAAAACAATAGAGGAAAGACTAGAGATCTCTTCAAGAAAATTAGAGATACCAAGGGAATATTTCATGCAAAGATGGGCACAATAAAGGACAGAAATGGTATGGACCTATCAGAAGCAGAAGATATTAAGAAGTGGCAAGAATACACAGAAGAACTATACAAAAAGTATCTTCATTACCCAGATAACCATGATGGTGTGATCACTCATCTAGAGCCAGATATCCTGGAATGTGAAGTCAAGTGGGCCTTAGGAAGCATCATTATGAACAAAGCTAGTAGAGGTGATGGAATTCCAGTTGAGCTATTTCAAATCCTAAAAGATGATGCTGTGAAAGTGCTGCACTCAATATGCCAGCAAATTTGGAAAACTCAGCAGTGGCTGCAGGACTGGAAAAGGTCAGTTTTCATTCTAGTGCCAAAGAAAGGCAATGCCAAAGAATGCTCAAATTACCGCACAATTGCATACATCTCACACGTCAGCAAAGTAATGCTCCAAATTCTCCAAGCCAGGCTTGAACAGTACATAAACTATGAACTTCCAGATATTCAAACTGGTTTTAGAAAAGGCAGAGGAACCAGAGATCAAATTGCCAGTAGCCACTGGATCATCAAAAAAGCAAGAGAGTTCCAGAAAAACATCTACTTCTGCTTTATTGACTATGCCAAAGCCTTGACTGTGTGGATCACAACAAACTGTGGAAAATTCTGAAACAGATGGGAATACCAGACCACCTGACCTGCTTCTTGAGAAATCTGTATGCAGGTCAAGTAGCAACAGTTAGAACTGGACATGGAACAACAGACTGGTTCCAAATCAGGAAAGTAGTACATCAAGGCTGTATAATGTCACCCTGCTTATTTAACTTATATGAGAAATGCTGGGCTGGATGAAGCACAAGCTGGAATCAAGACTGCTCAGAGAGATGTCAATAATTGCAGATATGCAGATGACACCACCCTTATGGCAGAAAGTGAAGAACTAAAGAGCCTCTTGA
>SJYX01023232.1:195487-209020 GCA_006410675.1 Oreotragus oreotragus
CCTAGACAGCATATTAAAAAGCAGAGACATTACTTTGCCAACCAAAGTCCGTCAAGTCAAAGCTATGGTTTTTCCAGTAGTCATGTATGAATGTGAGAGTTGGATTATAAAGAAAGCTGAGCACTGAAGAACTGATACTTTTGAACTGTGGTATTAGAGAAGACTCTTGAGAGTCACTTGAACAACAAGGAGATCCAACCAGTCTATCCTAAAGGAAATCAGTCCTGAATTTTCATTGGAAGGTGATGCGAAGAACTGACTCATTGGAAAAGACCCTGATCCTGGGAAAGATTGAAGGCAGGAGAAGGGGGTGACAGAGGATGAGATGGTTGGATGGCATCACCGACTCAATGGACATGAGTTTGAGTAAGCTCTGGGAATTGGTGATGGACAGGGAGGCCTGGCGTGCTGCAGTCCGTGGGGTTGCCGAGAGTTGGACACGACTGATTGGCTGAACTGAACTGAATATATGTCCTGCAAACAGATTGTGCCTTCCTTTTTTTCCCCTTTATTTTTAATGTGCTTACTTTATTCCTTAGATTGACTGGTACAATCATGTTTTTCTTCCTTTTTTCCCCTTCATGTTAAAGTAGCAGGTGTGCAGTTGACATTCCCCAGTTTGGAATGTTTTCTTCTCAGGATGACCAGAACAAAATGACTCAAAGTGGATTCAATAACGTTTTGGCTGCCAATATCCAATAGTTAGCTATTTGCTCAGTCATGTCCGACTCTTTGTGACCCCATGGACTATAGCCTACCGGGCTCCTCCGTCCATGGGATTTTCCAGGCAAAGGTGCTGGAGTGGGTTGCCCTTTCCTTCTCCAGTATAATTAGCCAACTCCTACCAAATAAAATGATCAGACACAGATAACTTATACAAGAAACCCACAGGTCCGGGACGCTAACCCAGGGTTTGAATATCTCAGCAGCTAAACCTTTTAGCTTCTTTCTTGGTCTTTCTTGGGGTGGACCTACTAAGCCATGATCCTAGTGTTGGGAGTCCAACCCAAAGTTTTGGCCTCTAACTTGACAAAAATCTCCCCAAAGTGGGTCTCTAGCCCACATTACTGATGAGATTATTCAATAACTTAGATTACCATTTTAACATGGTTACTCACCCAAAAGATGTCTGATCCAGGAGCTGTTTCTTCTCTCAAAAGTGACAGTAGCCCCAAGGAGCCTAGAGCACCATGAAGGTGGGGGCAGCAGGAATCCAGCAGCCACCGCTCTAGACAAATTCAGTCTATTTGGCCACTCAGGGGAGGCAAGAGGGGCTCACACTCTGCTGAGGGCTACATGCTTGGTCGGGACGCTAACCCAGGGTTTGAATATCTCAGCAGCTAAACCTTTTAGCTTCTTTCTTGGTCTTTCTTGGGGTGGACCTACTAAGCCATGATCCTAGTGTTGGGAGTCCAACCCAAAGTTTTGGCCTCTAACTTGACAAAAATCTCCCCAAAGTGGGTCTCTAGCCCACATTACTGATGAGATTATTCAATAACTTAGATTACCATTTTAACATGGTTACTCACCCAAAAGATGTCTGATCCAGGAGCTGTTTCTTCTCTCAAAAGTGACAGTAGCCCCAAGGAGCCTAGAGCACCATGAAGGTGGGGGCAGCAGGAATCCAGCAGCCACCGCTCTAGACAAATTCAGTCTATTTGGCCACTCAGGGGAGGCAAGAGGGGCTCACACTCTGCTGAGGGCTACATGCTTGGGTGGTGGTCACGAGACCTGCCAAACGTTGCCAAAACTGTTGCCAAGCGAGGGCCTGCTGCCCAACACACGTAAAAGCCAATCCTATGGAACCAGCTCTTGCGAAAAGAAACAGTTTTTGTGTGAAATCGACCAGCAAGGAAACAGAAAGCAAGGCTCTCAAATGTTTCTGCAATCCAGGATTCAGGGTGAAATGTGAGGGGTTAGGGGAATTTCAAAAGCTGAATGGCTAGTCTTGAATCAATCTATGTAAGCTATTCATGCTGCTGAGGGGCTTCCCTGGTGGTGGCTTAGTGGTAAAGAATCCGCCTGCCAGTGCAGGAGATGCGGGTTCGAGCCCTGGGTCGGGAAGACCCCTGGAGAAGGGAATGGCGACCCACTCCAGTATTCCTGCCTGGGAAATCCCGTGGTCAGAGGAGCCTGCAGGGCTACAGTCCATGGGGTTGCAGAGAGCTGACTTAGCAACTGAGCATGAGTGCTGCTGAAAGCCAGATTTTTCTTACTGAAGGACGTCTTACTCCATGAAGGGCTCAGGTGGCAGCATTTCTGTCCTTTGAGTTTCGTAGACTGAGGATTCTTGGTTCCAGGGTTATCCTGGAGACACGGGTTCCTGTCTTGCACATGCTTAGTGCTGTCTCTGTAAAATAACTCTCAGCTGTGTTAATCAATCAACCTACTTAAAGAGGCAAAATCGGTTTAAGCTGGTCAATGTTTTATGTGCTGTTTCAGGAACTCCTTTATTCCAGTTTCTGTTTCCTTGATTTATCCCCCTCACCCTTTGAGTAATTCCTAGCTTTCTGGTACAAGACAAAATCCTAAAAAAAAAATCAAAATCATGAATGACAAGAAAGAAAAGCTCATTGTCCTAGGAGATGAGTCCACAGTCGTTTATAGAGTTACAGCATTAAAAGGAGGGGGGTGCTCTAAAATTGAACTCTCCATTAAACTATATTTCTGCATCAATGTTAACTATTTTTTAAAAAGATTTTTAAAAAAATGTGGATCATTTTTAAAGTCTGTTGAGTTTGTTACAATATTGCTTCTGCTTCATGTTTGGGTTTTTTGGCTGCAAGGCATGTGGGATCTCAGCTCCCTAACCAGGGATTGAACCTACACCCCAGGCACTGGAAGGTGAGGTCCCAACCACTTGATCACCAGGGAAGTCCCCAGCATTAACTATCATGAGAGTTAAAATGAATGGACACTGTGCTGGAGATTATTTTCTTAAATGACATATACACAGAAGTGTTTAGGCATTAAATAACATGTTTGTACCATACTCTCAAATGATTTAGGTAAAAAAAAAAGGTGGGGGGGAATCCAGACACATAAATAATACACAGAGAGACTGAAGCAAGCATAGCACAGTGTTACCAGCTGGTGACTGAGATAAGGGAGGGGGATGATATGTGGGTTTTCACTGTGTTATTCTTTAAACTTTTCTGAAGCTTTGAGATCTTTTAAAATAATAAGTTGGGGGAAGTAAAAATAAAATAAATCAGAGAGAGAACAGGAACTGTGGTTGGGGACAAGCCCTCTACCTGCCTTGTCAAAACAGCTAGGATCACAGGTGCCTATGTGTGACGTGAGGAATCACACACCATTTGCTTTCACCAACCAAAGGATACATCTAGACAGGTTTGGAGAGCAATTGTTCTGTCATTCAGAAGAAGGATAAGAAAAAGAGGAAGAGAGTGAAGCAAAAAGGAAGGATGGAGGGACGGAAGAAAGGCAGGAAAGATGGAAGGCAAGAATTCACTGATCTGGGGCAGGCGCTGCGTTGGGTTCTTTCTCCTACATTATTCATCTGTTTCTAACAACAACCTGTAAAAGACAAAAAATTGAGGCTTAGAGAAGTAAAAAACCTGTCCTTTTGCCATAAAATAAAAACTGTTTATCTCAGATAATGATGTCTGATAAAGAAATAAGATTATTTCATGAGAGGGCCAGTATATATATACAACGGAATATGACTCAGCTATAAAAATGAATGCATTCAAGCCACTCCTAATGAGGCAGATCAACCTAGAGCCTATTATAAAAAGTGAAGGAAGTCAGAAAGAGAAAGACAAATACTGCATATTAATACATGCATATGGAATCTACAAAGATGGTACCGATGAGCCTATTTTCAAGGCAGCAGTGGAGATGCAGACACAGGGAACAGGTTTGTGAACACAGCGGGGAGGGAAAGAGTGGGATGAACTGAGAGAATAGCATGAAACAGATCCGTTACCATATGTAAAGCGAGAGCAAGTGAGGATTTGCTGTGTGACATGGGGAGCTCAACCCAGTGTTCTGTGACAGCCTAGAGGCGGGATGGGAGATGGGAGGGAGGCTCAAGANGGGAGGGGACATATGTATACCTGTGGCTGATTTGTGTTGATGCGTGGCAGAGGCCCAACACAATATCATAGAGCTATTGTCCTCCAGGACTGCAAGGAGAGCCAGCCAGTCCATCCTAAAGGAGGTCAGTCCTGGGTGTTCATTGGAGGGACTGATGTTGAAGCTGAAACTCCAATACTTTGGCCACCTGATGCGAAGAGCTGACTCACTGGAAAAGACCCTGATGCTGGGAAAGATTGAGGGCAGGAGGAGAAGGGGACGACAGAGGATGAGATGGTTGGATGGCATCACTGACTCAATGGACATGGGTTTGGGTAGACTCCGGGAGTTGGTGATGGACAGGGAGGCCTGGCGTGCTGCAGTTCATGGGGCAGCAAAGAGTTGGACATGACTGAGTGACTGAACTGAACTGTATTTTGATCTATGCTTCTTGATATTGAGCAATTATAATCTTTGATAATTATTAGTTACTCAAAACAGTTCAGAGAAGGCAATGGCACCCCACCCCAGTACTCTTGCCTGGAAAATCCCATGGATGGAGGAGCCTGGTAGGCTACAGTCCATGCAGTTGCTAAGAGTCGGACATGACTGAGCAACTTCACTTTCACTTTTCACTTTCATGCATTGGAGAAGGAAATGGCAACCCACTCCAGTGCTCTTGCCTGGAGAATCCCAGGAACGGGGGAGCCTGGTGGGCTGCCATCTATGGGGTCGCACAGAGTCGGACACGACTGAAGTGATTAAGCAGCAAGAACAGTTATGCTTCATGAGTATTGTTTAATTGCCACCACCAATAGAATGATACTCAGATGTGTTCTTTCTATAAAACTATATAAGTAATTTAAAAAAGGCGGGGGGAGGAAAAGATGGCCAAAATTTCTATGAACATAGAGATTTCTAAAATCCTGATCATAGATTATTGTTTTTTAGAAGAAAGCTTTGTAGCAGGAAGGGCTGCATCTTTTAGGGACTAAAGCATTAATAAAGACGCCTGGGCCTCTCATCCTAGGCTACATCTCAGGCCTAGAGGGCGAGTCCAGGAAAACTAAAGGGTTTCTCCCTCCATTTGAAAAGCTCCTAAGACGGTTAGGATGCACACAGGTTTCCCCCTTCTGCTTGTGGTGGCTGATATGTGAGAATTAGAATATTTAAACTGGGGTGAACGTGGGGGTGTTCCCCTCCTTCCCCCATGCCGCCCCTGCTCCAGGCCACCTGCAGAGTGGGAGGAAAGGGCACACTTGTTGGCATTACCAGCATCCTCTGAAGACACTCTCTGCTTCCGCTCCGGGAGAGAGAGAAGCAAGTTAGCTAATTATGGCAGCTCCGGGAATGACTCCCATGTTCAGGCAATTTTCTGTGTGCTTCTCACACCAACAAAGAATGTGAGAGAGGGATCGTGTCAACAGCTCAGCGAGAAAAAAATGTCTTTGACGAGAGAATTAAAATGGAAGACATCTTGATCAATGAAGGTGATTCTCACTCCAAGGTCAAGAGCTAGTAGCACCTTCCCAAACCAAAGTTTCTGTCATTCTTTCAGGAAAACATTTGTTCAGGTCCTAGGATCTGTCAGATGTGACATGAAAAGTTGGGGAAAGGAGAACAAGGAGGCTCTTGATCAAAAGGTCAAACAGACATGGTAGATTTCACCGCCCTGTGCACACCTCCTGGGGTCTGGCATCTCTTGGGATCCAGAGGCCAGCAGTCTGGGGAGACAGGCAGACATGCATGTGAAACAGGCCAGGCAGAGCCAGTTTGCTGGCGGTCAAAGCCTCACAAGGTGGTGGATCTGACTGTATTCTCGATGCTCCTTTCTGAGGTCATGTCATCCTGAGGGGCTCCTATTCTCCCCTCCCCACCCCCACTGCAGTCCTGGCCTGGGGGACTAACTGACCACTGGCCACAGTGGGGACCAGAAGCAGTGGGACTTCAAGATGCAGTAAACTGTCCAGGGAGCTGAACTCTTGTCTTCTTCTTGTGTGTGTTTGGCCCACAAAGGATAGGTCTATCTATTACAAATGGTAACACCTTCCGTAGTCTGGCAGGTTCAGCTAGAGTCAGAGGCCTGAGATCTTGGGACCGCCCAGTGTCTGATTGCTCCCAAGGCACACAATTTCAGCACCCAGGACAGCTCCTGGCACGTAGTGAGCCTGCAAGGCGCATTGAGTAAGGAATGAAATTCTGGGGACGACCCCCGTGGTCCGAGGTTGGGAATCCCCACTTCCATTGTAGGGGGCACATGTTCGATCCCTGGTCCGAGAACTAAGATCCTACATGCCACATGATGTGGCCAAAAAACGTACAAAAAAAGAAATCTTGCTCTATAACAAGACCAAAGGTGCTGTTAGTGGATGGAGGGAGGCTGAAGAGAGGAGCAGAAATAGTGTTACTTAGCTCAGTGGTTTCAGGGTTCACGATCCCTTGTAGTGAAGTGGGTGAAAGAAAAAAACTAGGGTCTATACATGGGAGCCCCTACGAGGAGGGGGAACAAATTTGATAACAGGGATTTCCACCCAAAAGTCAGGGATGTACATGAGATGTCACTGCAATGGTATGTTAGTAACTGGTCCTTTAGGGGGGAAAAAAGAAAATTCTCTCATCATGGCTGATTCCAAGCTACCAGTTAGTAAAATTCCTGAACATTGGCTCCCAGAGCTGTCTGTCTTCTGCTCATCACTGGCTGTGAGGGATCATGTGGGTCTCCATTAGGGGTCTCACGGCAGAGGTANCACCAGGCTCCTCCATCCTAGAGCCAATAAAATAGAAAACAGAAGTTAATAGATGAAACTAACAAAGCTGAAAGTTCAAAAAAGATGTGGCACATACACAGAATGGAATATTACTCAGCCCCCAGCCATTAAAAAGAAATGAACTTGTGCCATTTGCAGAGACATGGGTGGACCTAGAGACTGTCATACAGAGTAAGTCAGAAAAAGAAAAAGGTATTGTATGTTAATGCATATATGCGAAATCTAGAAACATGGTACAGATGAACCTAAATAGATACACAGAGAACAAACATGGACACCAAGGGGGGAAAGTGGAACGTGGGATGAACTGGGAGATTGGGATTGACCTGTATACACTGCTATGTATAAAATAAGTCACTAATGAGAACCTCCGGCCTAGCACAGGAAGCCCTACTCAGTGCTCTGTGGTGGCCTAAATGGGAAGGAAATCCAGAAAGGAAGGGATGTATGTATATGTAGAGCAGGTTCACTGTGCTGTACAGTAGAAAATCGCACAACGTTTTAAAGCAACTATACTCCAATAAAAATTTAAAAAGATTGCAGAATTGATAAACCCATAACTAACATTTTTACGCGTCTTGGTTTTATCACTCAATTCCTGGTAGAAATACTTAAAATCACCTTTAATAGCTCCAAATTAAAGCAGTTCTTTACAACAGCTGTGCAACATTCCACCAGGTGGATATAGTTGCAAAGCACTCAGCCACTGCATTATTAACGAGAATTAATGTTTTTTTTCTGGATCCAGGGCACTTAAAACTATACTGTTGTGACATCCTTATGTCTATTGGTACAAGATGTAGTTTAGTTTTACTTCTATGGGATGTATTGCCAACAAGTTGTGAGCTCAGAAAAGGTATATTTTCCTATGGATTGTCTCTTTATAGCTGTTGCCTCTTTTTGTTGTCAATTTATAAGAATTCTTTCATATATTGAACTATATTAAGTGAATTCTTCATCTGTTATTGACTTGCAAATACTTTTATAGACATATATAGAGACTTTGTGTAATCATTTTATGTACAAAAGTTTCAAATTTTAGTATTTTCAATATGTCTCCCCCCCACCTTTCTGTGCTTTCAGGGTTATCTGTCTCGCTTTATAAAGTCTTGCCAGCCTCTCCAAGTTGTAATTGCAGAATCTCAGATTTTCTTGTAACATTTTTATGCTCCTGAAGCTGGGGCCTGTTTCCGTTTTCTGCTGCATCTCAGGAACCACAGCTGTGTCTGGCACATGGTTGGTCCTCCTGACATATGTGCAGAATGAATGAGTCAAAGTTCTGAGGTCTGCCTCTTAGGCTGTAGAGCAGGAGGCTGAGGATCCTTAGAAGTCCCCAGTTCTAGACCGAATGGTCTGACTTCGCCATCCTGCAGACCTTCCTCCCATTGCTTTCTTGACTGGTTCTGAAGCTGCTGCCATTTGTGGCTGGGTCTGCTTTCTCAACAGCAGCACCGCTGCAGAGCAACTCTGCCCCATGGATAAAAGCTCCTGTTCCAGCAGGTGCTTGGAGGAGGCCCTTTGATGTTGTCACAGCCACGGATGCTGATGGCAGCCCTGATGGTAATAGTCCAATTACCCTGGCTGTCTTGCTTGATGGGACCACCAAGAGCCCACAAATTGCTCCTGAGTGTGCCTCTCTAGTGACAGATTATTCTGAAACCAGCCCACCTAGTTTGATCCAGAGAATAAAACAGCACATCTATGTACTTTTCTTTTTCCCTCTTGGTGGAGAAATTGCAATCATCTAGAAGTCGTCTGATGATCACCCAAATGCCGGAGACCCTGAGGACCCAGACTCCTGAGCATCGTCTCCATCCTAGAAGGCCAGGGTTAATCTCTGCATCCCCAGCACCAGCACAGGGCCCGGCATGAGGTGGAGCTCAGAGCAGGGAGTGTGTGTTGGCAGCCCAGGTGAGATATGTCTCCCCCCCACCTTTCTGTGCTTTCAGGGTTATCTGTCTCGCTTTATAAAGTCTTGCCAGCCTCTCCAAGTTGTAATTGCAGAATCTCAGATTTTCTTGTAACATTTTTATGCTCCTGAAGCTGGGGCCTGTTTCCGTTTTCTGCTGCATCTCAGGAACCACAGCTGTGTCTGGCACATGGTTGGTCCTCCTGACATATGTGCAGAATGAATGAGTCAAAGTTCTGAGGTCTGCCTCTTAGGCTGTAGAGCAGGAGGTTGAGGATCCTTAGAAGTCCCCAGTTCTAGACCAAATGATCTGACTTCGCCATCCTGCAGACCTTCCTCCCATTGCTTTCTTGACTGGTTCTGAAGCTGCTGCCATTTGTGGCTGGGTCTGCTTTCTCAACAGCAGCACCGCTGCAGAGCAACTCTGCCCCATGGATAAAAGCTCCTGTTCCAGCAGGTGCTTGGAGGAGGCCCTTTGATGTTGTCACAGCCACGGATGCTGATGGCAGCCCTGATGGTAATAGTCCAATTACCCTGGCTGTCTTGCTTGATGGGACCACCAAGAGCCCACAAATTGCTCCTGAGTGTGCCTCTCTAGTGACAGATTATTCTGAAACCAGCCCACCTAGTTTGATCCAGAGAATAAAACAGCACATCTATGTACTTTTCTTTTTCCCTCTTGGTGGAGAAATTGCAATCATCTAGAAGTCGTCTGATGATCACCCAAATGCCGGAGACCCTGAGGACCCAGACTCCTGAGCATCGTCTCCATCCTAGAAGGCCAGGGTTAATCTCTGCATCCCCAGCACCAGCACAGGGCCCGGCATGAGGTGGAGCTCAGAGCAGGGAGTGTGTGTTGGCAGCCCAGGTGAGATCAGACAGGAGCCTGTAGGATGCCCCACAGGATGGGTGAGTGTGACTGTCTCCCAAGGGATTGAGGCCAGGATTTCTGCAAACGGAGGCTCTGCTCAGCCCATTGCAGGCTGTTCATCTGTCATCGGGATGTTAATTCTTAGTTAAGGTGGTGTTTACCATATTTCTCTGTTGTAAAGGATCTTTTCTCCCCCTTTATTATTGCTAGGTAACATGTAGGGTGATACTTTGGGATCTTGTGTTCCCCAAAGTGGTTTCCCTCAAGGTTTTAGAGTTCACAGATGGTCTGCACCTGAATCAGCTATTATATTTTCCAATTCTATCATTCCTTAGACACATCAGCTGGCATTATTCAGAAAAAATGGCCCCTGGCCCTCAGTCATCTTTTTAAAACATAATTAGTTAATTTTGGTTGTGCTGAGTCTTCGTCGCTGCTTTCTCATTGTGGTGCGTGGGGGCTACTCTTCACGGTAAAGCGTGGACTTATCATTGTAATGGCTCTTCTTGTTGCAGAGCATGGGCCCCAGGCGCACAGGCGTCAGTATTTGTAGCACTGGTTTAATTACCTCAAGGCCTGTGGGATCTTCCCAGACCAGGAATCGAACCCCTGTTCCTTGCATTGGCCGGTGGATTCTTAACCTCCAGACCACCAAGGAAGTCCCAGTCATCTTTTAGTATCACTATGAACTCATAGATTTATAGAAAAAATATTCAATGTGTTCCTATCCATTTCCATGCTTTTTTATGCTCAAATGAGTCCGCGTTGTCAAGGAGACGCCCTTTGTCATAGTTTCTGTTTCCTTTGACCCCTTCCCATCGTCCCTGAGCACTTCCTGGATCTATGGTACAAAGCAACTGTCTGGAATCTTAAAAAATGTCAACATTAGATGAGACCGATGCACATTGTTCCATATTAAAAAGAATGAAAGAATCGTGACAACCGAATATAGTGCGTGATCCTGAAATGAGAAAAAAAAGCACTAAACTTGGACTGTCTAGAGTATAGTACTGTGTCAACATTAACTGTCTTGAGTGTGAAAATGGTATTGATATTATGTAGGAAAATGTCTTTCTCCTTAGATACTGCAGTGTTTAGGAATGAAATATTGTGGTCTCTGCACCAGTGTCTCAAATGGTTTAGACAGAAAAGACAAACTACACACACATGCACACATACACACAAGCATACACACACTATGAATAATGCCCACCGAAAGGGAAGACCCATGTGTCGCCCGGTAGTGCCCCCTGGTGAATCTCGATGAAAGGTATGTGGATGCTAACGGTATGACTGTAAACCTTTCTTTATAGGTTTGATGTTAAAAAAAATAGGGGAAAAAAAAATTTCAGAAGGGATTGTGGGTAGCCACCATGTCCTAGGCTGGAGCTGATGCTATGACATGAGGAACTAGCCAGTGTTTTTAACCTCCAAATATTACATCTAGACAGATTTGAAGAACAATTGAACAGAGAGCTAAATGAGGGTGCTTCTCTGGAGGCTCAGTGATAAAGTATTCACTGGGAACAAACCAGTGTTTCCTGCATCGGCCACTTGTCTGGGAAGATTCCATGCTCCATGAGGCAACTAAGCCTGTGCGCCACAACACTTGAGCCTGTGCGCTCTAGAGCCCACGTGCCGCAGCTACTGAAGCCCGTGTGCGCTAAAGCCTGTGCTCCGGCAAGGAAAGCCACTGCCGTGAGAAGCCGGAGGACCGCAACTAGGCAAAGCCTGAGCGCAGCAACGAAGACGAGAGCAGCCAAAAGATAAAGTACCTGAAACTGTGTGTTTAAAAAAGAGCGAATGAGGAAAAGGTAGGGTGGGGCGGAGGGAGTGAAGCTTTACCTAAAGGCAGGAGTTTGTTGATTGGATGTCTGAACCAGGCACTGTTGTTGGTTATTTCCTCTTACATTATTTATATCGCTCCAACCCTTAAAAGACAAGAAAATCAAGACGTAGAGAAGTCACAAACTTGTTCCCGGTTAAAACCCCCTCATCTCAGATAAAGGTGCCAGTAGAGAAATCTAACTAATCCAGTTGATCATAAAGGATCAAAAGCTTCCTGAATAGAGATTTTAAAAGTCCGACTGGAGTTGATCTGTTTTGCTATCTTTGTAGCAGGAAGGGTTGTTGTCGCTGAAACATCTCTGGCGACACCTGGACCCCTCACCGAGGCTGACCCTGGACTCCAGGGGCAGGGCTGGGAAAGCGGGAAGGTCCTCTCTGCAGGATAAACCGTTTGGGTGCTGCCCCGGTGCACCTTCTTCAGCAGGGAGCTCCTTCCCTTCGATTTACAGCAGGAAAAGAGGCCCGTGGGGACACAGCCTGCTGGGCTGAACCCATGGGTGGAGAGTGGGTCTGGTTTGGATGGCCTCCAGACCCCTGTCCAGCGCCGCATGGGATTCAAAGCTCCAAAAGCTCCTAAGGCTGTTACGAGGCATGCAGGTTTTTGCTTTCTACAGTAATACAATATAGTGGCTGGCGTGTGAGAATTAGGATGTTTTATTTGGGGTGAACGGGTGGGGATACTGGAGTAGGAAATGAAAACCTTCTCCAGTATTCTTGCCTGGAAAACTCCACTGGCACAGGAGCCTCACGGGGTACACAGTCCACCGGGGTCAGAGTCGGACACTGCAACTGCGCATGCGCGCGGGTGGGGGCTGTATTTCATCCTCCCCCCCTCCCCGCTCCGCCCAGGCCACCTGCAGCGCAGAAGGAAAGGGCACACCCGCCAGTGTAACCAGCATCCTATGAGGACGCTCTCTGCTTCCGCACCGGGGGAGACAGAAGCAAGCTAGCCAATTACGGCAGCTCGACCAAGGACTTCACATTCAGGCAGTTCTCTGCTTCCCGCATGGACAAAGCAGCTGAGAGAGGGAACAGATCAACATCTCAGGAAGGAAAAAAAAATATCTGATGAGCAAATTAAAATCAAAGAGCTTCTGATTATTGAAGGTGATTCTCACTCCAAGGTCAAAAACCAGCAGCACCTTCCCAAACCAAAGTTTCTGTCATTCCTTCAGGAAAACATTCACTCAGGACCTGTGACATGTCCAGTGGGACACGAGGAAATCGGTGGGAAGCAGAACAAGGAGGGTCTCAATCAGATAGTCAGACAGATGTGGCGGATCTGACCCCTCTGCGCACACCTCCAGGGGTCTGGCATCTCTCAGGATCCAAGTGACAGCAGCCTGGGGAGGAGACAGACACTGTTTGAAAACCGACAGGGCAGGCAGAGCCGGCTTGCTGGCGGTCGGACCCCACAAGGCGGTGGATCTGACTTGTTTTCTGTGTTCCTTTCTGAGGTTATGTCATCCTGAGGGGCTCTCATCCTCCCCTCCCAACCCCCACTGCAGTCCTGGCCTGGGGGACTAACTGACCAATCCCCCCAGTGGGGATCAGAAACGGTCTGGCCTCTGGGGTGGGGTGCTAGGGGGCTGGAGACAGGTGAGTGAGGAGCAGATGGAGGGAGAGGGTTTGGTAAGTGGCCCTGCTGACCTGTGGTTCCACGGTGCCCCCGTAGACTGGCACTGAGGGCATGTTGCCACGGACAGCTTGGGGGGCAAGTGACCAGAGGAGCCCCATCCCGTCCGCTTTTCAGCTGCGGAGATGACTCGGCATAGGGTGGGCTCTGTCGCTTGAATTGAGGTCTGACTCTTCCCTCTCGTCGTCTTTGTGTGTGTGCTTGGCCCTCAAAGAATAGGCCTATTTATTACAAACTAACATCCCCTTTCCTCGTGTAAGAGCTGAATTCAACTGGAGGTCCGAGATTGGTCAACAGCTCAGTGTCTGACCGCTCCCGAGGCAAATCCGCCAGGCTCTCTGTCCGTGGTGTTTTCCAGGCAAGGATACTGCAGTGGGTTGTCATTTCCTCCTCCGTTATCCCCACCCATTCATCCCAAATGAAACATGCTGATTCTCACGTGCCAGGCACCGCGTTGTATTAA